>JAWNLL010000206.1:0-450865 GCA_035042425.1 Drosophila flavopinicola | reverse complement strand
AGTAGCTTTAATAGAATAATTCAAAAGAAAAATTTAAATTCATTGGCAAAACCAATGACACGCGAAAAAAAATATGGATCTCAAATTCTGAATATAAGCTCTCGTATGTTCAGATTAAGTTTTATGACAATTCAATTTCCGACAGCGGCCTTGAAAGGTATAAGAGCAACAGGCACAAAATTTGGTATGTATATTGTAGTATACATATGTAATGTAGTTTTGACTTTTTGGAAAAACTGAAACTTGTATATTGTTCAATTCGGTAGCACTTATGAATGCTAAGGGACGCGTCCACGAGCTGCGGATAGTGAAACGTCCCTGTTTACATGAATACCTTTATATATTTTATTTTATATGTAGGGGTATATGTATGCGACATTAATATCTGCGAATTAAATAAGCAGTCACGGAAAAATAGTAAAAATTGCTTTAAGGTTCGAAAAGAGTATTTAATCTTCGGCACGCCGAAGATAATCCTTCTCCACTTGTTTTTTTTTTAAATCTGTCAAGCTAAGAAAATTGGTAGATGTTATAATTGGAGACTTAATAGTGTTTGTTTCAGTTGTATAGTTTTGTTAGTTAGTTTGGAGCCTAGGGGAGATCCAAGGGATGTTTTCTTCTGGTAGAAATTCCAAAAAAATTCTTAAAAATAATATCAAATTGTACGAACTGACTAAGCATACTAGATTAACATTTTATACTCCTTCTTAAAGCTTAAGCTACTAGAAGCTTCTGGTCAGCTTAAAGTCTTCCTCATACTCATAAGCATATAATCCAGCAGCTAGCCAGCTACTATATGTCATCCCCACCTAAGAATATGAAACGCAATCAAATTAAAATACACCAAAATGAGTTTTAAATATTTACAACGCGACCTCAAAGTGGCCCCACACACACTCACACACACACACACTACACACCTAGACACTACACACACAGAGAGAAAACACTCGCATAAATTGTTGCTATATTGCAAAAGGCTTAACAAATATTTTCATATGCAGGCACACACACAGAATGTGCGAAACCCTTTGAGACGCACTAGACACCCACCAAAAAACCCAACAAAAAAAAAAACAAAAAGAGCAAAGGAGCAACAAGGATAAGGATGAAGAAGCGGCAAACAAAAATGTAGGAAATTATTTTATGGCAAGTGTATGCATGTGCAAAATTTGGGAGGAGAAGGAAGTGTACAAAGCAGAAAGGAAAGGGCTGCTGTCTGCCCGATGATATATAGTATGTGTGTGTAAGTACATTTGAACAAACATATATGCATATATATATATATATATATGTATGCATAGTTGAGTTTGCCACCCGCTTGAATTAAAATGAATTTAAGTGGTTTGCATTTGGCCAAAGTTTTTATAGTTAAGGAAGTGTGCATAATGGTTAACGGCTGGCAGAATTACGCTCTGCTTAAATTCTTATTAATTACGGCAGTGTCTGTAAAGTTTTTTTTAATAAAAAGCTATTATATGTGAATGGAAAATGCATGTAGGGAATATTTATACTCTTTTCGAAGAAAATAGTATATTAAGTTTGTGCCAGTATGCTTAGAATGACAAAACAAATTAATCTAGCCATGTCCGTCTGTCTGTCTGTCTGTCTGTATGTATGCAAACTAGTCCCTCAGCTTTTGAGCTATCGTGATAAAACTTTGCACAGATACTTATTATTCAAACATACATCTCATAGATCGGAGAAAGATAAAAAGAATTTTTACAGCATATGAAAGTGCTGCAGTTGGCAGAGTGATAATCGTCTAATGGTTCGAAAAGAGTATGAAATCTTCGGCACGCCGAAGATAATCCTTTCCCACTTGTTTTTAATTAACTATTTATATAACTTTGCATATAAGCAGTTGTGCTAAGCTTAAAAACAGACTTCTATTTAAGATTTCCATAACTTTGTTAAAAAAGATTAGATCTTTCATACCTTATACAGTTTTAAGCTAAAGCACTATCGAATTTGATCATCAATTTATTCAACTTAAATCGATGTTATTTTTATTGATTTTTTTCGTTGCACAATTTGCATCGTAGATGTTGTTTAGCTAAACTCACATTTGTCTGCTAATTGAGCGACGTTCAAGATTTGTAATTGAATTTACCAGCCGGCAAAGAGATGCAAATACAACCGAAAAACCTTTTAACAACAATTAGTGCCGTTTTCTTGGCCAAAAACCTGAACGACAAGGACAATGACAACCACAACCAGTCCGGAGCAGACATCAGGATCGAGTGTGACTCCGTAACGTGAAATTACTCGGATGGTAAAGAAAATATGCCGGGGCCAAAAACAAACTTAATTGTCTGTTGAGTTTTATTTACTTCGTCGACAGAGGCAGACGCTCACATCCTTGGGCCTTATGTCCTTGGCAGAGCTGCTGCAGCTGCTCTCTCTGGTTATTACGGAGCAACGAGTCGTGTTCCGGGTGATGGCCCCCGGCCTGTACTCCAGTTGCACTTAACAAACATGGCAAGTCTGGCCAAACAATAGGCCTAGTCTACACAGCATGCCCGGCCAGGGATAACTAGGATGCGTTCTTGTTTAGTGACACACACATACACAATAAAGCCAAGCTGAGATGAGTTGAGTTGAGCTGAGCTGAACTGAGCTGGTCCAAAAGGTGCCGGGATGCAGTCGTCCATGCTTGGCCAGTCAGCGCGAACAAGTGTGTGGCATGTTGTAGGTGTTGTTATCATATTTGCATGTTCCCCCCCTCGCAAGCCTCCCTCGTCTGCCAATAACTCAATCAGTGGCGCATTGCAGCTGCAGCGTAGAACATCATTCATCATGTCCAGGGACGGACGCCCAAATATGAAGCGCAGTTGCGCCAAGTCGGGTTCGGACTAGGGTTTGGGTTCGGGTTGAGGCATCAGGAATCATCGCGATTATGTCACAGCAGCAGCCAGCTTACAATTTATAATTGTCAAACGGAAACTTGCCAGACAAATGGATAGATATTGTACTCTCTCCTGCATATATACATCGACATATATATAGTATAGTATAGTATGGTATAGTATGGATGCACTTTGGTATCTGGAGTGGCATCGGTGCTTCCTGCTTTGCTTGCCGCCACACAAATTGAACTACCAACTGGCTCCATTGATTTATGGACATGGGAAATTGACTTGTGATATATTGTCGAGACCTTGAAAATGCATGCACTCAGAGAAAAGGTACTTAAGTCTTATGTTTATTGCCAACAAACTTAAGATATTCGCGACTAATATATAATTTAAATTTATTTGCTTAAATATTTACATCTTTCAATCTAATTCGTTTTAATTATTACAATTTGTACACACTTACATCATAATTTCTCTGAGTGCATTGCACAGCCACAACAGCAACGCATTGAAATTGAAAGCAAACGCATCTCATTTAAAATTCCATTTCCAAGGTGGCATAAATTAAGTGCATTCATAATCGCAATAATGCTATTAACTATCTAGGGACTGCCTTTTGTCCTTACGCGAACTCAGCTAACCTCTGTCCTGCCCAGAGACAGAGAGAGAGACAGAAAGAGAGAAACAGAGAGAGAGAGCGAGTACTTAAGTGTATGCAAACTGGGCAATGAGAAAGGGCTTAGTACTTGAATGCATAGCCCCATGGCTTTGACATTTTAATTTGTGCCAGGGATTTGCGATGCTTTCACTGGGTTAGTGGTAGTTAAAGTAATTGCTGACATAAAGCATATTTATAACTTAAGCTCACATCAACGGTAATAACGGTAAAGGCTTAAATGCAGCAAGAGATTTAAGCAAACCCAACAAGTTTTTAATTAAAATTACTTACAAATATGTATGCTGTTTTCGTTATTATCGATTAGTCGTCAACAGCAATTGTTTTCTATCGATAGTTTTAAAAATATATGTGTTAGCTTAAAATACTTGGAAATGTTTATCTATTAAATTCAAAAGGTATGATATTATTATTGTAAATATATGAAAATATCTTAAGCTCTCGATTGTGTCAATCGAAGTAGCTATCAGGTATCGATAACATGATCCCATAACTGGAAGATACTCTCTATCAACGAATTTTTTGTGACTACATCAACTTGTATGATATTGTGACCCAGGCAGTCATGTGAATAATGCTCAGATAAAGAACATTTGTCATCAATATATATAGCTTTTGTGGCCAACAACTATGTTAGCAAAGTGCTAAGCCAATTTGGGACCTTGAGGCGCCGCCAAAGTGTTCAACAACTCAAAAGGACTTGACAACTTTGTCAAGTGAGTGAAAGAGAACAAAAGGACTTGCCGCCTGTCACCGAACGCTGCACATTCATCTTCGTCACGAAACTGGGGCCAAGTTTGCATTTAAATTGGTAATTAACGCAAATGAAAACGAAAGTCAAGGAAAAAACCAAAATCCCAAGAAAAAAACAGAAACTGTGCTCTGCACAAACACAAAGACAGATTCGAAAGAGATAGCAGATAGAGAGAGGATGAGGCGGAAGCAACTTATTACGCAAAACGGAAACAATCAACTACACAAAAGATAACAAACGTGCTGGGCATGAAGGATGCGAGCGAAAGCAAATAGATAAAGCAGAGAGTGAAGAGAGAGAGAGAGAGAGAGAGAGAGCGAGAGCGAGCTGCCTCTGACTGAGCGCGAAATTGATTGGCAGGCAACAGGAAGAAGCGAGGAGCGAAGAGTGCGAGAGAAGAGAGAATGCGAAGAGTGGCGAATGTCAGAAAAATGTCACCGAACGTAATGACAATAAAATTTATACCATTCCTTTTGTTGCTGCTGCTGCTGCTTTCGTTATCATTTCATTAAATCAAAAGCACGAATAGCGAACAAAAGACAAAGCGAGAAAGTTCGCTTGGCTTGAGCTTTTCTCATTGAGTGCTGCCAATTGAATGCAAATCAAAAGTGGCTCCCAAAATGAATATGAATGAAGGTGAAACAAAACGTTTGAGGGCGGCTAGCACAGCTGCAATCAGACTTTTGTTGAGCAGGTTTCCAATGAAAGTAAAGATGAGAGATGTTAATGAAGCCATCACAAAAACAAAAATGACATGCAATTTAAATGATGTCAATTTCACGAATGAATTAGAAAATTGTGCAATTATAGTTGAAGAGCTATCAGAGCGCTTGAACCATTAAAACAAGTGAAGGAAATATAACAATAGACAAGTAATAATTAAAATTTGCTAGCTTTAGCGGACTTATAAACATTCACCTCGCATTTATACCATTATACAATCCATTTCTTCCTTTCAGTTTCTAAATACCAACCCCTAATATGACAACAATTTCAATGACCACAAATTGAAGATTTATTTGATATAAAACGCACCACAAAAAAATCGTCAATATCAATTACGTTTCTAAAAACAACTTTCAATTTTCAGCAGCCAGTCGCTGCTGTCCATCAATCAATCAAAACCTTCACTTTGTGGGAAGTAAATAAATAAAATGCATTACACTGCACTACATAAACAACAGTCGGCCACATAAATAACTCACTTACCAAACTAATTACACTTAATACATTTTGATTGGCCCCCAACAAAAAGACAAACTAAACTGCTGCCCGACATTGATATCGATCTCAATGCCTTGTTGTTGACATGCAGCAATTACAAGAAAAACAAAAAAAAAAGCAACAAACTTGCCACCATGCACCATGCAACAAACTATATAAATTCATAGAAAAGTTCACAATTAGCGCCAAGCAAAGCTAAAATAGAGCCACAATTCCCAACAGACTTGGCGGCACCCACGCAAAACCGAACTCGTGCCTCAAAGCTGCCGGAGTAGCTTAGAGTCTCCCAGAGCAGTCCAATAACCAGACTCAAGACTCAAGACTCAAGACTACCGACTCCCGACAGCCGACTTGTCCCCAGTTCCTAGACAAACAAGCCGCAGCAACAACTGCCCACAGCGACTTGACTTGGGGAGTGGTTAAGGTTGAGTGTTGGAAAATATGCGAATGGCCAAAACAGAAAAGTGGCAACGGTTTGAAATCCAAACCAATTCATGCGTTCTTCACATTGAACGGCAACCAGGGCTGGGCAGAAAAGAGATAAAGACATCTTTCATTTCGATTTTATTTATTTGATCATGAACAAGTTAAACTTATCTTTTATCCCATATAAAAGAAACAACAGATAGCTATGCTGATTCTATATTTAATGTCTATATAAATTTAAAATTTTTAAAAGTGATCCACAAGTTTGTTTGTTTTCCTCTTGTTCAGTATACTTAACAATAATTTGACAAGCAGTTTATATGTGTATTGTTAAATACCAAGCTTTTCCTATTCCTTTATCAATGAATGTAGTTGAAAATAATAATAAATTTGTATTTATTGCCAACTTATCAAAATATCAAAAAAGAAATCTTAGAAATTTTTCAAATTTAAATTTGATTGAAATTGATTGACAGGGATTTATATGCTGGAAAACTAATTGTCACCCACTGACAATTTTGACAGGCAGATTAGCCTAAAGAGACTATGAGATATTGAAATTGATATGTCAAATAAGTTGTTAGTTTCAACAGGAACTTAAGAACTCCAATTACATATTTGATATCAACAGATGAAAATTATAATGCAAGTTCTCGACAAGACTTGTTAAATATTAACTATGACTGCATTCCATTTAAACTAGTATGAATATTGTCTTTAAAATTACGACAATTGTCATAAACAAAGTAGTAATTGTGAATTTTTCTAATACCCTTTCAAGTACTGAGATTGCAGCCCTAAACAGCTTGTCAACATGTTGGGCAAATCATGATGTCGCCAATTTGATTTGTTGCCACTTGAGTGCTTATGACGCACGACCAGTTTGAGTGACACCAAATGTGGCAGCTTGGCAGACTTGCGACTGACAACAACACATCCTTACTTATTTATGTGGCAAGTACAAGTAGAAGTAGCAGCAAAAGTTATTAAACTCGCGTAAATCAGTTTGGGTGTGAAAAAGTTGAAGTTTACAGCTTCTCAGTTAGTCAGTTAGTCAGCTTGAGCTGTAATTAATTATTTGATAAAAGTACAAGCATTAAGTCAATTAAAACTAAATTTATGCCAAACGTTATCTGATGCTGACAAAAGGCGTGATTTACAGCGCCTTTAATGCGTGTGTTGATTTTTCTAAATTCTCCTCTTAAAACCAGACAAAGTTGCTCTGTGGGCAGTTGGACTTCCAGGTGCCTAGAAGCTGGCCATAAATTACCCGAGTGGGCAGCTCCATTCCAAATGAGAAGGTATTGTGCATTGAATTGGGCTTTTAGAGAAATTATCCTTGTTGATTGACAGACAATATTCATATTACTTATGTTGTTCTCTTATTTCATAAAATGATTTCTTTATCGAATTGCATTCTTATACAAATATTGTCATTGGACTTTAATCAAATCAGTGCTTTAGCCTGCTCAGCAAATTTTACAGAAATTTAAGAACTTCAGTTTGCAATTAAGTGTTGCACCACAGCCAGGACAGCAAAGGAGTTTGCCAGGATTGAATCCGGAGTTGGCATTGCTCGTTTGCCGGAACTTTTCTAAATGCTGCTGCAAATTTGTTAACTGTAATTTTGTGGCCAAGAAACAAACACACAAAAGGACCGGCAACATTTTGTACACTTGCAATTGGACACAAAGCAAACTGGAACCCGTTCACCTGCACTGAGAGAATAAATGAAATCGAACTATTTTATCTTCAAGTGCGCTTTTTATAACATAAAAAGCAATACCTTATATTTGTTGTTTCTTTTAAATTTGCAAACAATTTATATTCTGAATAATTTCCTCATAATTCGACTTTAATTCAAAACTGAATTTTCTATTTCGACAAATCTTAAAATAATACTATAAAATTAAGAATTGATTTAAAACTAAATCATTTTCCTCTAATACAAAAAGTAAAACAAACATATATTGCTTAAATATTGCTTAAATCCTGTTCTTTTTTCATTGTTCACTGACTTTTTCTGCCAGTGTAGAAGCTTGTTTATTTCTTGCCACCGCTTGTTGTGCGTAATTAAAACAATGTTTGTGTTTGTGTTGCAGCTTTAAGAGACGCCACTTGGTCCGAGCTAGCCAAGTTAAGTTGTGTGTGTGTGTGTGTGTGTTTGCCACAAAATTGAATCAAAAAAGTAAAATATTATATAGCATATTTCATGGCGTTTACACGGCAACCGAGCGCACAGCAAAATGTTGATGATGATGAATGTCAGCGCCCGCACAAAAGAAGTAATTTTGTGTAAAAAGTAAGCACGCCCCCCGACCCCCTCCCCGCACACTCCTGCCAAGGACTAAGCTTCGGCATGGAGTAGGCGTGCCCCAAAGCCGTTACAACTGTTAATGACATTTACGAATGTTTGCGAGAGTCGCCGTCGCCGTCGACGTTCTCGAACTTCCAACGCCGCACATAATGCCCAAATAATGACGATGGCTGGACCCAGTCACCACACTATAACCCCCGCCCACACACACCTCAGAGCCCCCCTTCACTCCCCCGCCCATGGCAACATGCAATAGAAAAATGACGCGGAAACTGTCAAAAAATAGCAACAACAAAAACCGCAGCCGCCGTTTGCGGTTTGCTTTACAAATGACCGCCGGCGTTGATAATGTTACTAGGGGGGAAAGCCCCCGGTCACCCCCCTTTTTTTTAGTTGCCTTATCCTGACAGCCCCGCCCACTTAACGAAAATTATACAATAACGGCGTCAACATTAGCAAATTGTTCGCTTCTCGCTTCGCGGACAACTTCCCAAAAGAACTTTCAGCCAGTTCCGCTCGCCTCTTTAATGAACGCTCAAATTGCGGACCTTTCGCATAGATCTGAATGATTTGCGTGTGTTATTTCTTCCACTAATATTAATTTGTTAAAGCCAACATTTTAAGAATTGGCACACTTTTTGGCTCAATGTCTATATCATAAAAGTCTGATTAAAGATGAAAAAGAACTAGTTTATTATGTTTGGAGCACTTTTGTACATAACTGGTTGATAGGCTCAAAATATTTCAAATATAACGGAAGGTTTCTAAAAACAATTTTCCGCTGCATACAAAATTATTTTCAAAGCGCCATCTACTCGCAGGTAGTGGCAATATCAGATTGTGTCTCCTGCTTGCAAGCGCTTAGAAGTCGTCTGCAAGCAGTGTTAAATGTGCGTGTAAGCAGTATGGCAGCTCAGTAATTTTCTCTTAGCAAATGCGCACATTGAGTAACGTATTCAAAAGCACCTCCATAACAGCTCTGTTAACGCATTTGCTGCTGTCTGTCAATAACAGCAGCAACTAACAGCAGTACTCTCTGTTACTGTCACGTTACGTTAAATGTTTCAATTTTTAAGTTCGCCATTTTGGCTAAGAATTTAAAAATTTTGGTTTTGCGTTCCTTTCGACTTATGAAACGAAAGTATTTAGTTTATTAATATATAGTATTTCGATATTTACATTTACATTTGAAATTGTATAAGCTAAAGAGCAATTTAATAATATAGTTTCTAAGTCTTAGAAAAATAAGTAGCATAGATGTAAGTATAATTTGTATGGCTATATTATAATTGTATATTTTGTTTTGTTTTCTTTTTTCTTTTGTCTTGAAATAAAATAAAATAAAATTTTGTACTAAAATCATTGAAAAATATTAAGTATGGGACGAGGGACAAAATGATAATGAGGGGGAGTACAAGTTATTGATGAGCTGAACATATATACAGATAAATCGAGCTACAAAACTAAAAAATCTGTTTCAAATGAAGTCAAATTACCGGTGGGGGATAAACTTAAAAGAAAAACGGGGCTGAAATCGAGCAGCGATAATGGACTACAAATAATAATTTAATTTAATAAATTTTTGGGAGTATATAGTAGCGCACCTGGGCGCAGTAGCGATGCCAGGATGAATGATAGCGTCCCTGATTCCTGGCATTGGTGCGCGTGGCGCGATGCAACAGCACCAGGACCAAGAGCGACAGCGACAGCAACGGCGGCCAGGCAGGACGCAGGAACATGGGCGCGCCCAGGGCACACAGAGCAAGGATATCGCCCAAATAGTTGGGCTGTCGCAGGCGACCCCAGAGTCCGCTCAGCAGCAGCCGACTGCCCTGATACGTGTGTATGGTCTCGATGTTGGCAAAGATGGGATTCTGCGAGTTCAGGCGATACTTGTACTTGTAGGCGCAGCTATAGCGCTTGATGCACAGTCCCAGGAGCAGCAGCAGCAGCGTTGCATACGGCACCCAGCTGATCGTAATCGGCACACGCTGCTCATAGAAGTACTTGCTAACCGCACTGAGCAGGTACGGTGTGGCTGCATAGCGGAGCAGCAACAGGCCGCCGTATCCTTCGTGCTGCAGCTCAAAGGAGCAGCTCAAGTGATGCTCGAACAGCAGCGCATCCAGCACATAGAGCCCCAGCGAACTGGCCGCCAGCAAAGTGCCCGCATCATAGTTGACATTCTTCAAATAGTAGCGCAGCAGATAGGCGTATCCTTCCTGTGCCTGTGGCCAGTGGGGCCACTGCAGCGTCTGATACAAGTAGCAGGCGGCATAGAGCAGCGTGCTGACCAGCGACAGTCGATAGTAGTACTGCTTCCAATCGACGCGTCCCAGCCACTTGGGATTCAGCTGACGGCCGAGCGCAAAGTCCACCAGAAAGTTGCCACTGCGTCCGTAATCATTGGCCAGTGTCTGGCGCAGCACATTGTACTTGTTGGTGTCCACACGCCAGTAGCTCCACGAGGCGGCCACAAAGGCGCTGACCAGCCCATAAATGCAGAAGCGCAGATAGTGACGGAGTATGAAGCTGGCAATGGGATACTTGAGATACTCGGCAATGCCGCCAGCGAGCAGGAGCGTCACCGAGACGCCCAGTCCATTGAACTTGTACGTCTCACGGGTGAGATGGACTCGACGGCCGGGCAGCAGGGCCACCAGCAGAAAGACGACAAACTGGTAGGCCGTAAAGACGGCGACGACATGCGTCTGGAACACCTGACGCGTCAGATAGCTCCAGTCCAGCAGCGCGGTCAGATTGGTGCGCTTGAACTGACACGCATTGCGTGCCGTGCAGCTCCAGGTGAGATAGTAGACGATAGCAGGCAGCAGCAGCAGTAGGATTAGTGCGCCCGGCCAGCCGCCAAATTCGCGTGGAGTCTGCAGTTTGCGGCAAGCGTTGCCCAACACTGGCGTCACCGACTGCCGCGACGCATTGAAGCTGAGGAAGGGATCGAATGGCTCCTCCTCATCCTGTGGCCGCACCTCCTGCTGCTCCTCTTCGATGTCCTCCTCGCCGGTGGAGTAGCTGCGCTTCGAGCTCTTCTCGTCATCTTCGTAAATGGAACGCGAGACGGAGCGACTGTAGCGACTGCCCGCATCCTCTGTGTTTGCCATATTCGAGATGGTCTTCGAGAGCGAGCGACGCAGTCGATCCGTTAGGCGTTTGCGTATCGAATCCGTGTCCACATCGTCACCGCTGCCGCCTTCCGAGCGTATCTCGATGCGCTGTGTGGTTGTTGTGCTGCTGCTGAAGGTCCTGCTGCTGTCGGGACTGCTCACCGAGGAGGTCGTCATTGCTAGATGGGGTGCCCGCGAGGATGTGTTCGTGGTCAGTGTCATTGGCAGGCTGCTGCTGGTGTACACACGGCGCGCGGGTGATTGTATCTGAAATGGATTAGGGGTTGTATTTATTGATTAGAACTTTGAAAATAAGCGTAAAGCTGCTATGAATCTAGAGCTGTACAAATAGTAGTAAACAATTTGCCTGTGCATTTAATTATAGCAGAGATTTATCTAAATACATTATTCACTTAGCATACTATTTTTAAATGATATACATTAAAAACTTTTGTTATTTGCCTTAAATAACAAGCTTAAGCTTGTAGCACTATCAATTAGTATTAATACTGTCGCATATTAACAGATATGTGAATAATCTGCATTTATTTCTCACACGCTAGCGAAAAATTGCAAGTGTAACTATTCAAATGACTAGCAGTGTAGTCTCTGTTATGAACTCAATTCACCTTTTCTAGCTAAATTTTATAGTTATCACTCTAAACAATAAAGAGACCTGTTTGTAAGTGTGAGCATTAAAAATAATAAAAAAAAAAAAAAAGACAGTTTAACCTGATAAGCGTTCTCACAACAAAGCAGAAGCTGATTAAATAAATAAGATAAACACATTGATAGCCACTACAGCTAAACCGGTTAAAACACACACACACACGCACATAAGCATATAGTTTATGCTACAGAGAGAGAGAGAGAGAGAGAAGAGAACCTGCACCAACCTCATTGACTTCTTTGATGGGCGTCGGTAGCTTAATGGTGGCCTTGACTGGCGCTGCTGCTGCTGTGGGCTGTCCGGCTGCGGAGCGGGGTCTGCTGGAGCGGCGGGTGCGGGGACCCAATTCCACAAAGGGGGCTGCCCCTGGCGCCACCTTGTTGCGCGTTCCAACGCCCATAGGTGGCGCTGCAGCGGAGACGCTGCGTCTGGTCTGGGCACCGGCAGTGGGGGCAGGCGCAGGAGCGGCTGCGGGTGCGGCAACTGGTGCAGAGTCCTCGGGGCGACGCGTGCGTCTCAAGCGGCGATCCATTGTGCTTGCTCTTTGTAAATGCGCACGAGTGTGTGCTGTAAGTGTATATACACAAAATATGTATTTATATAATATATGTTATTTAAAAGCGCGCTATATTTTATTTTTAGTCTGCGGCACACACGTTCACACACCCACAAACTCACGTACACACACACACACACACACGCACATACACACACGTGCAAGCTATTTGTATTTACACTTTCCCGCCCAGTTGCAAGCAGTCTACAACCACCACCACAACAACAACAACAGTAGTTTTCAGCTGGCACACGAAAAACGGCGCGTACTGTACCCGGCGACGTCGACCGCGCAGCCGGCAGCGACTGCAGCGTCGAATGTTGTCTGTGTGTTATGCACTTACAATTAAATGGCAGCCAATGTGCTTTGAATGTTTTTCAATTTCACGTGTAATATTTCAGAATTAAAAACGACTATTTGTTTCAATTTGTCACATTAAAATTGCTTAACGCAGCGTTTCGAAAAAAAGGACGCTCGTCGTCTCGTCTGAATGCGGCCGAAATTTTGTTGTAAATGAGCGCGGCAATGCGTTAGCATATCTGTTTGTATGTATGTGAATACTTGCGTTTCGTTGTGAATGGCTGCGAGTAACAGAGTTGCCAGCATACTCGACCAATGTTTGTGAGTGGCAGATTTGCATTAAAAATCAAAATGCAAGCTGCTTATAAATGCATTGGTAATAATAACAAATCATACCGTTTATGATTATATGTCAACCAGCTCTCTTTGTAAAAATATAATTTGTTGCAATACTTGCTGCACTGCTGGGCAACCCTGTCGCTTATGCATTTTCAGCGCGTCTGCTGTCAAAATTAGCATATTCTTGTGCAGTCTTTTCGCGCACACAACTGAAAATACCAAAATGAGCCCAAACTGTGCTGTAACATGCTGTTATACTCAAATTGGCGATGTTAGTGAATATTCTTTTTGTGCTGGTCTAGTTTATTTTTGCGTTCTGCTGGGCTTTTCGCGCACAAACAAGAAGAACAAGAAACAAAAGAAGGCAGAAAGCAAAGTATAAAGAAAAAAAACTTAAAAAGTAATACGGGCTACACGGAAAAGCATTTCTGTCAGTTCACAAAATGTAAGTAATAAAAACAAATAAAAAACTAAAATTCCCGATGCAACAAACACCAAAAATGTTGTGCAATCTAAACAAAAATTACCAGTGACTTGTAACTGTTATGAAAACGTCTCTCTCTCCCAACTAAAAAAAATTACATCTGGCCGTGCAGCCGGAAGGAAAAACGCAAGGAGCTGCACTTAAATTGAAAGCACAATGGCACAATCGCCGACACCCATGTTCAACGGCCTGGATGACGATTTGTACAACGATGCAAAATACGCGCATGAGATCAATGACAAAATGCGTGTGCCAAAACGCATCAAGGCCACCGGGGAGTACTCGGATGAGGATCGGCTGCTCTCGAATCAGAACGGGTTGCTCAGCTCGTGGAACTATCACGACAAGATCGACATGAATGTGCCGGATCGCATTGTGGTGCTGGGTCACAATCAGCATCTGGAGACGCGTTCCGCACCGCGCGAAATCCAACTGGAGAACTCCATATTGCCCAAGAATCCATCGTTGGGCTTTCTGCGCGTCCAGACGCCACCGCGCGTCATTACGCTCACGGATCATCACTTTCCATCGGCATCCGAGGAGAGCTCACCCATTAAACACAACGGTAATCTCTATGGACACGATCTCGATCACGATGTCGACGATGAGGACGATGAGCATCGGGCCACGCAATATGTGCGCTCCAATGGCAACATTCGCATGGGTTTCCACAACAGCAACGATGCCAATTCCGTGGAGTCCGATTCGCAGGTGAGCTGACCCACATAACCGCTAGAACTATGCTAATTCTCTACATTCCATAATCCATTACGTTGCGTCACATTTGATTGCGTGACGTTCGCTACACATTTCACGACACCACTCGATTCCATTTTGATCCGCGTAATCTTTCGCAGTCCACTTTCATTATCAGCGCATGTGTTTCACTGCAGCTCATGACGAAATTTTCGAGTGTTTATTTGTTAACCCCATACCACATTTTAATTGCTTGTTTGTGAGATTAATAAGCAGCTGACGGGCGAGTAAATCATCTGGATTGTAGGCAACTAGGCATGCAGGACTTAAGGAGTAGAGCAACCATCAGACACTCGACAAAGTCTTACTTATTCCTTACTCAACATATATAGTTTGTTGTCATTTCTCATGTGACTTGTAAAGTTTATTATTAGCATGTTAAATTTGCCATGTGGTAGAACTTGCAATGAGGCAATAATTGTTCCTTATCAGCTGGTTTAACTGCATTGTAAGAAATAACTTTACAACGCTACTCATTCTAAAGTACTTGTTCTAAAGTAGTATATAAATATATACACAATTAAATAATAGATATTTATCATCAGGATAGTTCATCGTATTATAAAGCTGTCATAGGAAATGTTAGAAAAAATGCTTCTTTTACGAAATTGTCTTTTTATTTCCAACTTACAAATTTGTAAACTGCTCAGAAATGTTCAATAAGTTTAATAACTGTTACATTCTATTGCTATCATGGAAGTATCTAAGCTTCAAGCCCACTTATGATAAATGGTTTTTCTTCTTATCAGTTGAAGTATTTAGAGCTGTTAGCAATAATACATAATAATACATAAAGTATACATCAAATATATTTGATCTGTATTTATGAAATTAATGACTCATCATAATTTCTCAACTCATATTTTTACCACAAATAAACTCACTCAAAATGAATAAAAAAGGTTTCGTTTTCGCTGAGCATATATAATTTATTATTATTATTATTATTAGTAAAAGTGTGAACTAATGTAATAATAATAATAATTTATATTTTGATCTATAGTTTTGCATATTTGATTTCACCATAACTAATCAAAATATAATGTTTTTTTAAGTGATATATTCACTAGTTGTCCCAATTGCCTTGCACTAATCGCTTGAGTAGGCCTGTTCACGACTCTCCGGATCCTTGGACGGCTGCTTGTAGGCAGGGCGCTCCTGCTGCTCCTTGGGCGGCTTGGCAAAGGCGCGACACTTCCAAACATCCACCTCGGTGGCCAAACACTTGCGAAAGTCGTAGTCGCAGAGGCCCAGCTTGTAGATGTGCTCGCTGGGCTCAAAGTAGTGAAGGCCCCGTCCGATCTTGATCACAATGCCCGAGCTGAGGACGATCTTGCGATCGTGCAGCGTCTCGTCCAGCTGGAAGTTCATGTGAATGTTGCCCGTCGCCAGATCGGCACGGATCTGCTGCAGTATCTGCAGCTGATTCTTGGGCAGTGCCGTATCCGGTCGAGTGGTCAGCCGTATGTACTTGAGGTAGCGACAGTTCTTCACCAGCACCTCGAAGAAGTTGATCAGATTCTTGAACTGATGCTGCTCGCTCAGATGCGGCTCATTCAGATGCGCCTCCTTCACGCTATCGTTCAGATAGACGCCCAGCAGTCGCTGATAGCTTCTGCCGCGTGCATCGCGCTCAATGGTGATGTGATCCAGCATCTTGCTGGCATGCAAATGCTCCTTCACCTGATCCCGCAGCAGCTTGGCCCTTGCCTCGTACATCTTGAGATACTTGAGGCAGAGCTGCTGTTTGTTGGGGTCCGACGTCGACAGCTGATTGATCTTGAAGATGCTCTCCTCGTAGAGCAGTATTGCCTCCATGATGTGACCAGTTTGTTCGCACTTGAGCGCATTGCTGATGGAGTCCAGCTTGGGCAGCTCATCTTCATCGGAAAACTGCGCCTGTGACATTTTTGTGTGCTTTGTGAAACAAGTTTTGTGTGGGCTTTAAAATTTTGTCTGTTTTAATATCTGTTTTTTTTTTTGAGAGTAGCTTTTTTGCTATTGTATGATGACTGAAATATCTAGGGTGCTACGATTTTACTATATATTTACTATATCACGTCTTAACAGAATTATATATAATTTATATATATAGATCGGAACATAACTTGCAATAATGAAACAGATTCACAAAATGTTGCAATTTCTAAAACAAAATATAAAAATTTTACTTTAGACTTTGCCAATTTTATAAATTCCAAAAATGTTATAGTATAGGTAAAATAATTAAGTATATTGATAAGATAATTACACAGACTTGGCAAAAACTATATACCTAAGAAGTCTAAACGTTTCAGGACAATTCATAAATCATAAAGTTTAAATTTTTAAGCTTCTAAACTAGTATATTCAAATTTCTTCAATCGTAACAGAGGTTACAAATTAGTCAAATTTTAGATTCTAGAAAATTACAATACTGTATATATTTTGTATAAGCAATGGTCTATCAAAACTTTGCCGTGAGTTAGGATCTCGCCCACACCACAATCAAAAATCAATCAATGCTAATGATCTGCTCTTCCATCCATCCACAGCTGACCACGGGCAGCGCCAGCAAACGCTCCCAGCTGATGCAGCAGCAACAGCAGCAGAACAATCTGGATGCTTCGATGCTGAGCCAGCGTGAGGGCACGCCCATGGGCGAGCTGACGCCGCACGAGGAGATCCTCTATCTGCGTCGCCAGCTGGCCAAACTGAATCGGCGCGTGCTGAATATTGAGATCAACAATGAGCAGCGCATGCAGCGGGAGAAGATCGTCTATTGTCTGGGACTGGCGTACTTCGTGCTGAAGACCATCTTTTGGCTGAATCGCAACTAGAGATCAGGATACAACGCAGCCTGATGGTGCTTTTTTCGTCTTCTTCGTTTGTTTCCCTGCTGCACACACACACACGCCAGCCGGAAAGAACAGCAGTTCAGCATGTTTGTTCGCGTCTTTTTTCATTCTTTCATTCTGTAAATGGTTCGGGGAGAGACTTTGTTTTTGTTTTTGCCATATTCGTTATAAGTTCGGTAATATTAAATAAGCACACCTTCAATTTGTTTGTCCGTCGTGGAAACCAAAAACAAAGCAACAGTTTTACTATTCGTACTATTGTTATAAGCGGCCCATGTATTTCTATTTGTGGGCTGGCTGAAAAACATACGCCCCCCTATTTAAACTGTCTAAAAACGTGAGCTTGATACTTTCGTGTGTGTGTGTATATCTTTTCTGAACTAAACCCAAAGCACGGCACTGATATATTATTTTATATATATATATGTATATGTATACAAACGCAATTCAAAGTTTTGATCTGAATTCTCGTGTGCTTTTGTTGAACGTTAGTTTTTAGCCTAAACATTGTTAACCAAAATCCCATGGATACGATCTTATGATCCCAAACACACAACGTGAAATATTAACTAACGGTATTTGTATGCAAAAGTCTCGTACGACAAGTAGATAAAAAATAATAACATAACCCTTACATACATAACTTAATGAATTTTTATGGATATGTTTGAATGTAACAAAGCAGATGAAATCATTTAGTGTTAGTGATCGATTATTGAATTAACTATGATATTTAAAACAATAAATAAGAAAATCTTTTTAATGTGTTTTTCTTCGATTATAAGCGAGCTTCAATTGATATTTTGATACCCCCAATCAAATTGTTTCAATTACCATTTACCAGAATTAAATCACACTTTAAAGTTGTTTTTTTTTCAACGCATTTAAAAAATGTATTTTATTTTTTATTTGTTTCTCATATTGGAATTAAATTATATAGGTATTAATTACGACTACAGATTAAATGCAAATACATCTTCGGATCTATTCTGCAACATCTTTTGGGATTAACAAAGATGTTTCTCTAGAGTTCAATAATTACGAAAAAACCTGAGCGAAATTTCGTTCGTTTATTGGAACGACATGAAAAAAGCTCTCTTATTTAAACGCCTTTCTCATATTTTTGTTTGTTTGTTTTGTACACTCGTTTTCTTCTTCATCTTTTCGATAACTTTCAACATTATGCATTATAGCTACATCGATCTATATAATAGACTGTCTCTCCTGTGTCATCATGCTGTGTACGTGTGTATTGTGTGTCTTGGGGCTGTGTGTTGTTATGTATACACATTATTTGCAGAACAATATAGTAATTTGTTTTTTCGTTTTTTTCGATTTTTTGTAGTTTTTATTTATAATGGAATTACGTTATCGTTTAATTTACACTTTTTTATGCAAGATACACACAAATTTATACAATATTTGCCGACTTCTGATTTTGCTTACTCGGTTGGGGGGACAGCAGAATGTATCCCGCGACTTTGAACTCGACTTAAGAACTATTTGTCCTCTTGTAAATGTGTATACTAAATGAAACGCCTACAATAAACTTAAATTCTTATGTATAAATACAATTTTGCTTATGTTCGTGTGTTGTTTTGCTGTTGGTTTCCTTTTCTCTTTCTTTACAGTCGCATTTAACTGACGCGCGCCAACTTTCCTGTTCTTTCGATATTGGGGATCTTTGTATATCTAAGCTATTTAGACTGGATTGTATTTTCTCCTTTTTTTTGTGTTTTGATTTTTTTGGGTATGGCTGGTGCGTGTGGAGTGTGTGTGGGTGGTGGTGGTGGTGGGTGGTTTTAAGACGAAATGCGATTGACTGACTGACAGGTCCACTGATGATGTTCTTGTGTGGTTTTGTTGTTGTTGTTGATGATTTTATGATGCAGGAGCAGCAATCAGCTTACTCGCTCTCATCATCATCATCGTCGTCAGAGTCATCTTTTTTGCTTTTTTTCGCTGGTTTTTTCGCAGGCTTGGAGCGCTTCTTGGCACTGCTACCACCGCCATTGGCGGCAGTGCTGCCACCGTTGGCCTCGAAGTCCTTGACGGCACGATCGTAATCGTCCTTAGCCTTGGCCGCCTTTGCCTCCCACTCCTGCATGAGCAAATCAAATAGATACAAAGAGTTTGTATTAGTAAATATAGTATATGTAGGTTGAAATTAGGTCGCTCGCTTGTGCGCCAACTCACCGACTTATCCTTCATGCCCCTCCATAATTCACCACCGCGCTTGGCCACCTCGGTCACTTTGATGCCGGGATTCTCGCGTTTGATCGACTCGCGTGCGCTATTCAGCCACAGCATGTAAGCGGAGAGTGGACGTTTTGGTTTGTCGGCCATTTTGCTTTTGTCTTTTTTAATTCGTGTATGTAGTAAGTTACTAAATTAATATGCTAAGCTTCGAGCTGGAAATTTATAAAAAGAAATATGTATGCATTAGTATCCATTGCATGAAAAAATCACACGCTATTAAAAAACTGCCGCTCAGACCAAGCGACGAGAGAAGCCACCACCAGTGAGCCAATACACTCACACACACACATGCATGCACAGCAATGGCTGCGCGTCAAGAGAGATGGCAATACTGCACGGGCACACACTCACACACATATACAGGCGAGCACACTGCTGCCAGCGTCGATGTATGAGAGAAAAGCGCGCGCGCGCGCGTCTTTCTCTAGTTCAAGCGGGAGCAGAGTGCGCGCAGCTAACAATAATCACATATCAAAATTAAATGCATTAATAATGAAGCAGAAAAAATTAAGCATTTAAATGCCAAAAACAGCATTATCAAGAGTAGCAGCCATCTTCTTTTTTTTTTTGCGTTGCTCCCCACAGCAGAGCGAGTGCCAAAGACCGAAATGGCAACACTTTTTCTGTATGTACTGGCCTCGGACTGGCTGCTTGCTTGCTTGCTTTGCTGCCTGTGTGACCGTGTGGTACAGCAGCGTCGTGTATGCGACGCGCTCTTTTGCACAGCGCCAAGCGACGTTTCGTATGAAAAATGTACTACAAAGAGCAAGTTATATGGGGAAAAGCAAGCATCAGACGAAAATGTACAGAAAATTGTACTGAAATGTGTCTTTTTGAATGGATATTAAGGCAGCATTGAGCATTTTCAAATATAACTATTTGCCTGCTATTTAATCAATTCTATATTCACTTTGCATAAAACTATTGACTGCTTGCTTCTGATATTAAATGCCTTTATTCTTTGATGTCTATTCAATAAAAACAGACAGAAATATTGTGTCACACTTTAAATTTAGTCTTTGCACAAGTTTCTAAAAAAAAAAATGTTTGAATGTTGCTTGCGTTTACCAACCTTTCACGTTTCTTTACTGACTTCAACTGTACTGAGTGAAGCTAGCAGAAAGGCAAGGAAACCAAAACCAGCAAATGCAAACGTTGCGCGCTCGCAGCGGCAGCGACGTCGGCAGCAGATAAATTGCCGGCTGGGCGGGAGAGAGAGAGCAAGCGAGAGCGCACAAGAGTGCGAGGCAAAGAAGAAACGCGGCTAAATGCCGAGTAAAAACAAATACAAATACGAAACAAAGTAAAATATGTGAATAGGTGAAAAACGCGCGCATTTTGGTTAACTGCGCGCGCGTTAATAAACAACAAGAAATTTCCATGAAGAAAGTAACGCATGGCTCGAACATAATTATGCAAAATTAATGAAATAAATGACCCAGGCAGCCATTTTGCCTTAGCGCCGCTCACGGTGAGCAAAAAGCCCGAAATGGCAACGCTTTGGTCTCTTCTTAGTACAGCAGCGTCGTACTTTTCGCAGCGACGAAACTCAAGTGTGTGTGCTCACAAAGCGGCGAAAGCGTGTATGATAGGTGATGAAAATCGTTGCTTTTCTACTCGTTTAAGTAAATGTTGCTTCACTGCACTAAACATATATGTATTTACAAAAAAATATGTGTGTAATTGTCTTGTGTGATCACTTCTTAACTCACTACAAATATAACTTATTTTATATTTCACAATAATTTGAAGACGGAACCAACCTTTCTCGTGTGTTGCTCAATTTTAACTGTACGGACTTGGCATTTGCGGTCATAACGAAAGCGAGCAGCTGCTAGCTGCTGAGAGCGTCGCTGTCGACGCAGGCAGCGTGGCGGCTTAAGATGAGAGCGTGATGCAACATGCGCTCAAACGGTACACGACTCACCACGACTCTCAAACAATCTATACATAATAACACACATAGTCCTCAATATATAAGCCAGGCATTCATTTATTAATTATTGTTAGTTTGTACTTATACTAGTATATTATATTTTCATAATATTATCAACTTATTATTTGACAATTTGAAAATTACGTGTTCTGTTTCACGGCACGTAACCATATCTAGGAGAGTGTGCATGAGAGAGCGAGAGATAAGGCCAGCCGGCAAATTATCTGAGACAGTCGACGAGATAAATCAGAAATATGAAGCGAAAGCAGAAACGCCGCTAAAAGCCATGTAAAAACAAAAATAACGACAATAAAACGGTGTTTGAAATGTAAATGGAATAAATGGCGACCACAAAGCGCATTTGCAAGAAAAACAAATTCAAATTAGCCAACTAGCTAAATTCGAAGCATCTATAATTTGCTTAAAATGCCCCATATTGTATACACATTTTGGCTGCCTGGGTGGAGTTGGGTTTCCACACATACACGACAAAGGCGAGAACCGCCTATGGCTCTCTCAGTGGTACATACAAAACGAGGTCTGACTGAGGCCTCATTTAAAAATGGCGCCAAAACAACAACAGAACATTTAATATGGAAAAATATGGAAAATCATATTTACACATACAACACATGTAAAGCACGTATATTTTGATGTATAAATGTTGATAAACGTTTCGTTTTTTAATGTTGTTGCTAAATTTTGAAGATAACCTTTCTGCTTGCTCATTATTTGACTCTTTTATGGCTGGCACACACACAAACAGCTTGCAGATATCAAAGTATTACTCACCCACGCAAATGTGTAATATGTAAAATCACAAAATAACTATAGCGCAAGCTAGAATTCATAAATTATGTTTTATACTTCTCTCGCGTTCTTACTTCTTTCTCGCTTGGCCTTTAATTCGTGCGCAATGCTTTCGAATTGGTTTATAGCAGCCAGCTTGCTGTTATGCGTGTCGAAGACGATGAAAAAAACAAGGTTGAAATTGCACGCTGACGTCACAACTGACTTGCGATGTGCTTGTCTAAGAGATTATATTAACTTAATATAAATAAAAAAAATTTATTATTTAAAAATTGAGTATAGTAATACTTTCAAAAGATGAGTGAAAGTGATATGTCTATATATTTATATTTCAGTTTCTTTAGAACTTAGTTTTAGTAATGTGAACCTATTGAAATATCACATGTTATGTATATACATACGTTTATGTACATATGTAAACGAAATGATTACAAAGATTCGCACAAATAACGATCCATTCAAATATGTACATATGAACCTTCTGTACTTCTTTAGTGTTTACTCATATAAGAAATCTCACATAATCGGATGCAATGAAATATGCTTGGGAAAGGAGCACAGGGGCAGTTTTGCAAATAGTAACGGTTTGCTTGTAACAACTTTGCTGCATGTCCTGTTTAGGGTTAAACGGCGCAGAGATTTGGCTGCCAGCTACCACCCATAGACGCAATCGAGGCTGCGGAACAGTTTCCCGCCATAAAATGATGAACCCAACTGAAGCCCAGAGGAAAAATGGCGTTGCAGTTGCTGCTGCTGCGGCTGAGGCTAGCGGGTAAATTTGTAGCAGGGAGGCAGCATACAAAGGATAACGATGTCACGCGCTGTTTGAACTTCACAATGAGCGACAAGGCAACGGTAAAGGCAGCAGCAGGACTAGACTAGAGCCTGGCAGGGAAGTCTGACAAGCAGGCAGGCAGGCAGGCATAGCAAGGACTCGCTTCGTATGCTGTTGCCGATTGCTGGCTGGCTAAGCTGCATTTGCAGCAAGGGAAATGCACACAAGTCCCTTTGAGGCCGAAATCTGTAGAGTTCCCTTGAAAATACTTACGGCAAGCGCTGAGCGTAGGTATGCCATAACAAGGACGAAGACAATGCAGTCCTGCAATACGGCAATTGAATGCAATTCTCAGTACAGCGCTCGCTCAAATGATTCTGATTTACTCATAAGTTCGGCGATTCAGGAAGCCTAACTGTACTATACTTAAGTTTTAAAGAGTTCAATAGACTCACTTCATTTTCCTATCTATACAATTATGATTTCTGTAAGCATAAAGTTCCGCTCAAGTAATGAACATTTTGTTTCCTTTAATCTAAAACAAGTCTCTAACGTACTTAATTCCCGGTTAATACACCGGTTCTTGCTCTCAGCAAAATATTTGCTGCTGCCTTGGACTAATTTCCTGCAGTCTGATTGAATTTCAACTCTGCCAACGGGCAAAACAACATCCTTGACCTGATACAGTGGCAGGACAACTAAAAGGACTAAAGCAAATACAGTCAAACTCACCTAACTCGTACTCGAAGTTCTCTATAGCTTGGACTTTTTCGAGGTTCGAGTTAGAGAAGTTCGACTGTAAAAGCAACTTTCTTTTTGTTCTTATATGTAATATGCATAATACAAGTACCTTAAAAGTTAAAGTAATTGAATGTGTTTAATCCTTAATCGTTAATCGGCTGCTAGCAGCTATCGATAATTGCTTTCTAATCAACATTCCAACGCGTATCAAAGCGAAGGCAAGTGAAAAGCAGACAGACCACTTGTTTAATGCCGACAGCAAACCAAACAAAAGCAAAGCGACGAGCTTTCACGAAGAGTGGAGCCGAGCGCCAACAGCGAACACCGAAGTCGAAGCGAGCACAAGCAAAAGCAACAATCGCACCTCCGCAGTACCCAGCAGACAATTCGAGCGCGCGGTTGCCTAACTAACGGCTTCTGCTTCTTACCCCTCCAACACCACACACACACACACTCTCTCACACTCACACATACACTGCACCCAAAAGACCAGCATGTCGTCGAGCCATAACGGACACCCATTCCGTTTCACCGACGAACGGCACATGAAGTTCGTGGAGCTGTACAGTCGGGAGCCGTGCTTGTGGAACCGTCGGCCCTATCTGTTCGGTGCTAGGAATGCCGCCTACAAGCGCATCCAGCTGGGCATCAATGCCGCAGCGGATGTCGGCGAGAATCAGATGACTTTGCAGGCTGTTAAAATGAAAATCAAGAACCTGCGCACCGGCTACCATCAGGAGCTGAAGAAGATCCGAGCGAATGCTAGGTATACGCCCAAAATTCCCTGGTTTGCGCCGCTGCACAAGTTCCTTGCACAGTTTCTCGATAAGGTACTACTTGCCTTACAAGCTTTTAATGCAATCAGCATTTACATTTGTCTGTTTGCATATTTCTCCATACATATGTATATTTACACAGAAATCTGAAGACGATGAAGTTTTGCTGCCAGTCATGCCTTTGAAGCGATTGCAGATCAAATTGCCGCGCTTGAAGCCCATCAAGCCGATGTCGCCCGAGGCGGACGAAAGGCCCGAAATCAAATTGGAACTGGAGCCAGATCAACAGGTGCTCATACCGAAAACGGCTCTACCCCTAATGCCGACACTAACGCCGCCGCCGCCACTCCGTCTAATCACCCCTCTCGTACCGCCGCCCCAGTCGCCAGTGCCGACACCTCAAATACTGGAAGTCACCTCGCTGCCCATGACGAACACTTCGCTGCTGGACCGAACTCGTCCGCTGCCATCGCTTGGCGACGATGAGTTCACGTATTTCGGACTCAGTGTTGCCGCCCAGCTGCGCAGCATGCCCCTCTCGAATGCCATGATAATGCAGTCGAAGATCCAGTATCTGCTCTCGATGGAACGTCGAAGGATCGGAGGTGATATCACAGAAGCCAACCTGTTGTACTAACAGTGGGTTTGGTTTTAGGAAATGCTGAAGTTGTGAAGATCTTTTAAAGATACAGCATAAATGGTACCGTCTAAAAATATGATTTATCGGAAAACTATGCATTTAAACTACAACTATGTATACAACTAAGTGTATACAACCCTCTGATTTGTCATCAATATTTTCATAATTTATTAACTTAATGTGAAGCATTTTAGTACGTATGTATGTTTTTTATCAAGCTTTTATTTAGTTGACCTAAATTATATAATATATGTATGTATGTATATGCCTTAGTGTTCAGATTTTAAGATTTTAAATTTATTAAAATAATGATATATATATATATATATATTTATATGTCCGATCACACTATAAATAATTCAAAATGTCTTTAAAAATAATTCCCAGGTTGAAAAAGATTTCACTTTTCAGAGAAACCTATAAATCTAATAGAACTTTATCGCATAAGTAAGAGTTGGCTCGTGTCACGAAGTAAAACACGACACGCGCTCATCTCCAATTGGATATCGTGTATCGATCCAGCATATTGACGGAAACAAGATGTGTTATTTTTCTGCAAAAATCAAAAGGGCCACATCGCCACATAGACAGAGCAGAGCAAAGCAAACGGCAGAAAGCACAAAGCTGGCACATCAAAAAGCAAAAGCAAAAGCAAACCGAAACTGAAACAGAAACAGCAAAGGGAAGCAAACCGTACTGTACCACACAGACAAAATTTCGCTTTGCTAGCGATTGGCAGCAGCAGCAGCTAAGAGCGGCAAACGAACGAACGAAACGAACAAACAAGCAAGCAAAAGCGGGCGAGCGAGCGAGCGAGCGAACGAACCGAAAGAGAGACGTGTGACTGAGCGATGCATGAAATGTGAGTGTGTGTGTCAGTGTGTGGGTGAGCATAGGCTGTCGGTGGTGTCGCATCGTTGTATTTTCGCGCTATAACATAAAAATTTTGGTCTTAAATTATGGCGCAAACTATTTAGCTGTGTGTTTTCCTTTGGTATTATTGGCGAAGGTGGCCAGCATGACGCACAAATACCCTACACGCACACACATGCAGGCGGGCATTGACGACAGCAACAGCGACATCGGATTACATGTACATGTATGTATGTAAGTATGTATATTTATGTATATGTATGTATGTATGTGCAGAAATCGCCGTTGAATTCTGAGACTCAGCAAGAGAAACTGCGAAAACCGGACGAAAACAACGACGACAACGAACTGCTGACTGCGATTGTTGTTGTTGTTGTTATTATTATTATCGCTGTTGTTGTTGTTGTTGCATTTGTTTGTTGTTTTTATGAGAAGCACATGCTTATCGTTGCTCTGTGTGAACGGACAGGCACTGAATTCTGCAACAACAAATTACCCTACAATATTGCCAGTTAAATTCAACAAGTCGCTTTGGTCTAACACCAGAACTATTTTTATACCCTGAACCCATTAAAAATGGGTAAAAAGGGTATTATGGTTTTGTGCAAAAGTATGTAACAGGCATAAGGAAGCATCTCCGACCATATAAAGTATATATATTCTTGATCAGTATCAACAGTCGAGTCGATTTAGCCATGTCCGTCTGTCTGTCTGTCCGTCCGTCCGTCCGTCCGTCCGTCTGTCTGTATGAACACGCGGATATCAGAGACTACAAGAGCTAGAGACTTAATATTTGGAACATAAGTTCTCATAATCCCGGGACAGATCAAGTTTATTTCATTTTATCGATAACTCGTACCGTTTAAAAGTTATCGATAAATTTCGATTTCAGACTTGCGTTTTTGGGCCATAACTTAAAAGTTATAAGAGCTAGAGGCCCCAAATTTGGCATGTATAATCTCGAATAGCATACACATGTAACAAATATTTCACTTTTTGGATACCAACCCCCAATCCCCCCAAAAGTGCAAAAAACTCATTTTTGAAGGTATGACCTTGCAATTTGGTTTGGTCACACATTTTATAGCCAATGTTATGTCCTACAAAGTTTAGAAAGATCGGACAGTAAACACAAGTTATTTAAGATTTTACTTTCCATTGTGTGGGGCTCAGTGAAAAAGCAAGCTAACTGCGTAAACCGCTTGCACAGCTTGCAGTATGTGTGTGTTTGTATGTATGCACACTATTAGGCAAGTATGAATGGATGTCAGAACTGGGTTCAGGGTATCTCCTAGTCGGGCACTCCCGACTAGAGCACTCTTACTTGTTTTTTTTTTGTCATCTCGTTCGCTACGAATTTCCAGTCATAATAGTTTTAAACTGAAGTGATAAGATAATGCGGAATGTGGATCAACAAGAGACAGATAGAGAGAGAGAGAGAGAGAGAGAGAAAGAGAGAGAGAGAGAGAGAGAGAGAGAGTGACTGATATAGTGCTCTCTCAGCTAATTAGAACACTGTAGTGCCAAAAGTGATTATAGTTTGCAAAACATTTAAAATTTGGAATTTCTACTTAAATGTAAAACAAGAAAATACTAAATTATAGAAATTAATATATTATTTTAAAAATCTTCAAACTTAACAGTGAATTAGTCAAATTATATGGGAAAATTGTTTCATATCAGAAATGCTTACTGTGCCAATAATTCTGTGTTGATTAAATAGGGGCTTTACAAAATCGATATGCTCGAATTTCTAAGCCGAAGAAATTTAATTCAAATTGACTACTAAAGAATTCAGGTTTTAAGGCCTGAATTGAAAACTGCTATTCTAATTTCTGAAACATTCTAGTTCTGATGAGTTCTAACTTCCCACCCACTAATCTTAAAATATCCTTGCTTTGTGCCTAAAAGCAGCAAATATGTACAATGTAAGTCAAAAGTGCCCTAGAGATCATTTGGCCAGCATCCAACTGAAATGCGTCAAGTCAGTAAATTCGTTTGGAAATGCCACCCAAGCACCCCCAAGATGGAAATGCATCGCCATCGACATCGCCATCGACAGCTCTCCGTGGAGTTGCGAGCTTCACTTTCGCACTTTGCCAAACGGAATTGGGTCACATGACAGCTGCGGAGGAGGCGACTGCATGGCCCAGAATCAGAGTTCGAGACGAAGCTAGCAGATGGAGGCGATGGCAGCTGGGAGTTGGGAGCTGGGAGTCCTGTTGTTGTTTCAAATCGCGCCACAGTCGGCCACAACAATAGGCAGCACATGAAATGTGTTTAAGATACTGAACTTGGCCTTTGCAAGACTCGGTGTGGGACCCAGCTCTCTCGCTCTCTCTCTCGCTCTCTCTCTCTGTCTGTCTGGGCAGTCTGTCTGCTGTCTGCTTTTGGGGCCAGCCGGTCCCGAGCCACAGCCGAGCAGAGCAGAGCAGTGTCAGAGCACAACAACGTGCACATGCCATCGCCCTCCAAACAACGCAAACCCATCCGCATATTTGCGAGCACCACTCATTCTACTCCTCCTCCTCTGCCCCCCATCCCCGGACTCACTCAGCATTTTATATGCATCATCAGCTGTTCGTGCGAACCGAGCGCCAATAGTATAGCGAGGCCAGAGACAACCGCAGCGACCAGAATCGGCACCAGAAGGCAGCACACTGTGAAGCAATACAGCTTCAGGTGGTCGGATGACTTCCACCTGTGCCTTGTCAGCTCGACTGCAATGCATTATCCTTTGCATATTGATATTGCATACAGCTGATCATAATGTTATCTTAGATATCTATATATGCTTACATTTTCTGTATTTATAAGAAGTATGTTTCTGTTTGCAAATTTGCAAACTCATTGCCATATTCCTTTTAACTAAATACGAAAGGAAGTGTTTCTTTTTTCTGTGGGTTCAAATTAAATGAGTTTGTAGATGCTTCAGAAACTCAGTAAGTAGCTTGAGTTTAGGAAGCTCAGCAAAGAAAATCCTCTTTTATATTTAACTAAATATCGTACTAAGTCGAAGTCTAAGTCTAGTTTGCATTAGTATTTTAAGGATCCCAAGAAATACATTTATCTATTATACTTAGTATATTGTATACCAAGTCAACTATTTAGATACCCACATCTTCTACACTCTCACTAGCAAGCTAATCACAATATTCAATATCAGTTAGATCCAAGTACACCCAAGAACCATCGATTCTATTTAGTTTCCAATAGCTTATCGTTTCAAAGAGCAAACCACACCAATTAGAGACTGCAAAGGTTTTGCCCATATGCAAATGGCATTCAGGTTTCAACTAGTCGATATTTTGCATAATATTACAATTTTATTGTTTCTGACTGGTGAATATGGGTATTAAAATATGCATTGGGCAAGCAGAACGTAACGGTAAACACAAAAGATACATTGCATCCATATGGCAAGCATATTGGCTCAAGTAGGCGACGACAAGGAGACGCCAGTGCAGACCAAAAGCAACAACAACAACAACCGGAACAACGACAACAACAACAAGTGCTTGCCACTCTACTCGGACCATCTACTCGCATCCTGCTGTGTGTGTGTGTGTGTGTAAAATATGTATATTTATATGTGTGTGTGTGTGCAGGAAAACTGCAAGATTCACTCACTCAGCGCAAGTCATCCAGTTCTATAAAGGGACCAACGGCAGCACACAGATACACACACACTCGCACACACATACTGCAACATATGCGAAACCCAAGTAGCACGCACAAATGCAACTAAGCTGGCAAACTATGCCGTCCTCAGTGTTGCCACAGGAGGCAGAGGCGGCAACCCTGTGGAACATAGCCAAGGCGACCGACCACCCCGGATTCATAATGCTCAATTATAGCGACATGGAGTACTATGCGCTATTTGATGCAACATACGAAACTTGAAATGGGCAACAGAGTATCTACGCAGGGAGTCAACTGCAGAGAGAAACTTAAGACAGAACCAATAAGCTAAACAGAATTTTAAAGGATTTATAAAGTAAAGGACATAAGGAAAGACTATTGGATACTTGGCACTTGGTTATAAGATATAGACTTAAATATAAGAACGACCCGGAATATACAGTTCTAAGGAATATAGAAAATCCTTATGTTTATAGATAGACGTATGTAGATATAAGAGATACCAGTAATAACAGTTGTAAGGAATATAGAAATTCCTTATGTTTATAGATAGACGTAGATATAAGAGATACCAGTAATAACAGTTGTAAGGAATATAGAAACTCCTTATGTTTATAGATAGACGTAGATGTAAGAGATACCAGAAATAACAGAGAAACTTAAGACAGATCTAAAATACTAAACGAAATTTGGAAATATTTATAAAGTAAAGGACATTAGGAAAGACTTTTGGATATTTGGCATTTAATTTTTGATCGTAGCTATAAGAGATAGACTTAGATATAAGAGAGACCAGGAACAGAAAGTTCTAAGGAATATAGAAATTCCTTATGTTTATAGATAGTCGTAGATATAAGAGATACCAGTAATAACAATTGTAAGGAATATAGAAACTCCTTATGTTTATAGATAGACGTAGATGTAAGAGATACCAGAAATAACAGTTGTAAGGAATATAGAAACTCCTTATGTATACTAAATTTCGAATTTAGAAAATTTCTTCTCACGAAAGTTCTGAATTTTATGAAATTGTCTTTAGAATGAAAAGTTTTCAATAATTACAAGACAGTTCCTGTTCTATTTTCATATATTATTATTAGTTTCCGTGTTTTTTGATGTCATACAACAATTTTTCATAACTAAAGGCCTATTAAAAAATTAATAAATGCTAATGGGTAATAACAACTAAACTATAACATGCTACTATAATTAATAATATGCCGTAATTACTATTTGCTTTCAACAGCTGTAGTTGTATGCAATTATAGCCTTTTGACACCTACTTATTAGATATCCATCACTTTTTGGGCAGAGGGTATATGCACTTCGAGTTACTCCGATGTCTGCCCGCTGCTCATACAATGTGCCTAGCAGTTTGCACTTTGTTTCTATGCTCTGACACACGCAGACAGAGGACAGGACACGCACACACACACACACACGCACACTCGCACACACACACACAGGCTCGTTATATCCACATCCTGTCGAGTGTGCGTTCGGCTCGTTAGCTCATTCGTTGCTTCGCTTTGCTGCTGCTGCTTCTTCTGCTAGCTGGTTTGCATACAAGCCGAACGGGCACACAGATATTGCCGACAATTGCCACCACCGAAGCAAGCGACTGCTGGCTGCAGCCACCAGGCGCGTCCTCTCACCTCAGAGCAGCAGCGCAGCCAGCGCCAGAGTGGCCCGAGTCCTCAACACACAGAAATCCATCCCAGCCCCTCCCCCCACCCCAACCCACTCCACCCGATGTCAACGGCCCGTTGGCTCGACTACGGAGAGTTCTGTTGATACACACAGACACACGAATACCGAATACGAATACCGATTACGAATACGAATACGAATATATAGCTGCATTGAGTCGAGTCGACAAACAGCCAAGAATAATCGACATCGACCCACTGCACGGTGGGCCGAGCTCCATGCGAACAGCTTCTACCTAATCGGCTATTTTGTAAATCTACACTACATATATTCAACAGATTATTGCGTCGTCTGCTACTACAGCACAGTGACTTGAATACTATTTTCTTTTCTAAAACATCATTTCTGCAAATCGATCAGTTTCACTATCCTACAATACTTTTAGGTTTTGAAATTCGACTAGCCGTTTCTTTAGCTTGAAATATGGTTTATTTAAAGTCCAATTTCTACAAAGGAGTTTCGTAAAATATAAGTACTTTCTTTCAGAAATTCATCAGTTTCCTTATCGTATAATACCTGTTGAAGATTTGAAATTCGCTATAAATATTTATTTTATTAAAAGTTGAATTTATTCACAAAAGTTTTGATATAAATGATATAAATGAAGGTATTCATATTTCTGTTATTTTATATTTATGACATATATTTAAAAGATATGAACGATTTCACTACTCATTTTGAAAAACGCAATATTTAAAAACTTTAAATTTATATTGTAAATTTAAAAATGTATTATAAATTTTTTTAAAGTTTTACGATGCTTAGAAATATGAAGATAAAGAATCTATAAGGTTACAAAAAATATCTACAACTATATTTTACATTTTGAAATATATTCCTAGAGGTAGTATGTACTATAGTTAAAAAAAATATATGCTATACAGTATTAATTGTTTAATTGGTATAAATCGATTAACCGTTCATTTAAAGCTCAACTTTGATCCGAGTCGCAAGAGCATTAGTCGGGCTTTCCGATATCCACGATATTCACACATCCCAGACGTTTAATGTTTTGCTGCGTGTTTTGCATTAGCGCCTGGCCGGCCCACTGCCTGCACTGCAATACCCTACGCCGAATGCGGCCCATCGATTTTTGCAGTGTGCCCGCTACATAGCTGGGGGCCCGTTTTGTTTGCTGTTTGCTCGCATAGATACAGAGACAAAACACACACACACACACATACACATACACACCGAACAGGGCAACGGCAACAACGACACGTACACAGACAGTCGCTGTCGCTGTCGCTATTGCCCCTTGCGGCACTCTCCTCTCTATCTCTTGCTCTGCCTCCGCATTTGCTGCTGCCTATTTCACTCGTTTGCTCGTTGGCTCGCCCGCTTCGTACGTACTTTCGTAGCGGGCCTCTGCTGCTACTGGCTGTACTCTGCTCTGCTCTGCTCTGCTGTGACTGTGACTGCGGCTGTGGGCTCAGCAGAGCGAGATACTCGTACTGTTGCCACAGCACAGCCATACACAGCGAAATGCTTGAAAACTGGTCGAAATCCATGCTGCGCTACACACGATGAGCTTCTATGGTTTCCATATGCAATTGATGAAGTTTATTTAAGTCAAGATTTGTATCATAGTAGTTTTACTTATTTTTTTTTGAGGTTAATACTCTAGTAACTCTTAAGTTAAGATTTGTATCTAGTATTTTTACTTATTTTGTTGAGGTTAATACTCCAGTAACTCAGCCGAGCGAGCTATAGTTATACAAACTTTTGTAAAATTTCAAAATTATTAACTTTTTTTTTTTATGAAAATAGATAAGCATTTAGTATTGATATATGTAGCTATTAACTTAATGGCCTTTGGCTATTAAATTTAAAATATGCATAAACTTGCTGGGATTCGAACCCAGATCCCACGTGTTTAATATAAGCATCATTTTATCAGTATACTTGCATACTTTTTATGTGCATAAGTGAAGAGTTTTTAACATAAGAGCACACAAATTTTGAGATAAATACATACATACATATATAATGTGTATATAGTATATGCTGCTATTTTTTTAAATTTCTATCAATATTGAAAAATAATTTCTAAATTTTCTACAATCTGAATCGTATTTATTTTTGAATTTTTGTAAAAACTCTATTTAAAACTATCAGTTCAAATATAAAAAAAATTAAAATATATTAATGTTAATTTTTGAATCGATTTTTAATCGATTTTAATATTTCTATTATTTTCTTTATGTATCTTTATTTTTAACAAAACTTTCTTTGCAATTTTCAAATGGATCTTGTTAGCTTGCTATAATTTATTTTATCTCCAGTAATTATGGCAATTTTGTACAAAATTTTGTAATAACCTCTATGTAAAGTGGATTTTTGCTTTTTTAGTGCACATAGCTGTATATATATTTTTCTGAAGTACTACCATCCAAAAATGTGCCCTCAACTAGTTGGGAATGTGAAGTAAACCGTTTGTTCGCAGGGCAAGCAGCCAGAGCAAACCAGCCACAATCAGGCAGGCAGGCGGCCATATTCAGTGCTGCTGTTGTTGTTGTTGTTGCCATTGCCGGTTGCCGTTGGCCCCTTCTCACCGCTCAACGCCCCAAACGCCCCTCAACGCTCTATATGATGTGGCTGTGGCCGCTGCTGCTGCTGCTGCTTCTGCTGCTGGCTGCTTCGACTGCTGCCGTGTGTTCATATAACGAACGAAAAATTTCTGTTCACACATACACATGCACATCTGCACACAGAGGCCAGGCCAGCTACACACGTATACGGTACGATACGATACGAATGCGAGTGTATGCGTGTAGCTGCCATAGCTGTAGCTATGGCTGTAGCTGTAGCTGTGCTGTACTGTGTGTAGCCGTTGCCTCTGTGCCTTTGCGCACATACATACATACATATAGTAGAGCGAACAGAGCAAACGAAACGTACCGAGCGAACGAAATGAACGAAACACACATACACGCACACAGGCGACAGACACGCATGGCAAAAATATACACATACAGCTACATTTTCACTGCCTGCGTTTGCGTCGTACTGTGGTGCTTTGGTGCTCTGCCTCTGCCTCTGGCTCTGGCTCTGGCTGGCTTGCTGGCTGCCTGGCTGGCATTCATTCTGTGTATTTGATATTCCACTGAAGGCACTGAAAGCTGTACACGCTGAACGCTCTGCTCTGCTCAGTACTACGACTACGTACGCTGAACAAACCGAGACCGATACAGCGACCGAGAGCACACAGCCAGCCCAACAACACAACACAGCACACAACTGGCTTGAGTTTTTAGTCGAAGAAAATTTTATAAAAGTGAACCAAAGCGAAAACACACAGTAGTAGTGCACAATACAATATACAAATATCAGAGGCCTGCAATTCAAATTGCAAATTACGCGACATTTTCATACGGGTGAGTGAAAAGTGTCTCACTACGTTTGATTTCTCATTGTTTTAACTATATGAATTGACCAAAATGCGTCGCCATTGCGGCCATTTATTATATAAATTTTACAAATATTCAACTTAAACGACCCAATTTTTTTCGTTGCTATCATCAGTGCGCATAAAGCGCAAAAGGTGGCCTGGTCGGGTCGGGTCTGGTAGTTCTCGTAGTTCTGGTAGTGCCTAAAAAACAACCAAATACAACAAATAAAAGACCAAAAAGAACCAGGCTACAATCATATTGTAGCTTCTTCTATATAGCACCAGAGTTCTCTTTCGGTTCTCGATTCGCAGCGTGTTCTTCTTCTGTGTGCCCATTGTTGTTGCTATTGAATTTAAATTTTGAATGGCGCGCGCGTAAAAGTGACGGTTACTTTTTGAAAATTCGCCTGCTTGATTATTCAATAGCTAATCATCTATAAATACAGTATGACAATAAATTACAACAGACAGACATTTGCAAATAGCGATCATTACGCATAAGTATCTATTTGAAATCGCGTTGCATTATGCTGAAAATTACAATTTACAAATTTGTAGTGTTGTAAAATGTTGTAAAAATTCATTTGTTGTTGTCTTTTGGTTGGTGTTTAATAATAGGGCAGGTGAGGGGCATCATTTGTTGTATATTTGAGCGCGTGAGCGGGGGTTTGGGGGTTGGACAAAAAGGGGGGGCGGCGCAGGTGGGCGGCATATTTGGTTATATGTGACGACGACTACGCTCATGACATGATGATGGCCTGAGGGGGGTCGGAGGGGGGTGGGTTAATCATGGTAGGGGACGGAAGAGGGGGTTGGGGTAGAGAGAGAGAAGGAGGAGGGGGTAGGGGCGAGTGGCAACGACGGCGCCGCTGCTGCCGCGGCAAAATGCTACTGGCATTTCGGTCGCACAAAGCTCGTTCGCTACACGCTTTTTATATGGCTGAAGCAATAAGCAGCCAGCGCGTACAGTCGCGTCAAAAATAGTCGAACATGCGCGTGCCTACATGTGGAGGAAATAAGAGCTAAAGTGTGAGAGCTTACACTGGAGTAGGGTGTGTAAGCATACATAATGTATACACATGTACACATAAGATACAATAAGATACGTTTTATTTTAATGTTATAGTAAATATATTATATTTTAAGTTTTGCAATGAAATACCATTTTTATAAAATATTTTTTAGGCATATTTAAAAAATTCAACAAAATATAAATTTATAATACTTTTTTCATATAGAAAATTCAAGTAATTTCAAAACAAACAACAAACATATATTTGCTCTATATTTTGTACTTGCCAAATTTAATTACGCTAATTTTTCTCTATTATACATGACTGCCTCTAATTATTGCCTTGGGTTCGATTATAAACATGCTCTATGCCTCTGCCAATATTCAGCGACAGCACTGTGCATGCGCCGTACGAATTACATAGCGCTGCCAGTACAATTGCTGCGGTACGCTACTGTAGCGGCCAGCGCAAAAAACGCAAATTATTTCTCTCATACACACGCACCGAGCAGCCGTCGACAGTCGGCAGCTGTGCGCACGTAATTTGCCACCACTGTCGGCCACACTACATACACTGGCCCCGTCCGTCTGCCTGCCTGTATTCGCTCTGCCCGCCGCCCGCCCGCTGCCGTCGACGAGGTCGCTGCTGCTGCTGCTGCTGCTGTGTAGTCGTCGTCGTATTCGACGCTGTATGTTGGTTGGCTGTTTGACTCGACTCTCGTATACAGATACTTTTGCTGTTGGGCTGCCTGTACTGCGCTCACTGGGGCTCTGGCTCTGGCTGTGTGTATTATTTGATGGTCTCGCTGTTCACTCGTTCGTATGTTCGTTCGTTCGTTCGTTCAGTCGGTTTCGCCTCTGCGTGCATGTGTGTGTGTATGTTTTGCCTCTGCTTATGTTCTGCCTGCCTGCCTTGCTTGCTTGCTGCCGTCGTCTGCCTGCGTTTGGTTGCCGCCTGCCTTGCTGCTTCGCTTCGCTTTGGTTTGGTTTGGTTTGCTTTGCCTGCCTTTTGCTTGGTACAGCTGCTTCAGCTGAATTTCAGTTCAGTTTTCTATAGACACTCGCAGTACATTTTGTTCAGCGTTCAGAGTGTTGTTCGGTGCCAGTGCCAGCGCCAGTGCGAATCCAATTTTCTAGACCGAGCCGGGCCGGGCCAAGAGTGAAGCAAGCGCATACACATAGCAGCAGAAGCAGCAGCAGCAGCAACAACAGCGGCAGCCAAAGTAAAGTACGTACGTAGATATCAGAAATACGAGTATTTTTTTTCATTAGTCGCCGTCGCCGTCGTCGCTGGGTAATAATTTGTACACTGGCGTTTAGTGTTTGGCCCACGGGACGTACAATTTACAGTGTGCGTCAAATTAGTTGGACCGCCTATACATTTTTATGACAGTGCAAGTTTTGTATGCCGATGCTATCATCAATTTAATTGATTAGCCGCTGAAATGTTCAGCGGCGCATAATAAATTGGATGTTGCAATAATTAGTTGGATTTTCATTACCAACAATTCAAAGTCACAATTAATGAATGAAATTATATGCATGTATTCTAATTTGTGGTGAAATCGAAAAGCTGATAATTAGCTTAAGCACATGTTACAATAATAACAAATTATAGAAAATTTTAATATTTTTTAGTGTGATTATTGTAATGTCTGAATTTGATTTAGAATACTTAGCAAATATCAGGTTTTTATCATAGGCTTTTATTTGTTGAGTATTATTGAAAGCTAGCACAATACTATGCGCCGCGACTGTAGTTACATACAATGGCCACACGCCCACTGCATTTTGGAGCCACTCGATGCGTCTGTTTTGCATTCCGTTTTCGATTTCAGTTATTGTTCTGGACCTGCTACGGTCTTGTTTAGCGGCTGCTTGTGCGGCGCCACCCACCTGTCGACGGCTTCTGGTGGCTCTTGGCCAAAGCAGTGCTCCCTGGACGCAACACTTGTGTGCTCTGGACTTACTGACTAATCCTCCAGTGCATTCGGTGTCCCAGCCTCAGTTGTTTTCCACATTTCACTGCGATGCGTCTTCAGCCTTATCACATGGCTGCAATTGTCGCCAAGTCTCGCCGGTTGTCGGTGGTCACGTTTCCCACTCCCATTCCCATTCCGTTCCCCGTTGCCCTTCTTTCTTCGCTTTACCCCCACATTCTCTTCGCACTTGCCATTTTCTCATGCTTATTTTTGCTTCAGTCGCATTTTGCAGCTGCGTGCGCAAAATTGCCCGCCGGAATGAATTCTCCCGCTAAGTCTTTGACCGTGAAATGTGGTTAGTAATTGAGTTTGTTCCTTAACGGGTAAGTGAACTAACTCGCCATTAAAACCGACTACTTGAGGGGATGAAATAAAGGCAGTTTCTTATTGCTACGAATAGTTTTTATTAACTTTTACATGCATATGTAATAATAATTATATATCAAATTTATTTAATGAAGTGTTTTTGATATTTCCATGGTATTTGATATTGCCATACAAATTTGTTTACAAAAGCCTAAAATTTTGAATCGCCAACTCTTGAAATAAATTTGTTTTCAGTTTTGTTTTTAGTGAATTTCTGTATATAAAATTTAGAAAAACCCAATGAAAGCTTACAAGATGTATAAATAATTTAATTTAAAATGTAATACAGTGAACTAGATCAAATTGGTTTTGTGTTGGTTCCATTTTCTGAATAATCAAATTTATTAACGTGCTTTTTTTTATTTTGCGTATTTAAAAAACTTTTAATAATTCTTAAAGATTACTGAACTGTTTTATCAGACTCGAATAGGCAAAACGATCAATGTCGGTTAATGATATTGATATTCGTAAAATATCAGTCCACTACGCACTAACAATATTCTATTTTTTTCTGTCACACGTGAAACTTGTAATACCTATAGGTGCTTCTTCTTTTTTTTGGCTAAACTTCCGCATGTTATTTGCGTTGCGTATTGTTTATTTTTTTTTGCATTTCGTGCGCGTTTTGCTTATGCACTCGTTTCGCGAACACTCGAGCACAAACTAAAAATGGCGCCAAAAGTTTGGCACACTACCTGCACAAAGAGAGCAATAACGGTGGAAGAGAGAGGGATAGGAATAGGAACAAACAGTATTCAAGTGGCTGAGTGCCCCGCATTTACAGTTACAAAGCTTTTTTTCGCGCCATTTTCAGTCGCTTCAAAGCGAACTTTGGCGTGCGATAATTGATTGCTTAGAATTGTGAATGTGTGTTATCAAAGATCTGTTGTTTTTGCGTTTTCGTCAACTGCGCTGCTGACGTCGACGTCGACTTCATTAGTGTTGCCCTTGTTATTGTTGTTGTTGTTGTTTTCTGTGCTTGTCACTTGCTGATCATCGCCTGTCAAATGACTTGCGCATGTGTGTGTGTGTGTGTAGCGGCACTTGTTTGTTGTTTTTAGGCAAAGCTTTCGCTCTCTCTCTCTCTCTCTCTCTCTCTCTCTCTCTCAAAACGTTTACGCTCGTCTTTTGTCAGCTTATCGCTGAGACCGTGTTCAAATAAGTATTTATGTGCGTACTTTTATCAAAATTGTGTTTTTATTTTCATATAACCAAATAACAAAGGCAACTCGAGATTTCTAGCATATGTGAGTATGTATTTTACTTCGTGCTTTAGTAATTTGCGTTTGCAAAAGCTGATTAATTTGGTAGAGTTGATATGTAAATATATTGAGAATTGAAGCGTAGTTGATTTAACAAAAATATGTTTCTAATATAGGAAAACAAATACACACAAATCTCAAAAAGTGTTAAAAAAGGAAGACTTCCGAATGATTAGAGCATGCTCATTATTTGTGCCACGACTGTACCGCACATGTTAGCTACACTTTACGAAAAAGTTGTGTACGCTAAAACTTTTATAAATTACATGAGTCAGGCAAACGTTGTGGCAAGGCTATTAAAAGTCACCACTGTACGGCGCTCTAACGGTAAACGACACTCACACAGATACACAACTGTATGTGTGTATAGCCACATATAACGGTTGTTTGCCCTGTCGACATCCACTGCGCAAATCCCTGTAAAAGTATCTACCCTAAAATGCTGTCACTGCGCACAAGCTCGAGCTGAAGTCGCATTCAGGCAACAAATTTTACAGTTTGGGTTCGTTGTTTTTTTGGTTGTTGGGTGGTTCGGGTGGGTTACAACAAAAACAACCGTCGGGCGGCAGCGCAGTCGACGTCAGCAGCAGCAGCGGCAGCGGCAGCTGCGTTGTCGGCATTAAAAATGCCATAAACATACACAATACTCTCTCACATTGGACAGATAAGCACAGAGGCAGCGGTAATTTTATGCCTCTGTGTGTTTTTGCCTGCCTGTATACTGCTCTCTATACATGTATTTTCACATTTCATCCATTTGACTTTGACGGCGACTGCGACGCCAGCGGCGGCGTCGGCGTCGGCAGCGCTGCGTCGTCATCGTCGTTGGTTTTTGGTTTTCAATTTTTAGATCAACGCTGAAAATGTCGGCTCTGCTGCCTCATTTTGTATGCCATTTAATATCATTTGCTGTCCTGTCCTTTGCCTTTGCCTTTGCTTTCGGTGCATGCCCGTTTTGTTTCGTTTCGTAGTCCCCAGCCAGTTATCTATTATGCATGGCTGTGTGGGAAGTCGCACACCGCTGCGTATGCGTAACGTGCACAATTTTCAATATGTATTAGTTAAAAATAAGCAGCTCAAGTCCAACGCACATTTTGATTGCTGTTGCGACTAATAAAACATTGACTACATTTGCCATATTAATTAGATATTGGCCACTTGACCACGGCCTGAATTAGGGGTAGTCAGGCATTAACAGAATTGAGCTATCAATGGGTACAGTTCCAGCAAAATGTTGACTCATCCCTTTAGAAAGAAGCCAATGGCCTTGTTATACTTTCATTTAAGCTAGATTTTCCACATAGTAGTAGTAGTCCACCTCAATGACAGGCAGCCAAAACTTTATGCTGTGCTGAGCATCCTTAATAAATGGACTCATATTAATTGAAGTTTTAATATCCTAGTGCCTGAAGATAAGATCCTCTTCCTGCTCTCTTGGAACTTAAAACTACATTCAAAATACGCTTTTTATGGACACTTCGACTTATGTCTAAAACTAAAACCGCATCAGTGATTTAGACACTGTTTTGGTATTCAACTAGACTACAATATAACCCATGGTTAACTATTCCTCTTAAGGGCATTGTCTAAAAGATGTTAACCTTAATAAAGTCAAAACCAACAGCACCAATAGAGAATTAGTAGTATATAATAACTGTAGTCCACCTCAATGCCAGGCAGCTAAAATATCATGTTGCTCTGAGTATATATTTACAATGGACTAAAATCAAAAAAGGTTTTAATATCCTAGTGTCTGAAGATAAAGTCCTCTTCTTACTCTCTTGGAACTTAAAACAACATTTATGGAATCTTTGACTATACCTGTAGTCCACCTCAATGCCAGTTAGCTGATACTTAATGCAGAGCTGAGCATCCTTCATAAATGGACTCATATTAATTGAAGTTTTAATATCCTAGTGCCTGAAGATAAAATCCTCTTCTTGCTCTCTTGGAACTTAAAACTACATTTAACCATTTTCAAGAAAGAAACTTTAAGTATGTCTAAAACTAAAACCGCATCAGTGATTTATACACTGTTTTGGTATTCAACTAGACTACAATAAACCCCATGGTTTACTATTCCTCTTAAGGGCATTGTTTAGAAGATGCTAACCTTAATAAAGTCAAAACCAACAGCCCCAATAGAGAATTGAAAGACGATACTGTAGTCCTCCTCAATGCCAGTCAGCTTACTTAATAGTGCACTGAGTATATATTTTTAATGGACTAAGATCAAAAAAGTTTTAATATCCTAGTGCCTGAAGATAAGATCCTCTTCCTGCTCTCTTGGAACTTAAAACAACATTTAAAACACGCTTTTTATGGAAACTTCGACATATGTCTAAAACTAAAACCTCATCAGTGATTTATACACTGTTCTGGTATTCAACTAGACTACAGTATACCCCATGGTTAACTATTCCTCTTAAGGGCATTGTCTAAAAGATGTTAACCTTAATAAAGTCAAAACCAACAGCAAGGAATAAAGAATCGAAAGACGATACTAGCTGTAGTCCTCCTCAATGCCAGACAGTCAAAACTCTATGTCGTGCTGAGCATCCTTTAAAAATGGACTCATATTAATTGAGGTTTTAATATCCTAGTGCCTGAAGATAAAATTCTCTTGCTCTCTTGGAACTTAAAACTATATTTATAGAATCTTTGACTGTAGTCCACCTCAATGCCAGTTAGCTGATACTTAATGCAGAGCTGAGCATCCTTTAAAAATGGACTAAAATCAAAAAAGGTTTTAATATCCTAGTGCCTGAAGATAAGATCCTCTTCCTGCTCTCTTGGAACTTAAAACAACATTTAAAACACGCTTTTTATGGAAACTTCGACATATGTCTAAAACTAAAACCGCATCAGTGATTTAGACACTGTTTTGGTATTCAACTAGACTACACTATAACCCATGGTTTACTATTCCTCTTAAGGGCATTGTCTAAAAGATGTTAACCTTAATAAAGTCAAAACCAACAGAATCAATAAATAACTGGGAGTATATAGTAACTGTAGTCCTCCTCAATGCCAGTCAGCTAACTTAGTACTGAACTGAGTATTTATTTTTAATGGACTAAAATCAAAAAGGTTTTAATATCCTAGTGTCTGAAGATAAAGTCCTCTTCTTACTCTCTTGGAACTTAAAACAACATTGATAGAATCTTTGACTATACCTGTAGTCCACCTCAATGCCAGGAAGCTATAACATCATACTTCACTGAGCATCCTTTATAAATGGACTAAAATCAAAAAAGGTTTTAATATCCTAGTGCCTGAAGATAAAATCCTCTTCCTGCTCTCTTGGAACTTAAAACAACATTCAAAACACGCTTTTTTTTGGAAACTTCGACTTATGTCTAAAACTAAAACCGCATCAGTGACTTAGACACTGTTTTGGTATTCAACTAGACTACACTATAACCCATGGTTTACTATTCCTCTTAAGGGCATTGTCTAAAAGATGTTAACCTTAATAAAGTCAAAACCAACATCCCCAATAGAGAATTGAAAGACGATACTGTAGTCCACCTCAATGCCAGGCAGCTTAAACTTAATACTGCACTGAGTATTTATTTTTAATGGACTAAAATCAAAAAAAGGTTTTAATATCCTAGTGTCTGAAGATAAAGTCCTCTTCTTACTCTCTTGGAACTTAAAACAACATTGATAGAATCTTTGACTATACCTGTAGTACTCCTCAATGCCATTTAGCTGATGTTTAATGCAGGGCTGAGCATCCTTTTTGAATGGACTCATATAAATTGAAGTTTTAATATCCTAGTGCCTGAAAGATATCACTCTTCCCGCTCTCTTGGAACTTAAAACTACACTTAAGCACAAACTAGTAGTAGTGGTTGCATACTTTTTGGCGCACTGCAGAACTAACTTCTCTTTTGCAAGTCTTTAAGCTTAGCAACTTGCTTAGTTCGACTTGGTAGCCTTAAAGTTGTGCTCTCTTGACGCACACTCATAAATAACACTCCTAGTTACCTACTTCTATGGCTAACCAATTCTGACAGCTTCCAGGAGCAAGGCAAGGAGCAACAAGGCACAACACACGCACATTCTGCGCCAGACAAAATGGATTTCGCTTTCGATTTTGTAGGTGGTGGTGGCTCACGTATGTGAATGTGGGTGCGTGTGTGTGCGGGTGTGTGTGTGTGTGCGGGTGTGCGGGTGTGTGCGGGTGTGTATGCGACATGTGTCGTGCGCTTCGGAGGAATCTTTTGGTGTGTGCCCTCCGAATGCCAGAAACGGGCAACGCGTAACCCATAAGAGGCAGCTGCCGCTGTTTCCCGTTGCTGTTGCTGTTGTTGTTGCTTTGTGCATCACGTGTTGCCGCCTCGTGTGGCGACATTGACAACGTCATTACGAGTATGTGTGTGTGCTAAGGGGGGGCAACAGAGTGCGGACAGTCGTAACACTTGCTGCACTCTTCTCGCGTTAACCTAACAACAATTTTGCCGCCATTTTCCAAGTTGGCTGCTGTATTCCGAGCACACACACACATTGTGGGTGTGTTTGGGTGTATTGTTGTTGCATGCAGTCAGCTAATATGGCTGACCAGTGTAGCTGGATTGTGTCTTCGTGATTGATATGACTGCAGGCCTTCCTGCCTGCCTGCCACCTGACGCGTTGTCGTTGATTTATTGTGATGTGCTTGCTCCCCCGGTGCTGCCTGGTTTGGTTTGTTAACCCAATTGCCACTGTGTGCCCCCTTGTGAGCAGCACAGCAGCAGCAGCAATAGCATCCACAGCCACATCCACATCATCATCATCCTCATCGTCGTCATTGTTGTTCTCGTTGTCGTTGTCGCTGTCTCGTGCCCGTTGCGTTATTTGTCAGTATTTCTCAGTATTTGGGTCAAGTGCATGGAGGCGATTGTCTGATGGCTGATGCTCATGCTGATGCTCATGCTGATGACGACGATGCCAATGATGATAGCTATCATAATGATGTATGCTGCTGTTGGCACACGAAGACAGCAACATTTGCATAACGTATACGCAACTTTTGGGGTTGTTGCAGCTAAATCAGACATGCATAACTGGGAATTGCAGCCAAGGGGGTTAGTTTTCTTTGCAATTGAAAAGTAAATTCTTAAATTGGTGTGGTGTGTTGCAATATAAACTGCACAACATATATAAGTGAATATATGTAATAATTAAAGGATTAAATTTTCATTTTTGATTAGTCTTTATTTTATATGTGTTTTGCAATAATATAAAATATCTGTTAAATATATAAATTAATTATTATATGTATTACAAGTAAATTTAGTCTTTGCCAACAATACTTCACAAGTAATTTCAAGTGCTGCATTATCAAATGTCAAAGAACATATGTAGTATGTTATATTTGATATTCTACTTTACATAACTGGCATATGCATTTGTATATAAACATATGTACAACAGCTCGATTGCTATGTAAAAATCGAGTGCATTGCCCTGATTTGCACATATGTATGTATGTATGTATACAGGTGTCACATATGTATATGCCTCAATGGATTGGTCCATTGGCCACGAAAAGTGAATTCCGAATTCTGCTTCACACGCACATAGCTGCATGCATAATTGAGTAAATTATGTGCAATATATACATATACATAAAGTCATGTGCACATAATAATCGAGCTTATGTGCATATAAAAAACGCCAGCACTCCCTATATATATATATATATATATATACATATGTGTGTGTGTGTTAGTGCTGTCTGCATGTGTGTGTGAGTGGGTGTACAAATTGTGTACAGTTGCCGTCGCAAAATGCAACGCATATTTGATGAACGCATTTTGTGTATTCGATGTATGCAATTATTGAATATTGAATGGGGCTTTTCGCATTTCGGTTAGCTGCCTGCTTACTGACAGGCAAAATTGCAGCGGAAACGTATTTTTAACAATTGCCTTTGACCCTATAAGTGGCACACAATTGACAACGAAATTAATGGCTAATTGTTGGCCTACAAATTACAACAATTTTGTAATTTGAATACAACTGGGTATTAACTGTCAAATTTGCCATCGCCTACTTTAAGTACTAAACTTTAGAATACTTTCGACTACTTTAACTGAGCATTTCCTATCATTTGTTTGCTTTTACAGACTAAGCAACTCCGAGTGCGAGAGAGCAGCTGTTGAATTCGAATAGGAAACCCACCGTTAATCCACAATAGCAAACATGAGCGGAGATCGTCCGAAGCGTCCTTTGTCAGCGTATATGCTGTGGCTCAATGAGAGCCGCGAAAGTATCAAAAAGGAAAATCCCGGCAGCAAGGTCACCGATATCGCCAAGCGTGGCGGTGAGCTGTGGCGCGGCTTGAAAGACAAGACCGTAAGTGATTGAGAAACACTTAGAATCCGAGACGATAAAGTTGCTAAATACCTACCAATATATACATCTTTTCTTAGGAATGGGAACAGAAAGCCATCAAAATGAAGGAGGAGTACAACAAGGCGGTCAAGGAGTACGAGGCAAATGGCGGCACCGACTCTGGTGCGCCCAAGAAGCGAAAGAAGGTCGCCGCCAAGCCCGCCAAGAAGGCCAAGAAGAAAGAGTCCTCCGAGGAGGACGAGGAGGATGAGAGCGAGTAATTGCTATGCAAATGCAGCGTTCGCATCAGTTTTAAAATACATTTTACTAATGTAATTTTTTAAGTGACATAAAACAAACAAACAAAACAAACAAACAAAAAAAGATGCAAACCTTAAACCTTTAAATATGCACTTAAAACAACCACAACAACAACCATAATTTAAGTTACAAGATAATTTCCAGTCAAACACAAACAAAAACAAAACAAAAACAAAAAAAAATGAAAACATACAAAAAAACCAACAAAAACTAGCAACTGTTTCTTTATAGGTTTGTTCTCTCGTATATGTACATATGTATGTATCTACTACTATGTCATTCTGTCGCGTTTTTCTTCAAATTCCTCATTCGCCCCACATACATTTTCAGCATCAGCAGCAACATGAGGTGTTATTATTATCATTTTCGTATCGTATTTTTCTCTCTTCACGGCATCTAATGTAAATGTTTATGCATAGCGTTCCACAGAGTTTGTGGGGGATATACGTAGGGCCCAGTCATGCTATGAAGAATTCAGTTCTTCGTTGTGTGCGATGTTCCACGATATCCCCATTTATTCGTCCTTTTAGCAGACGTTCTCACTTTAATTACATACAATTTATAAAGTTTAAATCAACAATCCAACAAGTTATATATACATTTTAAATATATACATAAGTATATATATATATGTAATTTAAAAGATAAAAAAACCAACAAAAAAAACAAACAAACAAACAAAACAAAAACAAATATTACAAATATGTAATTGTAAATGTAGAGCTGAACGGATTATTATTTAAAAATATATAAATAAAAGAAAATTTAAATGAGTTGTGTGTTTTACTAATGGGCATTTAGCTACACTACTGGATAAGTATTTGTAATAAATTTTAATTTAATTTAATATATGATTTAAAACGATTTTTTGTGATTTAGGAAACAAACAAAATGAAATACATACTTTTTTTAAAGATGTTAGTTTTTTTAGCATATACTTGATTTTGTTTGTATTATTCCATTGAGTAAGAAGCATATGTACTACTTATTGCTCAATGGTAGTTTTCTAAGATTAAAAGCTCGGCCAATTAAAGCTTTGCACACGTCTGACTTGTAAGTAAGCTCGTTAGTTAACAGTGAACGTTTATGTTATTCGCGCTGTTAACAGACGGTTACTATTTAAATATTATAAGACACTGTTAACCTGCTCAAGTGGGAATCAGAAGGTACTCGACTAGTATTTTATTCATTTCAAGAATTAATTTTATGTATCAGACAAGTAAATAAACTTAAGAGGCAGAATGTACAGATGTTTCCCTTATAAGACTAAACAATAACAGAACCTATTTTCAAGCGAATTTTCGTTCTATTCGAAATCAAGACATGTGAAATCTCCAAGCTCATAATATATGTCTATATCTCGCAGCAAGTAAATCTTAAGACCCGAGCTTTGCTTTACATTTGATTTTGAACCACTGTGCCTGCGCGTGCGCCATCCTTGGGAGCCAAGTCAGCTGCTGCCACTGCTACTGTCCAGTTTACTATCAACGCCTTAGTTTGTCGGTTGTCTGCCAGCTGCCAGGAAGGTGAGTCAAAGGATTCGTCACGATTAGTTTCGAGTGAGCTGCGTAGTTTTCAAGTGCAACGGAATGCAGCTGAAAGAAACAGAAAAATTGCAGTCTACGACTTACAAGATACTAAGCATATTTTAAAGCTTCAGCATAGACAGGTGATACTTTAAAGTAAACTGGAAAGAGCGCTTGCTATAAAGCACACCTGTTGAGCTGCGACATTTGTGAAACACACACAAACCACATTTGGCAAGCTAACTTCAATTGTGGCTAAACTGCAGCGCTGGGAAAAATCAATAATGTCTAACATATGGCTGTGAGGGGCAGCTGATAAGACTGATTAGGCACGGCGCAATGGCACTTTGCATTAATCATACGCCGCGTGTGCCACGCAACAATTCCATTTTAATTACAGACAAGCGGCGAACTAAGCGACACGACCCTGAACTTTGAACTGGCAGTGAACTCGCACGGAAGTAAACAGCAAAAACAGCAACAAGACCAACAATAACAACAACAACAGCAATATGGCCAGCAAGGGCCGCTTTCGTAAGGTAAAAGAAGCAACAAAGAAATCAAACTGTGTCTTGCAAGCCCAGTTAAATTTTGGATGGTAATTTCTATTGGGGATTGCATTCGTTGTATTTAACAAGGTTCCATAGATATAACTTCAGTAATTTATTTTTTTTTTTAAATTTTTGAAGATAAATTAAACACATTTTGAACAAGTGATAATAAGAGTAAGAACTGGTTTTCCAAAAATAAATATTGTGTTAAAATTTAAGAAACGATGTCTGATATAGACAAAGGATTGTCTCATTGTCTGGCAGAGTAGTTTTATTTGTCCTTGGCTGAGTTTCGCAGCAAGTAAAACAAAGCAGATCAAATATTATTTGAATATTTAATAATATATATTGTGTATGTGAAGGCAATGAAAGGTTTTCTTTAGTGATAAGGCTACATCTCGGCACTTAATTTTCTAAAATGGAGTAAAGTGAATTGTATTTTAAGCATATATGATTTTGCATAAGAAGAATATCAGGACAACAATTTTATTTTCATAGGTTTCGAAGTTTTAAATAACTTATAATAATGTAAGCTAATCCAATTCATAGGCAACAAATGCCATTTTTTGGCTAAATAATACCTGTTATTTAAAAATAGTCTACAATTCTGTAAAGTTCAAAAAACCGAACATAAGTCAGTTAATGGATCTGCCAACTAAAGGTTACTTGACTTCATCAACTTCTGTGCCTGCTGGAAGGTTGGTTGAACGTCCTTCGCTGACCGAAAGCGTGCCGCATGCTTCTGCCTCCAGCTGATGGCTGATGGCTGATAGCTGTCGTCTGTTTGTCTGATAGATGGAATCGCTGGGCAGCTCGATTGAATCGATGCAAAGTGATTGTGCGGGCGTCCCAAGGCAATTAGCATGCAAGGCACCGCAGCAGTTGTTTTTAGTATTTTTATTTGTATTCTATTTTTGTTGTCTTTATTGCAATTGCGTGTTGCTCGCTGGTGGTTTGCCTTGTCGCGTTGAGAATCGTTTCAAGTTTGTGTTTCATTCACAGCTGAACCAGCGCAGCGCTGAGCTCGATACGGAGGCAAGTGCAGCGCTATTGAAGTCCTCGCCCAATATATTGGAGAACTTTGCCTACGACGACTATCAGGCACAGGAACAGGCACAGGAACAGCCACAGTCACACACCCAACTCAAACGCATGGCGACGACACCGGGACAGGTGAAGCGACCCGCATCGCCCCGCTTCTGTGAGACTCTGGAGCGGCATGCATTCATGCGCAACGTGATCAATACGCGACCGGAGCCGCAGCGGCGCTACTCGACGCCCGGCGAGAAGGAGGCGCATGTGCGTCGCAGTCTCGAGGAGATCTCCAAGGATATACAGGAGATCGAGCAGTTTGTCAGCGCCACCGAGCAGCTGCTGCAGCAGGAACGACAGGCGGATCAGCTGGCAACGAGTCAGCGCCCCAAACGCGACAAGGAGAACAAAACGCCCAGTCCGGTCAAGCGCATCAGCTACAAGATCAATGCATACAAGGCGCCTCCACGTCGCCAGCGGCCGCACAGTCCGCGTTTCTATCACTCGCGTCTCTACTTTCGCAACGGACGCATTGGCTGCGTGGACGCGGAGCGTGCTGGACAGATCAGCAACATTGAGAGCACCCATGCGCTGGTCAAGCACATACTGAAGCACGAGAAGCCGCTGGTCAGTCCGGACAGTGTGCGTCGTGTGCTGCAGCCACAGTACGTGGAGCTGACGCCGCTGCCGGGCGCCGTCGAGGAGGAACCCGATCCTGTGGCTGCTCAGCGGGCAGCGGAGTTGCGCAGCGCAACGGGACAGGTAAATTCCTACTGGAATATTGGCAAATAATAAGAATATTAGGGGAAACTTTAGGAAGACTAAGCTAGGAATCCAAAATTGGGTTAAATGTAGCTTGGAAGTAAAAACTAGGAACAAAGGGTCTAGGAACAAAGGGTCTAGGAACAAAGGGTCTAGGAACAAAGGGTCTAGGATCAAAGGGTCTAGGAACAAAGGGTCACAATTGGCACAGGAACAAAGGGTCAAAATTGGTCTAAGGCATCACAATTTAACCTAACCTACATCCTAAAGACATTTGTTCCCTAATCAGTTACAAGTTTGCTAGTTTTGTTTTTCCTATGGTTTTGGTTTCTTTACATATTAGTTTGTTTTTCGCAATTCCTCTAATAACATTCGTAATTCATACACAGGTGCTGCTGGAGCAAACGGAACCGGACAGCAGCTCACAGCCCATTCCCGATGAGGACGAGCAGGATGTGCAAATCTGCTATAACGAGTCGCCGGAGCAGCAGAACAACGATCGCAATATGCGCACCACGCGTTCCTCCTCGTTGAATGAGAGCGAGATAGTCGCCGTTGTCGAGGCGAATACCAGCACGAATCCACGTCGCAGCAGCGCCGGCAGCCTGGACTCGCAGGGTCAGCAGTTCCTGCGCGATCAGGTGCGTCATTTGGTGCGCCGCTTCACGGCCAGAGCCAACAAGGTCAAGTCGCGCATTGAGCTACCACCGACGCCCTCCTCGAGCAGCGCGAGCTCGCCAACTCCCCCACCGACAGCTCAGGGAGCGCTGCATGCGAGCACCAAGAGCCTGCATCCGTCGCCGGAACATAAGGTGCGTTTGGTGCCCGCCGGACAGTCGCCGCATCGCGGACGCCTCTTTGAGGCGGACACACCCCGTTCGAACGTGTGGCTCTGCTCGAGTCTGTGTGGCTCCAATAACGATGAGCGCACGCTGGATCCGCAGGGCAAGATCTACATCTCGTGGCTGTGTGTGGTGTCGCTGTCGTTCCTCTACAATGCGTGGGTCATCCCGCTGCGTGCCTCGTTCCCGTTCCAGACCAAGGAGAACACCAATGCTTGGCTCGCCTGCGACTTCTGTGCGGATATCATCTATCTACTGGATGTGGTCTTCTTCAAGCATCGCGTCATGTATCTATTTGAGGGCTTCTGGGTTAAGAACAAGAACCTAACGCGCAAAAACTATATGCGAAAGCTGCAGTTTAAGGTGAGTAATGTAGAGATGATATACAAGTGGTATTTTGGATTTTTGGAATGTGATTAGCTATTATATCACTTGGTAACTTTTCCCATCTGAAATTCTTCATCTAAGATGAACTCTTACTATTCCTTCGCATAAAGATACAAGGAGTGTATGAACACCTTCTTCCACTACACGCTGTACTTTCGAACCTTGCTAAGAAAGGGTTTTAGCATCTCCTAAATATATGTCTTTATATGGGTAACATAACTATTTGCCTATTGTTCCTCTAAAACCTTCTTACTATACTTCGAATTGCTTTCTAAACTGTAAGCCTCTTCTAGAATGGGCTTTAAATATAAATTCGCAAATGATTCTAACCCAGTAACTGTATTCCTTTCCAAATAACATATCTCGTTTAGAATTTGCTAACCTTTTAAACATGATGAATCTGTTATCCCTTAACTCTTTTCTATAATCTCCTTATCTCAAATTGTTATTCTAATTCCGCAGTTGGACCTGCTGGCCTTGCTGCCACTGGAGCTATTCTATCTGTGGTACGGCACTGGAGCTGTCTGGTTGCGTTTTCCACGCTTCTTCAAGGTACAAAGCTTCTGGGAGGTATTCCGCCTACTGGATCGTGTCATCTCCTCGCCACATTTCGTAAGTTTGTCCAACATGCCTCAACTATATAAAAGTAACTCATTGCTCTTACAGGTGCGGGTGGCCAAGACGCTCACCTATATGCTCTATATGATTCACATAACTGCTGCCTTGTACTACGCCTACAGTGATTATCAGGGCTTGGGCCAGAATCGTTGGGTCTTCAGCGGCAAGGGACATCCGTATGTGAGATGCTTTGCGTTTGCCACCAAGACGGCGACATCGATTGGCAAGAACCCAAAGCCGGAACGGCAGGGCGAATATGTTTTCATGACCGTCGCCTGGCTGATGGGCGTCTTTGTGTTCGCGCTGCTCATCGGCCAGATCAGGGACATCATTTCGACGGCCACACGCAACAGGCACGAGTATCGTCAGCTGGAGGATGAGACGCTTGAGTATATGCGACGCTTGAATCTGTCGCAGGAGGTGCAGTCGCGGGTCAAGATGTGGTTCCAGTTTACCTGGGAGCAGCAGCGCACATTGGGTAAGTCTCCCTTAGTTTTAAGTCGAATCACCTAACTTATTAATGCATCTCTGCTTCTGTCAGATGAATCTAACATACTGGACGCACTGCCCATCAATCTGAAGACAGACATTGCCATCTCGGTGCATATTCAGACGTTGTCCAAGGTGCAGCTCTTCGCCGACTGTGAGGAGGCTCTGCTGAGGGATTTGGTGCTGAAGCTGCGCGCTGTTACCTTTCTGCCCAAGGACTTTGTCTGTCGCAAGGGCGAAGTGGGTCGCGAAATGTACATCGTTAAGCTGGGCCAGGTGCAGGTGATGGGCGGACCGGGCAGCGATGTTGTTCTGGCCACCCTGACCGAGGGCTCTGTCTTCGGTGAGATTAGTCTGCTGGGCATCAATGGTGCCGACAGACGTACGGCTGATGTGCGCTCCAAGGGCTACTCCAATCTGTTTGTGCTCTCCAAGTCGGACCTGAACGAGGTCATTGCCTACTATCCCAACGCCCAGGCGATTCTGAAGAAGCGCGCCCGCCAGCTAATGAGGAAGAATGCGGCCCGCGAGCGCGAGGAGGAGGAGCGGGAGCGAGTACGCAGCGCTCTGCAGGCGGATGTTGTTATTGGCAATCCCAAGACGCCGGAGACGCCACCCAAGCTGCTCCAGACTGTCATCCAGGCGCTGCCCTTCGAATCACCAGCCGTGGTGCTCATCACCCGTGGCTCGAAGCGGGTGCGTCGCAAACAGCAGTCGCTCCAGATGGAGACGATTGTGGAGCCCTCAATGGATGTGGCTGGTGCAGCTGAGGTGCCCCAGCAGGCTGGCAATCGTGATCGGGACAGTCTGATTATGAAGCCCGGTCGCGGCTCACCCGACTTGCTCTCGTCCATTCAGCAGGAGCTCAAGACCAAGCACAAGTTCATCAATCTGACCGACTCGGAGAAGGCGCTGATCATCACGCAATCGGCGAATAACTCGATGGAGTGCGTGCAGGAAGATGTCTTGTAATCGAAACTACTATATATATATGTATATGCTATATATGTATTAACTCTGCGATATATGTGTATATGTTTATATGCTTTACTGATCCAAATTGTCTAACAATATGCTTTATATTAAAACGTAGTTGTAAAATATACATCGGATTTGTTTGAAAATGTGCAAGTGCTTTAGATCTAAATGCAGAATTATTCTAGATGCCAAACCATGATCAAAACTACCTCTGGATTGAAAATTGGATCAGTTTTGACAAAGTTATGGTAGCTTTAGGTGCTTGAAAGATATTTCTATGGACTATCTAAGCCTTATATTCGATAGATTATCGATTATTCTGTACTTCATAGGACAGGTAGAGTTAACTGATTATTTTGATAGATTAAAACACAAATGGTTTTTGTTAAAACTTCAGATTTACATGACTTTTAATACAATAACAACATAGTTTGGTTTACACCATTTTACTTTTATATTTTACGTTGTTTTCAGTTCATTTCTAAATGTTAGAAACCATCTTTAGACACACTGAACGACTGTCTAGTTGCGCACGTCCTTGTAATGCTTCTCATCGTCGGTCTTGTCCAGCTTGATCGAGTATTTGCCAATCAGTGAACCTTCCACATCGGCCGTACCCTCCGGGTTGAAGATGGGACCATCTCCGATCTCGTGCATCTCCTCCTTGACCACCCGGTAACCGTTCTCATCGGCCTCATAGTGCACAGTGCGCTCAACGAAGCCATCACTGTATTTGTAGCTACCGGTCACTTTTGTACCATCACGGGTCTCCTCACGCTGAATCGCTCCATCGTTGATCTGATCGTTGATCTTGGAACCGAACGAGTACTGAGCACTCTCATTCTGTATTCTTTCGAGCTCTGCGCGCTCTTGGGCATCAGCCTCGCTCTCCACCTGTGAAATATATGATACAGAAGTTAAAGTTAGAGAAGTATTGTAATGGATTTCCCCTCTAACTGTCTGCCGCTGTTTGAAATGAAGTCATTTCGTTGCTGATTAATTGCTTTTATCTATTCGCTGTCTATTTAACCACATTTATTACACTGTCAATATTTCCAATTGTCGATAACGTTGAGTTTTTGAGTCACAATTTGAATAGACCTCCCATTGAGGGTCTCTCACAACGGAGGTTGCATAAACGTGTTCCGACGTTCCGACTAAGTTGTTTTGCATTTTTTTGCGTTTCGCCTGAAACTGTTTTTTTTTTGTTTTCCATTTGTCTTATGTCGTTGAGAGGGCATAGCGCTTAAATGCATGAACGGAAATGCTAATTGAAAAGATATGTCGAAGCTGTTCACTTTAGATCGGTCTATATGGTCGACAAAATGAGCTACACAATGTCTAGCGAATTTTTGGAGTGGTTACATTAGTAATAAATAGGAATTAGTCTATTCAAATTGAAAATTATGTTTAAGTAAAATTCTTATTAATTTGATTATTATTATTATCCTATTTCTACACTATTTGTCTCTTATTATATATATATAATATTGGCTAATCCTAGTCATTCGACCAGTGAGCTTATAATACTATAAACCACAATACAAAGTTTTCAGTTTCCAATTGATATACATAATACATTTTAAAGAGGACCTAAAAGATAAAGTTGAAGTTATTAGACCTACAACTTTTTTACTATTTCTCAGATACCACTAGAATTTATAAAATTTTGGTTGGGCTTTAGATTTGTTATTAAAAAAGTACTTTTAATAAAGTTAAAGCTGGCTGAATAATAATTACTTCTACTTTTGTCTAAATTTCTAAAAATCATATTGCTCACTAAATTTACAATTATAATTTTTTTAACTGAATAATTTGGGTTTTTGTAGCGCTCTCAGCATTTGTCGCTGGTCGCATCTAGTATTTGACTATACTAAGCAAATACAAAGTCAAATTGATAAATGCCGCTGTTATTTCGTTATTGTTTTTAGTTTGCTTTTAGTGTTTTGTGATTTTGTCATTAACGCGAAACTGGTTCGAGTAGTAGGCGGGCGGATCGGCCCGGACTGTGCAAAAGTATAAAGCCGAACCGGCGCCAGTCGCAACTTGCTTAAGCAACGAAGCGGACGTTCAACTGAGAAACAAGGAAAATCAAAATGGGTACGTATATAGACAGCTGGCTAACTAACTCTCTCTCTCTGAAACTCTCTCTCTCTCTCTCTCTCTGTCTCTATATGACTTTTACAGGCAAGCCTGGTTTAATGCTGTTATTGCTGGCGGTTATTGGCGCCTGTGTGGTTAATACACTGGCGGCCAGCGGTAAGCCATGGCCAAGAGTGCATTGTGACTAGCTTGAGGTTAACTTTTGCTACTTCTGCTTGCAGACTGCCCCTCATCCACCAAGGTGACGAACTGTACGCCCAAGTGCCTGCACGACAGCGAGTGCAGCGCCATTGGCGGCAAGTGTTGTCCCAATCTCTGCAACGGACGCAGCTGTGCCTCACCCAATCTGCTGGGCAACTCTGGTGGCGATAGCTCGCCCTTTGGCAGCAAGAACTGTGAGTGGAAAGTGTGCAACTCAATATGCAAGCTGTATACCCTTGTAGAGTGTGTTATAGTGAATGAGACATCGAGTCGATATTGTCCGTCTGTCCTGTCTGCTCCAACTAGTCTCTCAGTTGTAAAGCTAACTTGATAAAACTTGGTATGTAGCTTTCTTTTTGTGCACCACAGTACACTTGTCAGTTTCGGCCAGATCGGAACACTATATCATATGGCTGGCATAGGAATTATCGGTTGAAAAAAGCTTTCTTCTCTTTTTTCTTTTCATTTTTTAAGATATCCATGGAAATGACATTTTCTAAGATATCCAAACCAAACTAAACAGTCAAGCTAGCAATATTTTAGCAAAATATGCTCAATATCAGACTAATTTGCTTTCTACAAGGCTATGTAAACTTCGGCTTGCCAAAGATAGCCGCTTTTGCTTGCTTATATATATGTTTGATCCCCTCTTTTTCAGCTGGCAGCTCGGGCAGCTACTGTGGCAATGTGAAATGCGGCAGCTTCGAGAAGTGCGAAACAGATCGTAGTACTAAGCGACCCAAATGCGTGCGCTCCTAAAAACTTGAACTAACTCTCTGACACAATTTGGCAGCAATTGTATTACAAATAGATGTTTTAAGACTCCCAGTATTTAGTGTTTCACTCACGGGTGCGGCAATGGCAACGCTGACCAGCAGGCTGGCAATCAACACGAATTTGAACATTTCTTTTCAGTTGGTTTTCTTTAGACGATTTTGTGGCTTTAAACACGAGCTCTGCACGCTGCAAGTAGACTTTGTACTATGGCTTGTTGGCAGCCAGGTTGAGTTGCTTTTATAACACACTTGAACACACACACATTGCACACACACTCACACACATACAGTCGGGACAGCGACGCCGGCGCAAACAACGCGTCATTTTGGGCTTTTTTGGATCGGGCTGTGTTGTTTCTTTTGGTTATGGGACATGTTGTTGTTGCTGTTGTGCATTTGAGATGCGATCTTGGGCTTTCTGTATTTCAAATTAGTACATTTTGCAATCTCACACAACGACAACGACGGCGACTGCAATTTGTCGTACTGTGTGCAGATGAGCCCTCAGAAGATTGGATGCTTGCATATTACATAAGCGCGGCTCAAGGTCAGTTGGTCAGTTGGTTGAACCAGTTTCAGTTTCAGCTGCTCCCTTAAGAGCGGGAACCCAATTTTTGTTTCTTTCTTCTTTCTGTAACTTGGACTTAACTTTTATTGTTTATTTTTTTTTTAGTTTTTTGATCATCTTATGTAATTTATGTGAAGTTTTTGTGCAAATTGAAAGCTTCGATTGTGTGTGTCTTATGTATTTCTTGTTGCCTTTGCTTTAGTTTTGGTTTTTTTATTTACTTGCGCTTACGAGGAAGTAAGCGGAGCATTACGTTGACTGTGGGGGCACCCTTTTGAAAATGCGACGCCATAACAACTCAACTCAACAAAACTTAGTGCTGTGGGGGGCGGTACTCGAAGAGACTCGGGCAATGCAATTTTTGTTTTTTGTAGTTTTTTAAGTGCCTCTGCCACGCACAGTGAGCCGAACGAGTTTTATTTTGTAGGCTGCTTGGTAAAACAGCTGAAGAAGATGATTTCAGATGTTGTACTCCCAATACGTATTTACATGTTAAGTGGTTTTGACGGGGTCGACTTCTGGTTAGGCGACATCATAAAAACGAGATAACTGAAGATTTGTGCTTGTGCAGCAACGTATATTTTTGGCAAATAGTTTTTAGTTTTTTTTTTAGAAAGGAATCAACTAGAATAACTAGCAATTCGAAGTGGGCTAGACAGTTTTTTTGTTAAGTGTATGGTCTATAATTCACAACAGGTTTAAGCGCCAGTTTATTGCTGCAAACTTATGCATAACATTATTTGTGTTAGTCGCTTGCAAACATTCTAGAAGAAAAGTGAAATCCGGATTGCGACTCTAAATTGATTAAATTATTACTAGCTTTGCTTAGATGATTCAACTGCTAACAGTTATTACAATATATAGTATTAGAGAGCTTTTGATGAAGGCATTAAAAAGCTATCAATAGCACTTGATAATAAATGCAGTAATTATTCATTTCAACTGTTTTGATTAGTTTTGATTACATTTTATTATTAGTGCATTTTACTATTAAAATGTATGCTTAGAATAATCTAAAATATTCAAATATGTTATGTTAATTATATTTTATTTATTTTATGTCAACTAAAAGAAGTCGACACAGGAAAATAATTAAAGTTATAAATTATAGAAAATTGTTAAATGTAAATTAAAAATGTAAATTATCTGGGCATACATAAATTAGTATTGTAATAGAAAGTAACAGTATTTGTAGCTTCTAAACATAATTGTGAAATCAAGAAATGTCGCGTATAGACAAAACGTGACTCAGCTTGCCATTAGAATATTCTCATATGTATTTATTAGACATTTAATAAATCTAGTTACATTTAGTATGCATAACATGCACTTATCATATATACATCATATATACAGTATATAGTAACAGTTTTGGGTATAGCTCGCTCCACTGTTTTGTGGCACATCCGTTCGTTCCACTTTCGTTTCGCGACTCTTTCCCCATTCACTTGGCTTTCCATGTGCTGCACATTTGTTTTTTTTGTGTGCTCAAAAAATATTGTTTTGTTTTGCTGTTGCTTTTGTTGTTGTTTTTTCAAATGCTTACCGCACTTGCAATGGAGCATAAGTCTTTGTCTGTAACTAATAGGAGTTTAGTAATGTTTGTGTCTGTTTATCCAATTGTTGTTTTTCGCTGCTGCACTGGCATCAATTCGTTTTGATATCGACTCTCGTCTCGAAAACTGAAAAAAAAGCAGAAGACAAAAAACCCATAAAGACAAGTTTTGCTTTAGTTGTTGTTGTTGTTGTTGTCGCTGCTGTTGTTGTTGCTGTTGCTGAAATCAATATAAAACGCTCAAGGTGAGAGACCGCACCACCAAGTTGTCGTACACGCAACGCCCCACTCCGGACAGCAATACAGCAATCCACCAATCCACCATCATCGTCTTCGTCTTCGTCTGCGTCTTCGTCATCCTCATAATCATCATTAAAATTTCTGTTGGCATTTTACTGATCAATTTTATAATTATTATTTTGTTGCCCCCAAATGATGGCCAATATAATATAACGGCCACGCAGCGCACCGACTCAAAGCTTTGATTGATTACGTTTAAGGCGACTAGCCCGCAAACATACACAGATACACACACACACACACACACACACACACATACACACGCCAACGCACTCTCTGCTCAAATTTATGGCTCTATTTTGAGGCTGCCTTCACAAATTAGCACGCTAATTTGCATATGTTGGGCGCATCTGCAGCTCGGGTTGGGGCAGGTGGGGTGGGGCAGCAGGTGGGGGGGGGGCCGCCTGGAGCTCAACCTGGGTCGCCACTCGCTTTGCAAGTCTTTGCGGTGTTACATTGACAAATTGGCCGGCTCGCTCTTTTATTGCCGCTTTTTATGCAAATTTGTTTATTTCTTTTCAGCGCGACTCTTGTGCGTTGCTCAGTTTGCAGTCTGTGCAGTGGTTTATTTAGCTCAGGGCTAAAGCGATTTGACATTTTCAACAGCAAGACGACAGAAAAAAAAAGTGGTTGTTAATTATTTATAGTTATACGCATTTAATGGGCATAGTTATTCATTCATTCAGCTTTGTGGGGATTAGGCCTCTTATTTTTTTCGGCTGGGCATTCGCCTTTATAATATTGACCTTTTCATTTGCATTTCTTTGACTTGATTGACACGGTCCAATGGTTGATAATAAATATGCATAATTAATATAGTTTTCAAAATGATGATCATTATTATTATTTTTGTTTATAAAGTGGACGCTTGAAGCAACTTGATCTGTTTAATGACAACTGAAGAGTGTTGTAATGGAAGATACGCCTTCAAGTATTTTTATGGAATTAAATAAGCTGAGAGCTTGCTAAACTAAAATATAGAAGACAGCAATACATAGAAATCGAAATCAAAATAAAATATGGTTTTTTCTTTTGAAAAATATAAGTTTTAAAAAATCTTTAAGAAGTTTTCAAGTGATGAGGCTTAAAGTCAAATTTTTATAGATTTCGATATTTATAAAAATCTTAGGGTTTATATTATATATGGCATATTATATTTGCAATCTCTAGATATTATGTTCTTTATGTTGCTCTCAATACAAATAGTAAAAATTGCTGAGTTATCAGTCCTCAAATTGTTTTTGAAAGCAAAATACCCATACAAGATAACCAAATTATTTTGTTGTTTATTAAATAGTTTGTTAGTTTCTAAAAAGTATCTAAGGCTACTAACTTTTCGATAATAATATGCAACATATTCATGCTATGTTTAAATAGCTCTAACTCTACTCCCAGCCCTTCACATTCGAAACTTCACATCTAATTTGCACAAATGTATGAGCAAATATTTGTGCATTCCATTTGGCAGGCGGCCAACCAACCATTCTCATTCCCATTCCCAAGTTTGTACAGTTTATGTGATAGTGGTGAGAGAATAGCCAAGGAAAATGCTTGGCAAAGGAAAGTGTGAAAATCGCAGCCTTTTTATATGCAAATGTGTGTGTCTGTGCATAATGTGCTGCTTATTTTATTTTATTTTATTGCATTCCTTTGGCACGCACGCGGTCCCAGCTTTCAGCTAGGACACTGGATGCTATGGCAGCATTTGGGTTACACATACGCCGCGTTGTCCTTGAAATGGGTTCGTGCTGTCATTGTCATAGTCACAATCATCGCTTCTTCTGTTGCCAAGTGTGTGGACAGCGGCTTAAGTGGCAACTAAACTGGAAATTTATGCGCTTGCATATAAATCTATAGGAGCCGACTCTATACGCATATTTTATTGACCTATTTAAGTTTGGGTGCGAGCAAGTCAATAAAATAAACTATACAATAAATCTTGCGCAGTGGCCATGAGGTGTTAAGTTATTAATAAACACACAGATCAAATATATGTGAGAGTTGATGACAGAACTCATGTGTTAAATATCGAAATGAAATAACTATTTAAAGTTCCTAATTAGCATTTGGTAATTATTTTTTAAATATTTATTACAGAACTATTGACTAATGAATTTGATGAATACTTGTCCACTTCATGTAAAATAACATTTAATATTCCTTTTCTACCCTGTTGAAAATCTTTGTAAGGTTATGGAAATGTATGTAAGGTGAAGATTTCCAAAATTGAACACAGAAGTTTTTTTAAAGGTAAACATATGAATCCATTTTTTGAATATTTTCAATATTCTGTATATATTTACAAGAATCCTTTGACTTGTTTACAGGGTATCTGTTATTACAGCGCTCGATTACAGTCTTACCTTGTTCTAGTAATTTACTCAACGGGGTTTTGCTTTATGACCGCATTTGCTTTAAGTTTTTTGAACTTGTGACTTATTGCATGCACTTGAAAGCTTGTGGGTTATATTTGCATGAATGTTTGAGAATACTAGATGCATTGACTTTGAACTATATGTAACTCAATACTGTTGACCTTGGCTGATGAGTTGTCTAACTGAAGAGCGAGGCTTTGGATGTGTCATGTCTTATTTCATTGCATTTCAACAGTGTATTCGTTTAATAGTTATTAGCAGAGGAAAGCAGCAGCGCAAATGTTTTCACTATGCACATTATTACAAACGTGTGTTAGGGCAAATAGCGACCTTCTACTCGATTCTCAAGAATTCAAGTGAGGTGTGCAACTTTTGATGTAGTTTAGTAGTGATTTAGCAGTGTCTGTTTCTCTAACATTGCTTCGGCCATTCTCTCTGAACATTGTCTCTCTCTGACGCACTTACTCTTTCTCAGTCTTACCTTTCTCTTTCTCACTCTACTTCTTTATTCCCCTCACTGAGTCAACTCTCTCTCTCTCTCTCTCTCTCTGTCTGTTTTACTGATTACTCTTTCCCTCTCTCACTACCTCTGTCTCTCTCCCTCCCTCTCTTCCTCTCTCTCACACTCTTTCTCTCTCACACTCTTTCGCACACACTCTCTCACTTTCTCTCCCTCTCTCACTTTCAATTTCTCACACTCACTCTCTCTCTCACATTCACTCTCTCTCTCTCACATTCACTCTCTCTCTCACATTCACTCTCTCTTTCTCACATTCACTCTCTCTCTCCCTCTCACATTCTCTCTCTCTCTCTCACATTCACTCTCTCTCTCACATTCACTCTCTCTCTCACATTCACTCTCTCTCTCCCTCTCACATCTCTCTCTCTCTCTCTCTCACATTCTCTCACACTCTCTCTCTCTCTCACTTTGTCTCTCACATTCACTCTCTCTCACACTCTCTTAAAATGTCATTAACTACGACTTGCGTATAGGGTATTCCTTAGTCGGCCATTCTCGGCTAGGTCCCTCACCAGTTTTTCTACAATACCCTAGTTGAACCACCTGTTTTTTATTCCCATTTTTTTAGCCAACGTTTTACTATTCTTTGCTCTTCTCTTTCTTGGCCAATGCTTATACTATACTGCACATTTTAGATTCTAGTTTTTCGAGTGCACTTTTGGGCGCGTTGGCCATTTGGCCGCCTGACTTAATTAACGCTGACTTACTCTTGTTGCCGGACCACGCCCCCTGCCAGCCAGCCTTAGCCAATTCTCTCACTCACACTCGCTCACTTGCATTGTTTCACAAACTAACATTGTCTTTGTGTCTATTGTTGTTGCTGCTCGTTGTTGGTTTGATAATTACTTTTGATAACTTATGTTGGTTGGCGCGGTTTTAGTTCTGCGTTTGTTCATTGCTGTTGTTGTTGTTGCTGCCTGCATATGGCGCCATTATATAGCTTATCAGCAGGCATGCACATAAGCCACAGCCAGAGCCACAGCTGAGCTTTACAACCACAGTTCTCTTTACTTTTTTTTGTCAACTTTCTAGGTTAAGTGCTTTTGTAAGCCTTGAGGTAGGTCAGCACTAAAAAAATGGAGATCGAGCAAAAAATCGCAGCGTGTGCTTTAACAAATTGTGTGACTAATCCAATTATTTCCGACACAAGATAAATGATAAAATTTGGCTACTTAACTATATTTGGGTTTGTTTATTGTGAAGATAGCTTTTCAATTTCATAGTTTTTAATGCAAAGGTTATGTATTTAAATTTGAATTGTTGTTTCATTCAAAGTAGTGAACGTTTTTATAGTTTCTTCAATGCTCATAAATAAATTATTTCCTTTTTATTTTTAATTGGACGCTCAAGTTTTGTATTCAATCTAGCTGCACTTGTAGAAGAAACTATCTGTAATTTTTTATTTTCATACCATTTTGCTCATCTGCAAGATTTTGATTATTAATATAAAACTGAATTCATTATACACAAGTTAAAAATTTAAAGTACAGACAATCTTTTTAAAAGACTAGTTTTTGTGTCAGATTTTTTCGCATTAAAAACTTAATAATAAACCCTTTTTTTTTGTTTTACAACCCATTAATACATTTGGGAATTTTGAAATGTTTTAATTGAATGAATAATGCATATACAGGTTTTGTTTTTCATCTTTTTACTGACACGCACTCATCACTAAATTACCCAAAAAGTTGAGCAAAAAAGCTAAATGTATATATGGTATAGTATGTATGCGGCATCCTTAAATTAAATTGAAGCTGCGAGCTGAGAGCTGAGAGCTGGAAGGCTGGCAGCATTGACCCTGCAGCTGCTGCAGACAGCGACATGTGTAATTGTGGCAGCAATTTAAGCTGCTGCTGCTGTTGGTGCTGCTGCTGTTGCATGCAACATCATCGCCAACCGGAAGCAAGTGTGCACAAGTGGCGTGCTTGGGATTGGATTGCAGTGAGTGGTGGCGCAGGTGAGGGATGAGAAGGGATGGTGGGCAGGGGGGCAGGGCAGGTGGGGGCTAGGACAGGCATTGAAAGTTCATGCGCTTGTTGTTGCTGCTGCCGTCGCTCTGGTTTATGCCTTTATTAAGCATCAAACAAAATCCAAAAACGTCAAGGATATGTGCTTCATACATAGTCAGCAGTCGTCGTCGCATCAACAGCAGCAGCAGCAGCAGCAGCAGACGCATCCTTCACGTGTTTTGTATACAGATGCAGTTGAGGCAGCTTGCAATTTATGCACACAACTTGTCATACAGGCCGGGGCTCAAGACAAGACAACACAACACAGCTAAGGGGAGCTTGAGCTGCATACATACACATAGAGAAAAAACCATACACAAGAATCATTTTTGTGATATGAGTAATTCTCTTTCGGCATAGATCTTAAGCCAAGAATATAATTTTGCATGAAGTCCTTTTTGTAAGTTGTCCTTTGAATCAAGTTAGCTCTCTACTGTTGCTCTACAATTTTAAAAATAACAAAAACATGTTTGCCTTGAAAATTGCTGCCTAAATTAACAGAAAAATTTGAAAAGAATCATGTTAGGGAAAGGGGATCGGCTGTATTTAAACTCACTTAAAATTTTTCAGATCACATTTAGAATTTCAGATTATTGTCCTTACTTTTGCGCTAATCTTCTTTATTTAGAAGCTTACAATAAAATTTTTATTTATTTTTAAAGAAATTAACTATATTTTAAATATTTGGTACATTTAACAGAGAAGCTAATGTAAAATATAATCAGCTGGATTTTAACCCACTTATTCTAATATTTACGAACACATTTATAATTTCAGATGATAGACCCTATTTTAGGTATACAAATCTTTATTTACAAACTTACAATCCCATTTTATTTAATTTTTAAGAAGGAAACTATTTTTTTTAAATTTTGATCATTTAACAGAGAAACTAATGTGAAATGGAATCAAATCGATTCTAAATTTGTAATTATTCTTATTTTTGAAAACACATTATGCGTTTCAAATTGTAGGTCTTAATATGCATTATTTAAGAACTTGCAATCCTATTTTTTTTTAGTTTTTATAATTATTAACTAACTATTTACTTTTCATATTCAGATTCTGGAATCTAGTTGCGATTTCTTGCATTTGGAGTGCATTTGTTTTGCCTGTGTACTAGTAGTAGTCGCTGCATTGGTTAGCCCCAGAGAGGGGCTGAGTGCAGAGAGGGTTGGAATAGGGGATGGTGGTGTGGGTGGTGGTTCTGCGATGAGTGGGACAAGCAATTTACACCGCACAATGCGTTGACACACGTCGTCCGCAAATGTGCGGCTACGGGAAGCCCAAAGACAATGGGGCCAAAGACTCGAGATTACTGTGCTCGGTCTGCTGCTGCTGCTGCTGCTGCTTACCCAGGCCTGGTTGCATCATTAAACCTGAAAAGTGTCAAATGCCCAGCCACACACAGATACACACACACACACACACTATGAACTCAAGTGCCTAGGAGCAGCAGCAGCTTAGATTCAATTGAATGCAGTCTGCTGGGCATCAGCTCCGACTGGGTGTTAATCTAAGCCAGAAATTTACGACATGTGTCCTGGGCAGTGGCGCCGGCATCTCAAGCTCATAATTCAGCCAGTGTTGACAATGAAACTGAAATTTCCCATTAAAATGCAATATGTTGCAGCAGAACTCAGACTCAGACTCAGACGGCAGCGCCTTTCTCTTTGCTCTTTGGCAAGGTTTGCTATTAATTTTGCTGCTGCTGCAGCTGGACTCAATGCGCAAAAGGCAAATGTTTATATGGCCACAGTATAAACATTGACAATTTAAAAGCTGCAGCCCCAGCAAAAAGTGACATTGAAAAGAGCCTTTCGGTTTGGGTTTTGGGTTCAATTCCGACTGTTGACTCTGCTTATGATCTGCACTCGGAATTTATTACAGTGCAGTTGTGGCTAATGCAGCACATTTGAAAATTTAATTAAATTGACAAATATGTGGTTTGGATAATGAATGTAAGAATGTCTGCTATTCAATTGGAGCTAAGAGGGAACAATTGCTTTGCTGCAGTTTTTGTCTTTAAATATCCTAGATAGGCTGCACTATTTTACTTGAATGACTCTTTAAAAAATGGGTAAGAAAGTGAGTAAGAGGGTCTTGGGGAACACATGTTTCTTAAGCTAGTTCAGCTCCTAAATTCTGAAATATTTATTTCTCATTTTTTCTAAGAACTTTTTAGTGAGAAAATTAGATTTTGACAAGCTTAACTTTAGCGTAAAATATAAAATAATAACAAATTGCGAAAACGGGCTTTAATGCTTGAATTTACTGCACTTAAGCTTCTCAAATTGGAGGCAATCAAATTCATCAGTGAATTTTGGATAAATGTTGATTAATTCAGTTGATATTTCTAATATTCTATTTGCTTTTTGGTTTTAAAAATAATGTTTTTCTTTTTTAATAGACACACATATTTAATTAAATGTAAATAATATTTAAGTAATCATTGAACATGTTGATTAACTTTTGGTTAGCAATATTCTATTGTTACAAAAATTTAATAAATTGCAATGCACTGCAAACTTATTCAAGCAATAATTTGATTGCAATTGGCAACAGGATTAAAACCAAAAAATAAACCCAGTTACTGGTAAGAAAAGGTCAATGAAGTTAGCTTACATTTGGACCAAAGAATTCTTGGAATTACTTTATTTGCACACTTTATTTTTTTGTTAATTTGGCCAATTGCCATAAAATCGTTTTTTTAAGCGCTTGACTGTTCCATTTAATTTGTGTGTGTCAACAACTTGTTTGAGCTTAGCTGAAATGTAAAATATTTTAATCTTCTGCATTTTATGTTTTTCTTAACATCAACTTTAAGTGAGATGCAGACAGGCAGCCACACCTGAGTTGGTCATGACTCACTAAGCAGCCGCTCACATTGTTGGACTTAAAATGTTAGCCAGCTTAAGTCCGCTTGAAGGCATTTAAATTGCTTGGCGCCTCTTTTGATCGTTTTAATGTTGAGCATAAATCGTTTATTTATAGCATTTAAAAGGCATACGTATCTGGCAAATATGCCACAGTCACCTCTACCACTCTCTCAACACATTCTTCCCCTTCCCAGTTCGACAACAAACATTTTTCGCCAGCAAAGGCAATGGAAAAATTGCGCCTAGAGCCTAAAAACTTCTCCCTGTCGCGTACTCAAGTGTTGCCTCTGTGTGTGTGTGTGTGTGTGTGTTTGTGTGTGTTTGTGGAGAGAATATTAAATTTTATTTGCATAGCATTTGGGAAGAAGCAGGTTCTTTGCTGCACAAGCAAAAAGTAGACTTAAAGCCTGAAATACAAAATCTAGACTCTGCAAACCGAATGTCAAATTGCAAATTGAATATCCTGTTGATTACGTACAGGACTATTATTTGTGGTTGATATTGTTCTTGTTGCTGGCTAAAAACCACACACACACACACACACAGATAGCAGAAAATTATGCTAAAATCATTGCAGCTTAAAGACAACAAAACTGCTTAAAGCAGTCAAACGGAATTGCAATTTGGGCGTATCAGAAACGAAAGAAAGAAAAGAAACATTGACGAAATTGTTTTGAAAGCACATTGCACATAAAATAACATATTTTCCGACTGAGCGAACGGCAGCAACAGTCAGCCAGCCAGGATGTGCGGCTACAAGGATTATGCACACCATTTTTTGGCTCCAACTGAAACGATTTTGTGTTTGTGTTTGTGTTTTTGTTTCTTTCTTTCTTTGGGTTTTGTTTTACTTGCAAGCGAATCAGAAAACGAAACATTGGACTGTTTTATGTTTCTTATTATGCGTTTGGTTTGGCGCACAAATTGAATTACACGCACGCAAACACACACACACACACATGCACACACACGCACACACACATCCGACACGCACTTGGAAACTGAGTGTTTGTTGGCCGTGCCACGTGCCGTATGCGTAATTTTTGGCAGCCAGTTTTATTTGAATACCCTGTGCAGTAGAATTGGGTTGTTGTGTATAATAACTTAGTGCATTTGACAGTAACAGACAGACTGATCATTATTTGACCTTTTATAGTGAATGTTCACTATATAAACCTAAGTATCGATTGCTTATTCTAGATATAAATGGCTGAGAAGTGCATTTTGCCATATTCCATTCATTGGTATCTTATATTGCCCGACATTTCTGAAGCAAATATCCTATGTTTCTTTATCAACTTCAAACAGGGTATCCCATAGCACAACATTCATGCGCCTTTGTATTGCCACTTGTTTCGTTTTGCTGCTGTTGCGTGCTTCAAGTGTCTGTTTTTCTTGCTGCTTTGATGTTTGCAAATCGAATTTAGCGCAGTGGCAAAATCTCAGCCAAAGATGCCCTATCCTTTCGATGCACAAACTTCTTGTTCGCCACATCGAGTATACGCAGCGTTGATTGGATTTCGCTCTGTCCACTGGCCGGCTGCATATAATAATCATTTGTATTTAAAGCAGCAGCAACAGCAGCTGTCACGACCCTCTCCCTCTCCCTCCACCTCCCCCGATGCCCCGATCCCCCGGTCACCCTTCTAGGCAAAGTCAAACAAAGTTTTGGCTGTGACACTCGATGGGTTGGCGTTATCCTTGGCACGTCGGCACGGCGCCTGTCATGCAAAGCAAATCTGACATGCTGTGGCAGCTGACAGTAGATGTGCCTCTCTGTGCACGGTTATGGCCAACTGCATGTAAGTAGAGACTGTGCATTACGTTCTTTTAACACCTAGAGCCGCCCCTTGCTTCCTATCTGCCCGCGTCCTTGCACTCGCCCCTCGTCCCTCGACCATAATCGTTCACATCCGGGTCATAAAAGACAAAATCAGAACATAACACGACCATTTTATATTCCCCAAAGAGAGTGTGTTGTTTATGGCATGTCCTTGCGTTCGGGGCATTAAACCACAGGAGTGGCCAAAGGAGCTTGTTAGCATGTGGGTGCGTGTGGTGTACTCCTAAAATTCAAAAGGTTACCCTGTGTATCAAGTATCCTGAAGGATGTCGATGTGCACATTTGTATATTGACTTTATGGCATACTAAGTAAGCTGTAGATGAGGGTTTTTTTTAGGAATGAATACGCTGTTCTTAACAACTAAAAGATCTATAAGAATATACTTGCGGCGGAGAAAAAACGATTGCCCCAGCAATATTATAAGGACTTTCCTACTTCTATCGTTAGGATGCTAATCACTTAGTTTACCTGAGAGTCTTAGCTGCGTCCACATACTTCCCTTCGTGCTCGCTCTCTCCAATGCAGCCCGAGCAAAGCCGACTGCTGATGGGAGTTGCAGAAGTGAAAAACAAGCCATAAGTTCAACACTCCATTCGCACAGCATTCCGGCATTCTTTTGCCACTTCCTTGAGTGTGCCATGAAATAAAGTCGTCGACCAACTAAAAGTGACGTCATAAATTTCCTAGCTACTTAACAAGGGGTGTTGGGCGATGCACAAGGAGCTGACTCAGTGCGTCCTGGCTGGCTCCTTTGCTGCAATCCGTTGTCTAGCAACTAATGAATTTATGTTGTTGTTGCTGCTGAAGCTGAAGCTGCTGGAAACTTTAACCAACATCCATGATTGTTATGTGGTTCTGGGCATGCCAGCGCCCTTGAGTAATGTGCGGTGGTAGTCAGTGGAGTATTATGCCTGGCGTACTTATGCCAAAGAGCAGCAGCCACAAAGTAGCCGAAAACAGATTTGCGTGGGCGTGGCCGGAATAAATCGAATTCTTTCATTAGCATGCAGCGCTGCACAGCGCACAATTCATCAAACTTTTGGCCCATAGTACACAGGAGTAGCAGCAGCAGCAGCAGCAGCTGCAAAACACCTAAAAGTATGCTCTGATTATATAAAAAAGACCAGCGTGTGCATGATTGATTAACTTTCGTGGGCGTTATCCCTGTAATTGGCCAAAGAAACGAACAACTGCACAAGGAGTAATTTCCGAAAAACTAGCTTCAAACAAGTCGGATTACTTTAGTGGAATAGGGGGTGAGATTGAGAGATACCCTGTACATAACTCTAAAGTGCACTTAAAACAGTTTGTGGTTCAACTTCAAATATTCAATTTAAATTAAAGCTTAAAATTCAGTAGATAATCGTTATTTTTTTGAGCTATAGTTGAAGTTTCTAGCTTGATTTTTAGTGTATCATAAGCTGTACCTAAAATTGTTTTAGAAGCCTGATAATTACCAATAACTACTATCATCAACTAATACAGAGTCTGCCAGAAAGGAACTTAGATTGTTTACAAACGGTAAATATTTTCAAATATTTTTATAAATATTCTATTTATTGTTCTTATAATGTACGAGTTACACTTAAACAAATTCAAAGAAATCCCAACTTTTATTCTCTTACCATACACTTTCATTACTTTCACTTCAATTTACAACTAGACCTAGTTTTATAAACTAACTTTACTTTCTGCATCGCCTGCGACTAAATCTAGTTCTTAAGACTTGCAAAACTTCAACGAGTTTGCAAAGTTTGACAATATATGTTTAATTGGATTGAAAAGATCTGCCTGTGTTATACCCCACTTGCAGTTAACTCTTTTATGGCTACAGGGTAGCAACGAAAAATGCAAAATGGAAGCGCAGGCGGGCGGCAGGCAAAGTGAACGATGACGAGCAGGACGACTGACACTTAATTAGAGGCGCCGGAAACGGAAATGGTATGCATGACCATGGCAAAAACGGGGGGTTTTGGCTTGTCAAATGCAGCTAACACTGGCGATGGAAAAATGCTCGCAACTAGGTATTAAAATATTATTCAATTTGTGGAAAATATGTTGCAGCAATTATGCAGGTACTATATAATCGAAATCTAAATCTAAATCTATATTTTTATTTAATTGGAACTTTGTTGTTTGATATCTAAATTCAAAAGAACAGGATTTTATGGTGGCTGCTTAAGTAAATTGCACTTAAATACAATAATAATACTATGTATAACATATTCATTATGAGATTATAAATATGTTAGCAGGATACAAAATACTTTTCATTGTAGAAAAAATTAGAGATTCTTTAATATTTCATGTTTTTTTTAATATAAACTTATTGATATACTCTTTAATTGCAAAAGTACACCTTTTAAATCATGTTTTAAGTACAAGTTAGTTATTGATATTTAAATGACTTTATTGTAAACATTTTCCCAAGCATTTCAAATAAATGACTTTATTTAGTCAAGAATCTCTATACAGAAATAATTCATGCATCCAAAAATTTAATATTCCAGTTTCTCTCTCTCTCTCTCACTCTTTGTCTCCTAAATTCCTGTGTAATTCAAGATTAGAGTTATGTAAAAGCGATTCATATGCCAGAGAAACAGCTCATCTCTAAAAAATGTTATTGCCGTTCCTCCCCACACACACACACACACACACACACACACATACATCGACTACATGCTCTCGTCCTTTCCGGCTGGCAGGAACAAATGGAAGTGCAGCATGCAGGCTGTGACGACAAAATTAAATTCTACACACAAAAGTTGAGTGCGGCTGGCAGGACCTGCAATTTGTTTTGACTTGGTCGGAGACGGAGTCCTCTTCTATGTACAAATATGCAGGATGACACAGAATGCTTCAAGTGCTCTCTCTCTCTCTCTGGCTGCTGCTACACAGGATCTATTTTTTATTAGCCCTGCGCTGATTTGATTTGCATGCGAGGACAGAGAACTTATAAAGACATAAAGGCAATCCTGAAGGCAACCCAGGAGCAGCCACAGGAGCTGGCAGCAGCTGCCTGGCATATTTTGTTTTGGGGTTGCTTTCATAATTGCGGGTGGCTTCGAGGATGGTGGCAGAGGGTGCGGGGGGCGGGGCAGGGTTGGCGGTCGCCGGGCATTCCTGTGCATAATTGAAATTCCAGCCTAAACGCGTTTGTAACGGGAAATTGCGCGGCCAAAAAGGCGACCGGATCTGGAGCCCGGCGACGGATGCGGATGCGGCAGGCAATGTCCAACCGAAAATTGTTTGCTTTTCGGTTTGCTCTGCAGCTGCATGTAATTACTTTAGTAATTACTTTCGGCATTAATATTTTAAAACAAATAAAACATGCAAAACGTTCCCACGGGTCTAATTAAATGTGCAAGCGAACATACATAAATATAACTACGCATGTTTAATGTATTCAATGCGACCAAATAATTATTATTCTGCAATGGCAGTTGCACAATTAAATTTGACAAACAAATGATGCTCGAGGGAATTAACTCACCCACACACACACACAAACGCACACAAACAATCAAATACTCAGTCACAACAAAAACGTGTGAATTGTTGAATCCGCCGAACAGCTGATCGGCTGTCGCTGTTTGGCGTTGCCACCTAATTGCGCGCGCACAATGTTGCGTGCGTTGTGCGCATGCCAGCCACTTTCCAGGAGCTAAAATAATGCATTTCCAAGCAAGGCTCGTCGGGCAAAGACACTAACATGTCGTTGGCAGTACACGCCGAGCATTCAGAACGCATCCAACAGCAGCGCGCATTGAAACGCGCGGCGCCGATTTGCATATTGTTTAACAGTGCAACGCGTGTGGCGCTAACACACAATAGCGCGTACTAATAACTTGGCTGCAATGTGAAAGTGTATGCACTCCAAATCAAAGCAATTAATAGCTATTGCAATTGCATTTGCCTTTGTAGCTGAAATTGTTCATAATATCAATAAATATTACGTTTAAAAACTAACGTCTGCGTTGCTGCGCCAGCGGCTGGCAACTCTGTCAATGTTTTGACAGTTGGTTAACGCTCTCGCCCGCTCTTGCCCGCTCTTCGCACGCGCTCTCTCTCACGGTCAGTGGCTCTCCGCTGCTGAAAATGGTTCGTGTTGCGTTGTGTCGCGTTCGCATTGTTTATAAAACAAATTAATTATATTTATTATTAGTTTAAGTGATAAAGTGGTTCAAATTGTGCAATGCAGCAGCACGGACGCTGCGTAAATGCGTAAGAGCATGCGAAATGCTAGCTGCCAACTCGTTGTTGCCGTTGCCGTCGCTGCCGCTGTCGACGCGCCAGCAAATAAAGAAATATGCATATAGAAGAAAAATGCTTAAATACAACAACGAGAATTGAATAAAAATTATGCGAAAACGCCGTGTTCAGTTGCTGCAAGTGAAATGTGTATGCAAAAGTTGCGCGCAAAGACAACAACAACAATAATCACACCAACAGCAACAACAACAACAAACAGACAAGAGAGAGAGAGGCTCGTTGCTGCACAAACAACAATAACAAATAATAAGAAGAAGCAGAGCAAAATGCGCTTAGACTAAAGCAAGCAGAAACAAGCAGCAGCAGCAGCACGCGCTCTCCTCTTCTCCCCTCGCTCCTTGCACCAGCCACCCACCCCGGCCGCCAATCAAGCAAATCAAATCTTTAGTTGTAGTTGTAGTAGTAGTAGTAGTAGTTGTAGTTGTAGTCGTCGTCACAGACCCCAGCAGGAAACGCACACCCAGCTGGACTCGCTGTCATTATGCAGGCGAAGAAGCGCTACATTCTGGTCTTTGCCTCGTGCGCCTTTCTCGCCTACTGCTATTTCGGTGTCTATCGACTGAAAGTGGCGCCGCATCGTCCACGGCGCGCCCAGCACGAATCGGCCAAGGATGGCGGCGTCCAACCGTACGCCCAGCTGCCCAGCTACCTGGGCTACGAGCAGCGACGACCGCTCACAAATGAGACGAGCACGACGGCAGTGGCAGTTGCACCTGTTCCTGCTGCCAAACGCATCGTGTGCCGCATGGAGTCGTGCTTTGACTTCACGAAGTGCTACGATCAGTTTCTGGTCTATGTCTACCCGCCGGAGCCACTGAATTCGCTGGGCGCCGCACCGCCCAGTTCGGCCAACTATCAGAAGATACTCACTGCCATACAGGAGTCGCGCTATCACACCAGCGATCCCGCCGCCGCCTGCCTCTTTGTGCTGGGCATCGATACGCTGGATCGCGACTCGCTGTCCGAGGACTATGTGCGCAATGTGCCGTCGCGTCTGGCGCGTCTGCCCCATTGGAACAATGGGCGCAATCACATCATCTTCAATCTGTACTCGGGCACGTGGCCGGACTATGCGGAGCAGTCGCTGGGCTTCGATGCCGGCGAGGCGATGCTGGCCAAGGCCAGCATGGGTGTGCTCCAGATGCGGCACGGCTTCGATGTCAGCATTCCGCTCTTCCACAAACAGTTCCCGTTGCGGGCCGGCGCCACCGGTTCCGTGCAATCCAACAATTTTCCCGCCAACAAAAAGTATTTGCTGGCATTTAAAGGCAAGCGGTAAGTGAACGAAAACTTGATACCCATTTATAATAGTAAGGTGTCTTGCTAATATTACTTATTGATTATTTACAAAAATGAGAAATCGAAGATTTGAGTTCTATATTTTGAGAACAACTTATTAAGTCAGAGATATATATAAATATTGGAAAGTATCTAACTGTAAACCAAAATGTTCCTTATATTTTTATACTAATGACTCACGCATCTGGTACAGGGTACCTTTTAGTCGAGCTGTCCTCTGTTTTATTTCAATTCATAAGAAATTCTAATGACTTTTGTACTTTTCCTTGCATTTTTATGACTTACTCGAACTGAAATTTGCATAATTATCTTTATTGTTATATTCGCATTGTCGACAAATGGAATTCTTGACTTATTCATAACAATCAGAAGAATTTTTGTTTCTGATGAGAGCCAACGGTTTTTATAGAATAGAATACATATTTAAAATGACGGAAAATAAAACGTTTACAGGGAGCTGACAGTTTAGTTATATTTTCTTTCTTTTTTCTAGCTGGTAACTAGATTAACAAGATGACTTCAAAATTTCCCTACAGTTGAACTTCTCTAATTAGAACTACTATACGTCAAGTTTTCGCTAACTCCAAACAAATTGAGTGACAATAATAGCGTTTAGACTACAAATATACAGTTGTAACTCTAACTGTCCCAGTTGCTAGTTCGGGCTAGAGATATTTGACTGTAGTTTCTTCGGAAAACATTGTTGGGCTTCAGACACCGAACCTACTAAAAAGTTCATTTCATTTCGATTTGTTTTTTTGTTGATTTTGTGTGCCTTGTGCCTTGTTAGGCGCAGTGAGGCGGCAAATTGCAGGTTGCGATCGATTGCAATACCAGAGAACTGCCTGACTGACTGCCCCACCTGCCTCCCACCATTGCCAATTTTTGGTGGCATTCAAATTGAAAAATTGTCTAGAAACGCCGCGTGCCATTCATCATGTCCAGTCAGTGTTTCGTCCTCGTCCTCGTCCTCGTCCTGCTTGGCACCTGGTGACCAGCTTTTGTTTGTCTTCGCTTTATTGTTGTTTACTCGCTTGTAGCGCCCACTTCTGCCACATGCGCTTCTTTTGACATGTAACTCGATTCAATAACAGTGCCCCAGGCAGCAAGAGCAGTCGCCGCCAGGACATCGGGGGCGGCAGGACGAGGCGAGTCTCACATGACCTCTGGCTCTTGTTTTTTTGTTGTTGCTGCTGTTGTGGCAGTCACTACACTGAGAAAAATCAGCTGACATGTACTCAAATCGTTGTAAATCAATCCGTTTTAGACTTCAATCCAAAATTATATCAGTTTGGCAGGTTCTGAAAGTTTTAAATGTTTGAAAATAAAATTTTGCAATTCTATTTTTTGAAATTAATTTTTTTTAAACAAAAACATATTTAATTTTTTTTAAAAATAAAGTACAAAAATGAAATTTTTGAAAATTGATTAAAACTTAAATGTAGAATAAAAGAAGATTAAAAACCATGAATAAATTGGTCTGGTACTTCAAAATTGGTTAAGTTTTGGCAAAGTTATGCCAATTTAAAGTTTCGAAGGGTGTTTCTAGGATACCAAAAATCAATTGATGAAGAAAAATTTTTGTAATTGAAATGCAGAAATATTATAGATGGCAAATTATGATCAAAACACGGGATCGAGTTTTAAGTGCTTGAACGGCATTTTGATACTTCGAACAGTTATTGAAATTTAATTTGAGTATAACAAACTGATCTCATCGCAGCAAGTTTTCTTGCAGTGCAGCTGTGCCTAGCGACTACAAAAGTGGTCAGCAGTAGGCCGGCCGCCCACTCGTCCTGTCGCAGCTCCTCCTGCATGAGCTACATGAGCTCATTGTGCTCTAATTTAAAATTGATTTTTGCTGTTGTGCAGAACAAACAAAACACAAACACACTAGTTACGTTTTCTAGGTAAAAGTTGATAATACTATGTTGCGGACGGGGGACTTCCCCGGACTTAAAGGACTTCATTAATTGAAGTGGCGCAACGCACACAATTAACACGGCGACCGGCGGCAATTAATATATTTATGTGGAAAGGACAATGGAAAAACGTTGTCATCGTACTCCCGAACGTTTTAAAATGAAGCCATCATGCAAATGTATGTGTTGAGTGTGTGTGTGTGTTGAGTGTGTTAGTGTGTGTGTTTGCAGCTCTGCTGGGCGACAGTTTGCCATAAGATTAACACAAGCAGCCAAAAGCAACAGCAACAAGAACAACTATGGCAAACAGCAGCTGAAACACGTTTCAGGGCACACCAAACTGATGTTAAAGTTGTTAATAACACTCGCACAGACACACACACCCGTACACACACACACACACACCCGTACACACACACACATTGATGTGTGCCGGTCTCCTTGTGTCGTAGCTGGACACATGAACAATTAAAAGCGAAAGCGAACAACACAACCCGAGCCACTTTACAATTATGTGTGCCACCCAATGCAGATGCCAAGCAGCGTATGCTAATGATAGACTGAGAGTTACTGCGCAATACGCAGAATATGCAAAACTAGCTGCTTAATAGGCTAATAGCTGTTTTTCGTTGTCATTTCACCTATATTCCACCTGTTGGGTTGCTTTTACCTAGATAACAGTATTTGCATATAATAAAAATGGCTTCATTCTTATTTTTCATATAAATCTTTAAAAATTACATAGATGAAATTGAAAGAAAAACCGGAAGTGGAAATCATTTGTACTTTTGTAAGTGAAATTTTTAAATTGAATTCAATTATTTATTATAGATTCTACTTATTATAGCATATAATTTGTATTATTTAGTTTATTCTTATGAAAACACTCTGAAGTATCTATGAAATCGTTTATCAAACACCACAGTAGCAACGCATGTTGTGTGCCCAGCTTTACACACACTCTCCCTACGCTCGTATAGTCACAGACACACCCTCACACACCCTCACACACACACACACACACACATTTACATAACCTCCTGCCTGTGCGTCCTTTGCGAGTTCGCTTTTCTACGAAACGATGAAAAGTTTTTCTTTTCGCATTTAATTGCTTGCCGTTGTTGTTGCTGCTGCTGCTGCTCCTTCATTCTCAATGCCGCTGTCTCTCTCACTCTCTATCATTCTCTCTCTCTCTGTCTCTCTGTCTCTTCTATCTCTAAGTGAAATTTGTGTGCGGCAGCTTTGCTAAGAGTTAATCTGGGCTTGGGCAGCTGCATTTGGCACTTTGGCAAGGGCGTACCCTCCATATGATGATCCCACGAGCTTACTGGCCTGATAATCGAGCTGAAAATTACCCACTATCAGTTGTCTCTCTCTCAGCTCTCAGCTAGTGTATAGAAGTGTGAGTAGTGCTGCTTATTAAGCTGACTCACAGACAGACAACACAGTTTGCTGATAACATGTTGCTAATGTAATCGCATCAAAGTCGGACCTTTTGATATGCTTTATTTTTGTCACGAAATGTGCTTCGATGATGAACACATTTCCTTATCAAGTCCATAAAGTTATGATCAGCAGCGAGCTTTGCTGTTGTTTGACATTTTGATTTTAGCAAACGAGTTTTTCAGTTGAAAATATGCATAAAAAACCCGATTAATTTGATATAATGACTTTGTTTTATTTTTATGCAGCATTAAATGCTGAATAACTGAAAGCTATATTTGTGTGTTGCTATGGGAAATATTTAGCAAATGAAACTTAATTTATTTGTTTAATATGCCTGTGAAAGTATATAATGTTTGACAAGTTTAAAATAAATGTACTTTAGTATTTAAAGAAAAAGAAACATTTTTATTTGTATTTCAAATCAAAGTGCAATTAAAACTGAAACTTCAAAGATGCTGTGAAAATTGAATCTTATACTCTAGTTGCATGCTTTGCACATTAAAAAACTATATAATGAAACTATTAAGAGTTCCACAATCAATAGTTTTTGTTGCATCATTTGCAAAGATTGCTTGCGACATTTCATGATTAGCTTTTCTCTCAGACGTTGATGACATTTTACATGTGTACTGTGACTGACTGACTGAAATCAATTTAGCAACAATTTCATATTTATTTTACTCCCCTGACATTTGAATTCACTTTCATTCACAGCCAGCACAAACTAAACTTTCACACCTTAGCCCGCCCAAAGTCTGTGAGTTGAAAGTGAATGCTTGCCACAGTTGCCCCAATGCTTCCTGTCACGTAACCGGCTTCTTATTAACTTTTCATATCTGAGTTCATGATGTGTGAATTTCATATGCTTTTCGATATACACAAACATATTACAACCAGCTATTTCCACAATTTTCCACACACACACACACACACACACACACACATACAAACACGCAATCCTTTTTGCCAGCGCTTCTGGCGTTTCATACACAAACAGCCAAACCAAATAACAGCGAAAACAACTTAAAGCTGACTTTTATTTACTGCCCCAGTTATTGGAGTTTGCTTCTTTTTTTCTTCTTTTGCAATTAAGGTTTACTTTCCTTCTTTTTTTTTGGCTATTGTCTCAGTTATTTCTGTTATTAACCGTATAGTAATACTTAGTATTACTAGTAATAGCTTTTCCCAATTATATAGCTTGGTTTATATATTTAACAGAGCTGCAAAGATATCTTGCATATGATTGATTTAAATATTTAAATTTTTCTATAAGGTCATTAAAAACCTAATAACATATGCATAAGCAACCAGAGATCACAATTTTAATACTAATTGTAGTCATATTTTGTAGAAATTCCCAAAAGCCTTTAACAATTTAATATGCGAATTTTTAATTGCCATTTAGCATAAATAAATATTTTCTAGAATTTTTTTAAGTATTTGCAACACTAAAAAATAAATTGTTTTTAAAAATAATTGACAAAATATAGATAAATAAATAAATTTCAAACTCTCACTAGCATTGAGAGCAATTTTCTTACATTGTTATAAAGAAAACAAGTTTGAGTATTGCTTTTAGTGTATTAACGAACACACAACAAGATTTTCCTTTCCATTGGAATTGTTGCTGTGAGTAAACGTAAAATTCTTGGTACTCATTAAAAGCAACTTGGCTGCAATAGAAATTCATTACGTTTTTTTTTCGCTCACGCTTTTTTCCACAACAAAGCGAAACATTGAAGAATGAGCTTTGGGAGGGAATTTGGAATTCGTTGAGCGGTTTGATTGACTGTTGTAGAAGGCAGCCGAAAAATGTTTTCCAGCGGTCGCCGAATATATATGTATATACATATATATCTACAATATAAACTCGAATATTTGCTGGCTGCCAGAGTTGAATATTGCTTTTGGGCTTTCTGGCATTTCGCATGCAACTCATGTTGGCATTGAGCTTCTAAAAGGGTGGCGGTTAAATGGACCGTCGGGTGGTGCGATTGGATTTTCTGTTGCCGTTTGGTGGTGGGGGTGGGGGAGGGTAAAAGGGAGAGGGTTACGATGTGGAGTACGCCCAATGCCAATTGCATTTTTGCGCTCTTTCAAATTGCTCAAATCAATTCGATGTGGTTGCATTTTTCGTTGTAGTTTCTAAAATCAGCTTTGGTGCCCACCCCCAAAATTCGACTATTGACTTAATTTATTTTAGCAAATCCGCGTGGCACTCTAGAGAAGGTATATTTTTACAACAGAGCGCGGAATTTGTATTGCACCTTTAAATAATTGTGAAACTTGCTCAAAATTCATTTTAAAAATCACAAATTTACTTAAAAAAGAAAAAAAAATAAAATTTAAAAATATTTTAGCAAGCTCAAATGATTTATCAAATGTTTATTACTAAATGCTTATCTCAGCGTGCTAGAACATGTTTTAAAATCTATTTAAAAAAGCAAAGGATATTTATATTTTTATAGCTTTGCAAAAGGTTTCATAATTTTCACAAATCCATACTTTTATATATTAATTATGCTGGTGAATAATGTTAAAGCGCTCACTCAAAATAACTGTTATTTATTGCTTTAACTTAAAAGCTTTCCCACTTTCCATTTAGTCATAATAAAATAGCTTCTCCCTTCTGGCAATTATGTGCCATCATTTGATTATCCGCTCTGAATTGTCATCAATCGCCTTTTCGGTCTAATAAACTTTCGAATATTTCTTATCCATTTATTGGCCTGGCCAAATGCTGTTGAAGTTAATTTGCCGCCACGTTGACTGTCAAACACATAAAAAATTATTTATGCTCCTTAAGTTGATTCTTATTTTGGCCAAAGCAAACGGGGTGGGCGGAGTCGCATTCCAAAGTTGTCACTTAAGGCGTCGAAATCTGCATAAGAATACAAAAAGAGCGGAGATGGAAGGCAAAGAATGCGAGTTAATGCCATTCAGACGACAGCAGCTGAAATTTGAGACAATTTAGCAAGAGTTTTAAATTGCTGGCGGCTGTCCAGTTGGCTGACTGCTTTCACTGTCCATCAAATGGGACGTCGCATCTTTAGATAAACCCACATTCTAGACACAACGATAACGTAATGAGTTTCTTTTTGCATACCCTGAACCCAATACAAATGGGTAAAAAGGGTATTATGGAGTTGTGCAAATGTATGTAACAGTTCTGTCTGTCTGTCTGTCTGTCCGCGAATATCAGAGACTATAAGAGCTATCGACTTCATATTTGGAATATAAGTTCTTGTAGTCCCGGGACAGATCAAGTTTGTTTCAATTTGTCCATAACTCATCCCGTTCAAAGTTATCGATATATTTCGATATCAGACCAGCGCTTTTGGGCTATAACTTAAAAGTTATAAAAGCTGGGAACCCCAAATTCGGCATGTGTAATCTCGAATATCATACACATGTAACATCTTTTTTACTTTTTGGATGAAACGCCCCGATCCCTTCCAAAAAGAAAATAAAAACGCACTGATTTGGTTTATTCACACATATTATGTCCAAAAAGTTTCAATAAGATCGGACAATAGACACAGAAGTTGTTAAAGACTTAACTTTCCATTGTGTGGGGCTCAATGAAGAAGCAAGCTAACTGCTTAAACTGCTTGCACTGCTTGCAGCATGTGTGATAGTTTTGTCTGAATAAATGTAAGGACTGGGTTGAGGGTATCTCTTAGTCTTGCACACCCGACTAGAGCACTCTGACTTGGTTTTTTGCTCAGAGAGTGAGATTCTAGGGTGGAACGTAATATCTCACAGGGAGTAGAAACCACGCACTGAGCCGCTTTAAATTGTGGCTCAGTTTCGAGTGGTTATTGCTGGTTACTGGCTGCTTGGTTGCAAGCACTGCGGCACGTGCCACCAATAAGGAAATAAATCGCATCAACTGTTTGAGCCGCTTACACGTCATAAGTAAAAGTGCCAACTCAACTGTTGTTGTTGTTGTTGCTGCTGGCAGTTTGCCCCGATCCGAGATAAGGTTACTTGCCGCCTGGCACTTCTCCGGCTATTGGCATCCCAAGCACTGCCGACCATAATCAATTTCAGGCATATCTTTAAGCGCTTTTCGAGCATCGCGCGATTGCCAATAAAAGTATCGGGTTTACTTTTTGCAATGCCAGCCAGCAGCTGCTTACACAGGATTCGCATAAAATCCTTGTTTGTCCTTGCGAGAAAAAAGCGGCTTTAAATGGCCGTATTCAGGTTTGTGTTCGAATGCATATTCGGTTGCCTATTATAATAAAATGAAATATAAGTACAGTCGGTGAAAAGGGGAAACAAATTTCTGGGCAATTTGGCATCTATAAATGTTCGATAGAAAATCGATGAATTTAAGTGTGATATTGAATTAATAAATAGGATAAATACTGTTCAAGTTTTTACGAAGTTATGGAAGTTTAAAGTCGAGGAAGGGAATTTTTAAGAACTTGAAAGTTAGAAGGTAAAAATTGTTTGTTTTTCTCAGTATTGCACTTGTTTATTAAGTATACTATTACGCATCTCCTTTAGTCACCCAAGTCCTTAACAGACATTTTCTTTCTCATAATTAAGCAGCCAAAAACTTATTCATATTTCTACGAATTTCGGTAGCTAATTGATATATGGCCACATATAAGAGGAATTTGGTAAGCCAAAAAGTTAAGCCACTCAGATTCTGGGCACTCGACTAGTTTTCACCGAGTTCTACAACAGCAAACAAATTATAATTGAATAGCGCTTAATTGAGTGGTGCGACCAGTGTGGACCAACCACTGAAACCACCCGGCCACAACAACCAACACAGCTACACACAGAAATATTTCGCATTTTATTTTGTGATTATGTGAGTGGAGTTTTTTTGGGGGCGGAAGGAAGAGAGCAGTCATAAAATTAAATTAATTTAATTGTAATTTAATTTTATATTGTTGTGGGTGGTCCACTGGGAGAGGGAGGGACGGACGGACATCACATCCTGCCTCACATGTTTGGCCTAAATATGACTGAGCTGTGCGCCACCCAACCACTAGAGAGATTTCAGCTGCTGTTTGTGTATTTGTTTTTGTAAAAAATATATATGCGCAGACTTTTTTTTAATTATGCCTATGTGTGTGTGCTTGTTCTTTGTGTGTGTGTGTGTTGGTTCTTTCACTTGGCTGGCAGCAGCTGCTCCTTGCTGCTCTCCCCTTCCTTGCCACTCACTTTCCACCTCTGTTGCGGTCTGTGTCCGTGCTAAATGCGCATATGGCGCGAAATGAATTTTGCACCGAAAAAAGAACAACAATTCACACACAAACACACACACACACATTCAGTTGAAATAATAATATGTCATGTGTGCACTTTTGAACCTACAGCAACGGCAAATGGCAATTGTTGTTGCTGCTGCTCCTGCTCCAGCTGTGCATTAATTCTCTTTCTTTTCTTAACAAGGTGCATATGCGCTTTTTAGCTACTCATGTAACACAGTAGTAAATCGATTAAAGTAGCGTAGACTCACTTCCTCTTTGCAGCATATAAATTAGTCCAGCTTAGACACAATTAGCCCATTTTCATTTCCTGTTTCCTGTTCAAGCGAGCACACACAAAAATGTTGCCTACTTTTTGGGGGCAGTGGCTTTAAAATTCATGCGGCTGGCTGGCAGGCGGGGGCCATGAACATAAACTATAGACGCTCTTGGCGTGTTAATATAATTATGATAAAATGCGTCACCGCAACGAGTTGAGTGGCCAAAAGCCAAAAATGTTAGCTAACGTTTCCTCTCTCGTTGTGCCGGCTGTACGAAGAGACCCCCATGCCCGCCCCTGCCACGCCTCTTGTTGGCCAATTTGTTGCCAGAAACACGCAGCAACACTTGAGTACACGCGTAGAAAACAATAAATTTATAAACGCTTTGCCTGCGAGTTGCCAACAATAATGGCGCAAAATGTTGTTTCTGGTCATACAGAGTGGGGCTAGGGGGCTAGGGGGGGACTCTGACAAATGCGCGTGGCAGAAAGGGAGGGGGGGGGGGCAAGCGAGAGCGAGAGAGAAAGGACATTAAGTCTGTACGTGCGTAACAACGCAGCTTGTAAAGAATTTCGAACGCTCTGTTCTTTGCGTATGGGTTACAAATGCCAAATGTGTACTCATTAGTTAGGGTATTATAACTGGGCTAAGGCGTTTGCTAGCTAGTAAGCTAAATATATCGATAGTGTCTTTAAAAATCGATTAAGAGTGGTAATATAGCTATATTTTCGATATTAAATAGTTTTCAATAATTAGATGGAAATAAATATTAATTTTGTAGCTTAAAAATGTAAATAAAACACTCATACTTTACGTGAATAATTCTTTACAATTTTATGGATGATATTTTGTGATGATCGATTGTGCCATCGATAATATTGCTAAGCAACTTTGCAAATGAGTTTAACAGGTTAAAATGGGTATAGAACTTAACGTAATATTAACTTTATATCTTTAATTTAATATTTTAAATTTTATTTAAAATTTTTATATACTTTTAAATGTTTAATAATTATATATAATTTTATATATATTTTTAATATGTCTTGTACTATTGCTTTTATTTTAAAAGAATAAAATAAGACTCGAGTAAAATTGAGTTGATAACTATCATGGCAAGAGTATCTGCAAACATGCTTAACTCAGTAATGCACTCAACACTCCATTTTCAAAATAATACACTGCAAAGTGGGTAACAAAATGGTGTCGCAGGATGCGTGTGTGTGTGTGTGTGCTTGTTTGATGTGTGCGAAGAAATCGCGTTGTGTGTTGTGTGTGTGTGTGTGTGTTTTGTGTGTGTGTGCGGTTGCCGGCGTTGCCAAACAATGAAACTTTATTCGGTGATCTCGCCATTTTTTTATATTAAAGCGTGTGTGTGTGTGTTGTTGTGCGTGTGTGTGTGCTTGCATGGTGTTATTGTTGCTATTGTATATTCATTGTTTGTTATTTACTTTGGCACTTTGGCATTGTCACATTTTTAGTTTAGCCGGCGTTATTTATGGGCTTAAACGTCTCGTGGCGTCGCACGTTTCAAATAAATTGATTAAATTTCATGACAATTCATCATGCCACAAAAGGAAGCAGCAACCACAATTTGTGAGCTGTTTCAAGTGGTTTTTAAGCAACAACTTTACTCATAAAACAAGGCAAAAGTTTCCCAATGCAGCCGTCTCGCTCGTCTCGGCTATTGTGCTCTCTTTCGCACTATCTACATCTCTAACTGTAAGCTGTGTCATTTGGCAAGTTTTATTCCTGTTTGGTGCTCCTTGATGCGATTATTATTATTATATGCATACAAAACTCATAAAAGCCGCACATAATGAGACTAAAAACCGCAGCTGATTTTTGTGCGCTAATTAACAAGCTACAACAACAGCAACAACTACAACATTAGATCAGACATAATGAATACGTATTTGAGAAGCGCTTTTTAATTGAATTTTCTCTTTGCGTTTCTCAGTCTCATTAACATTTGTCTTTTGTCTTCTTTTTACTTTGGAGCAGCAGCAACAAGAACCATATGCCAAAGGATTCCGTAATCAAATTAAAAACCAACTCAAGGCACACTTTATTAAGTACACATAAATAATTACATAAATACGTATGTATTTTATACACAGGCAGACGAAAGTCGATTTAATTAAATTTTCCCCTTTTTTTATTTGTCTGTTGGATTGCTCGCTTAGCAAATGAACTGTAAGAAGCGAAAACCAAAAGCCAAAGGCATAAAAAAAACGTAAATGAAATATCTCTGTCAATAGAGCAGTAGGGAAGAGCAGCACAAAACAAGTTACATTAAACAGCACGCCTAGCAGATACCCTGTAGACAAGTATTTCGATTTATTTGGCAAAACTGAACTTAACTTTTCAACACTAGTTTACTTATGCAATTATTATAAATATGCTTCTGTTACATATATGAGCACAACATCAATAAGCCCCTTTTACTAATTTGTAGTGGGTATAGTGCATAAAAAAGGCCAAACAAAATCTCATGCTGGTTTTTTTTTAAATATATATTTTTTGTTGATAGATTGACCACAAATAAAGTCAAATGTTGGTCTTAAATAAACTAACTTAATTAACATGTGTGCGAATAGCAAGTTTATATTGCAGTATTCCAATAATTGTGCTTTAATTGAGTGACAGTGTAAAGAAATTTATAAATACTGTTATATTTTATTATTTTAAGTAAATATGGCAACACTTTTCTCAGCTTATAAAACTTGTGTTTTATATTCACGCCATTTAAAATAATCGCACCAAATATCAAAATGCAAAATGCAGCGGATTATGTACAAAACACTTAAATATATCTAATACAAAGCTGTGCGAAAGCTCACCCCAAAAATTCTTGGACTCTACAAACTGGAAAAAAAGTAGACTGAAACTTTGGTATGACACTTGAAATACCAGAGTTCGCTATCTTTGCCTTTATTTTACTTCATTTTAGGTTCTCTCTTCTTGTTTTTTTTTTTGCACTTTTGCTATCTCTTGAAAGTTGCGCTTCGCAGTTGGGGCAGAGTTTTTGGGACCCAAAAGCATTTCTAACGCATTTTTGCTTTTATTTTACTGTTAATTTGATTCCATGCTGCTGCTGTTTGTGGTGTGTTGGGTCAAGTCCTTTGGAATTCGTAGTTTTTATATCTCTGAACCCATTAAAAATGGGTAAAAGGGTATTATGGGTTTGTGCAAATGTATGTAACAGGCATAAGGAAGCATCTCCGACCATATAAAGTATATATATTATTGATCAGTATCAATAGCCGAGTCGATCTGGCCATGTCCGTCTCGTCTGTCCGTCTGTCCGTCTGTCCGTCTGTCCGTCTGTCCGTCTGTCTGTCTGTATGAACACACAGATATCAGAGACTACAAGAGCTAGAGACTTCATATTTGGAACATAAGTTCTCCTAATCCCGGGACAGATCAAGTTTATTAAAATTTATCGATAGCTCGTCCCGTTCAAAAGTTATCGATAAATTTCGATTTTAGACCAGCGTTTTTTGGATATAACTTACAAGTTATAAGAGCTAGAGGCCCCTAATTTGACATGTATAATCTCGAATAGCATACACATGAACAAATTTTTCACTTTTTGGATACCACCCCCAAACCCCCAAAAGTTAAAAAACGCATTTTTGAAGGTACGACCTTGCAATTTGGTTTGGTCACACATATTATTGACAATTGTTTGCCCCAAAAATTTCAATAAGATCGGACGATAAACACAGAAGTTATTTAAGATTTAACTTTCCATTATGTGGGGCTCAGCGAAAAGCAAGCTAACTGCTTAGACCGCTTGCACTGCTTGTACTGCTTGTACTGCAGCAGGTGTGTGTTAGATTAATATGAATGATTGTAAGGACTGGGTTCAGGGTATCTCGTAGTCGGGCACTCCCGACTAGAGCACTCTTTACTTGTTATGCCTGAACCCATTAAAAATGGGTAAAAAGGGTATTATGGTTTTGTGCAAAAGTATGTAACCGGAAGCATCTCCGACCATATAAAGTATATATATTCTTGATCAGTATCAACAGCCAAGTCGATTTAGCCATGTCCGTCTGTCTGTCTGTCCGTCCGTCCGTCCGTCCGTCCGTCCGTCCGTCCGTCCGTCCGTCCGTCTGTCTGTATGAACACGCGGATATCAGAGACTACAAGAGCTAGAGACTTCATATTTGGAATATAAGTTCTCGTAGTGCCGGGACAGACTGTTTATTTCATTTTATCGATAACTCGACCCATTCAAAAGTTATCGATAAATTTCGATTTCAGACTTGCGTTTTTAGGCTATAACTTACAAGTTATACGAGCTAGAGGCCCCTAATTTGGCATGTATAATCTCGAATGATGCACATGTAACAAATGTTTCACTTTTTGGATACCACCCCCAATCCCCCCAAAAATTCAAAAAACTCATTTTTGAAGGTATGACCTTGCAATTTGGTTTGGTCACACATTTTATAGCCAATGTTATGTCCTACAAATTTTAAAAAGATCGGACAATAAACACAGAAGTTATTTAAGATTTTACTTTCCATTGTGTGGGGCTCAGTGAAAAAGCAAGATAACTGCTTAAACCGCATGCACTGCTTGCAGTATATGTATGTTTGTATGTATGCACACTATTAGGCAAGTATGAATGGATGTCAGAACTGGGTTCAGGGTATCTCCTAGTCGAGCAGTCCCGACTAGAGCACTCTTACTTGTTGTTAAGGACTTTTCATGTGGATAATAAACAAAATACCAGCGCAAAAGGGACGCAATTTTGGGCATAACGAAAAGTACGCTGCTTTATTTTAAAGCAGTTAAAATGTCTGAGTTAGTTGGCTTAAAAAAAATAGAATAAAAATCTCTCTGAGCAAAAACCAAGTAAGAGTGCTCTAGTCGGGAGTGCCCGACTACGAGAACTCCTGAACCCAGTCCTTACAATCATTCATATTAATCTAAACACACAATGCTGCAGTACAAGCAGTACAAGCAGTGCAAGCGGTCTAAGCAGTTAGCTTGCTTTTCGCTGAGCTCCCACATAATGGAAAGTTAAATCTTAAATAACTTCTGTGTTTATCGTCCGATCTTATTGAAATTTTTGGGGCAAACAATTGTCAATAATATGTGTGACCAAACCAAATTGCAAGGTCGACCTTCAAAAATGCGTTTTTTTAACTTTTGGGGGGTTTGGGGGGTGGTATCCAAAAAGTGAAAAATTTGTTCATGTGTATGCTATTCGAGATTATACATGTCAAATTAGGGGCCTCTAGCTCTTATAACTTGTAAGTTATATCCAAAAAACGCTGGTCTAAAATCGAAATTTATCGATAACTTTTGAACGGGACGAGCTATCGATAAATTTTAATAAACTTGATCTGTCCCGGGATTAGGAGAACTTATGTTCCAAATATGAAGTCTCTAGCTCTTGTAGTCTCTGATATCTGTGTGTTCATACAGACAGACAGACGGACAGACGGACAGACGGACAGACGGACAGACAGACGGACATGGCCAGATCGACTCGGCTATTGATACTGATCAATAATATATATACTTTATATGGTCGGAGATGCTTCCTTATGCCTGTTACATACATTTGCACAAACCTCATAATACCCTTTACCCATTTTTAATGGGTTCAGGGTATAAAAATGACAACCACAAAAAGATTGAGGTTAGTTTTTGAAGCTGGGATGTTTAAAGCAGCAGCAGCAAGGACTTGAACAGCATTTTGGCAGCTGCACATCCGCCTGGGCAGGATATGGACTGGCTGCAATCGACAGAATGTGCTTCAATGGTTTTCTAATGGACTCCATCCGCTATTTAATGCACACACACACACACACACACACACATGCACACACACATCTACACACACCACATAAACTGAAGTACGTAGCATCCTGCACGGGGCAAAAATGTTCGTGCAGCGGCAATTGAAGTCCGAAAAAGGCGCCACACATTGGCAGCTTGTAAAGATTAATGATCGGCACAGCCGTTGGCCCCGGTTCCAGGCTCCAGGATACCAAGTACGGAGCCCCCAGTGCAGCATGATGCGATAATATGCGATTTGCTGCCCCGGCAGCATATCTATAAAAATCGCTCGGATTGCTGCCGCTGCTGCTGCTGCTGCTATTGACAGAGCAATTGCTGCAGGACGAGGCGACAGGTCCTTCGTCCTTCGAGCAGCTCAAGTACTCATCGTGTGCGTTCTCTGCTGCTGCTGAAACGTTTTAAACATTCGGCATGCAGCAAGTTATTCAATAATATAAAAATTGAATAGCTCTTGTGCAGCAAATATTCTTTCTATTTGAGTTTTGTGGACCATGACTGCCCAGAAAGGAGGCAGCACATACAAGTGTGTGTAGCCAAACACTTTAAAGCACTGTTGTGCTGTACATGCTTCTAAGAAATCGCAATCTATGCTTACACATAACGTCAAAACTAATCGAATAGTGAAATTGCTAACGAAATGGGATTTAAAATAAGATAAGATAAATATGCGAATCGATAACATGAGAATGAATATGTTCTTATTTTATTAAATTTATTATTTAAAATTATTTATTTTATCAAACTATATATCCGAGCAACTATAACCGTATTGAAAACATTTATTTGTCATTTCGATACTTGGCAGTTGACATCTTTGCTATGATATAAAAATAAACCATATTTACAACTTCAAGAAACACAAAACTGCAAAAGTATATCTAAAATTCTTTACTTTTTTTTTAAATTTTGTATCTGTTCTAAAACAGTTCGGAATTTATATAGAATTTATACAAGTTTTTCTATCTAATACAAACAGCATTTTCTTATTTATCTTTTAATATGCATTAATATTTTTTTAAAATTAAAGCGTGCTCATAAAATACAATTTTTAGATAATTTATTCAACTTTAAATAGGTCAGCTATAAACTGCAATCAGTTTTGTTATTGCTGCCAACTAGTTTCAGAATTTTTTCGTGCATTTCTCTCTCGTTCTCTTCTCTCACTTAATTCGTTGCCCACTTTTAAGCGCTGCACGCGAAACGAATTCAATTTATAAACGTTAAGCGTAATATTCATTAAAATGATGCTGCCCAATGCAACGCGGTACACAAGTGCATCAAAGTCAACAACAGCCGCAGCGGCAACCGCTCTGTGGCTGCCGCAATCCACTGATGATGCACTGCAGCAGAGCAGAGCAGAGCTGGGCTGAGTTGCTGCTGCTGCTGCAGCTGCTGCATTTAGCATTTTGAAAATCCGCTCAGTGCTGCAAATTGCGCTGCGTTTTGCCAACATTTATGCTTGCACACACACACATGCATATATGTATATATGTATATGTGTAGTGCAGGAGCAGACATTGCACAAACTACAAACTGTGAGTACTCCATGCATATGCTGCAGTAATTGCCGCCGTGCCGCTGATTACACTTCAACAGCCGCCACACACAGACGCAGATGAACGACCAACAACCGCCTTCAAAGCACACACACACACACACACACTTACACACACACATACACACACACATACACGCACACATACACAAATATACAGCCTTAGCTGATGTTTAAGCATCGGAGCTTTGGCTTTTCGTTCGCACTCGGGCAATGGGACCGCTGGGCTTTTAACTGTTCTAGATTCAGCAACGCCCCCCCACACACACACACACACACACACACACACACACAAATACACACTCACACACATATACACATGCATGAGGTCCTGCTTGTGATATCCAGTCAACCGACAAAGTTGGCGAAATGCATCATGAATTAATCTTTAATATTCTTATTGGCATTGATAAAAGTCATAAATAAATATGCATGAGTTGGCTGTAATGAAATTATTGATTTACAAATGAATAAGCATATGCGCCAAATTAAGTTGCTTTTAGGATCAAGGATTTATGTAGAGGCAACTGTGACTTGCTAAGAAATGCAATATTTATGTGCCTGTATAAAAATATCAAACGAATTCAGAATAAATTTAAATGATAATATTCACAGATATATTTATTTTATTTGAGCAAATCTTAACAAATTCTCAATTGTAAAATATTCTCATGCCAGATGCTTATGTGACTTAATTACAATACATTTTTTACAATAACTCAAAACGGATATCAAATTGAGCAAATCTTAGCAAATTTCCAATTGTAACTGATAAGTCTTAAAGCTGTAGCTAAATTATTCTCATGCAAGATTATTATGTGACTTTATTTCTCTATAATTTCGGCATTTACTCAAAACAAATATTAAATTGCAAGCAAATTATAAAAGCCTTTTGATAAGTCTTTCGTCTACTCATTGCACATAGTAAATCATTTAACAAAGCTAAATGAATAACGCACTTATCGTGAATTAAAAACCATTACATATTTATATAAATAATTGTATGCACTTTGCGTTTTGTTCATTAAGAATTTGGCCAATGCTATTCAGTTTTGTCTAATTGCAAGACACTTTAAAAATTTGGCTAGCACAACTATGTAATTAGAAATACACATAAATATTAATATAATAATAATGTTGATTAAATATTGAAGTTTCGTCGCCTGTGCGGATTTTGCATATATGCATTCCATAAATTTGTGTGAGGCTGCTCTTTAGTTCGAGTGCTTCGGCGGGCGCTTCCTCTATAAAGCATTGCCCCCTGTTCTGTTCCTCTTGCCCCACTCTCTGCCCCACCACTGCCCCACCTCTTCCCAGCTGCTGTGTATTTGAATATTTAATTTTTTAGCATGCAGCGAACATTTCGCACTTCTAAACTGACGCTAAACGTTGTCGTTGCCCGCAATTTCGCCTTCGTCCTGTCGCTGTCTGTGTGTGTGTGTGTGTATGTGTGTTTTATTAAGCAAACAAAATGTTTTCTATGCTAAATGGACAGCTCCATCCTCTTGGCTTTCCGTGCCTGCTCGCTGATTGCGAGTTCAATGCACGACACAAGCTTTTCGCATTAAGAAAGCGAGAGAGAAAAAAGCGCTTCGAAATTGGCCTTTCCGATGTCGTCTTTTGCAATTTGCTTGCGCTGCGCATGCCATAATTAATATCATTTTTTCTTTTTTTGGCACAATGTGGGTTGACATGCCACGCCCCCCCATTTCCGACTGCCCTGCCGTTCTCGCCTATCTTCAGCCAGGGCGACATTTTTCAACTGTCATTTGGCTGGCTGACGTTTTTAATTAAATGAATTTCACTTTCATAAATTTCACTTTGACAGCGGCAAGCAAAAGGCGTACGGCATTCACCTCCTCACAACAATTAACTGCCTTTAAATATTTAATTGAGATAGTACCTTTAAGCTCCCAACACACCACACACACACACACATACACATCCATTAGTCCATTGTCCATTGGCGTTCCCATTCTAAAAGTGAACAAAATTTAACGATTTTGTGTTGTGCGTGTAGATTGCATTTGAGTACCTAACTTTAATCTAGTCCTGAAAGCCATTTCCCACTGTTTTACAATATTTTGTAATCAGATGAACTTATGGTTGAAATTTATTCATGAGTTTCCAAATTTGAACCAAAAACTTTTAAGCATAACAGTTTTTGTGCTATTAATAATCCAAAAATTGAAGTTACTCAAAGGAAAAATATCAGTTTCAGTAATTTATCTTTCCTTTCAGCCATAAATATTCACAGTATAAAAATATGCCTAAAATATACACCTAGAAAACGCCCTTTGAAGACATTAAACTCACATAACATACCATCATACATATTCTTTTTTTTCTCTCAATGTATTCTACATTTGGGCTTCACTTACTTATTAAAATCGAATTTTTCTCAAATTTTGTATTTGATTATTAAAAAATCTTGGTTTTAAGTATAATAACATTTCGTTTGTTCAAATGTGCTCAAAATACGCTCGCTTTATCAGTTTCTCTACAATATATTTCCAGCCTTGTTGTATCGCTCCAAACTTTCTAATACGATTTCTTGTAGTTGAACGCACTTTAGCTTATTTTCTATGCGAAATTGCATTACCCCTTTGACATTTTGCCGTCGAGTTAGCGACCTAGTTTGTTATACAGCGTAAATATCTCCAAACTTGTTTTTTTCTTCTTACTTCTACTGTAAAATAAAGCCAAAGAGCGAGATAGAACAAGTGGGGGAAAAAAACATGGCTGAAAAAGTACGCGCCAAACTGCATGACATTATTGCCAGTCAGCTGTTGTTGTTCTTGTTGTTGTTGTTGCTGTACGTGCAATGTCACCCACTCACATATACACACACACACACACACACACACACCCGTACACACACACCCGTACACACACACACACACTTCCGCTCCGGTTGCATTGTTCATTTAAATTCTAATTTGTATTTGGCGCACTCGACAATGAGAGTCGAGGACAGAAGAACCTGGGGACATGGTGAACACGCTTCCTGCCAGCGGCAGGGCAGCTGGTACAGGTACCGGGGACAGGGACAGGGATAGGGAGAAGAGGTACTAAAGCTGCCTTTGGCCCTTTTTGCCCAGATCAAGCCACGTGCCCAATATTGTCCTTGAAAGTTGTCGGGGCGTGTCCCAGCGATTTGTTATTGCCTGCTTTAGTTAGGTGCTGCAATCTTAATCGCGTTGCTGGTGACGCTTTGCATAGCCAAGTGCCTTCTGGCTTTCTACTCCACTCAATTGCTGCTTTTAATGACTCCCGTTGAAGTGTAGACGTTCTCAACGTACAATTGGCGCCATTGGACAGAGTTGAACAGCAGCAAGGCCACAGGACCTAAGTAGGGTGTCATTATTGCATTACAACAGCAGCGATTAGTAAGCATTTAGATTGAGTTAGAGAACAAGAACAATTTGCAAGACAGGCAACTTAAATTTACTAAGCTGCATAAGCCGAACACAAAACATGAAAGCATCCATAAATTTATTGCCATTTAATAATAAGATATGAGAAGATATAAAAATTAAACTGTTTACCGTTTGACCCGAATAAATTTATTTTCAAATGTTTTCATTCAACATTCATCATATGAAAACAACTTTTTATTGATTTTGTACGTGTTGAAACTCCACATTTATTTATATAATACTACTTTTTATATTTAGCCCCAGTTTTGTTGTTTATCGAAAAAAGCACGTGTTGGAACAGCTGTTGCCTCATCAATTGTATAATTCTAGGTTAATGTTTAGCTCTCTTTATTCTTTGGCTATAAAAGCTTGTTATTATATCATATGCTACTCAATCAGTTCGAACTGTGCAAAGTGCCACGACTAAAACCAAAATGAAGTTCCTTTTGATCCTGGCCTTTCTGTCGCTCTATGTGGCCTACGCTGAGTCGCAGCGCTTCTGTGTCGGACGTCCTTTCACACAGATCTGCACCGGAGGCAGTGATCCTGGCAATAGACGCTGGAGCACCTGTGCCAATCGGGCCATGAACGAGATGTGGTATTATAATCAGCGTGCCCGCAACTGTGTGAGAATGCGTTTCCATGGCTGTGGTGGCAATAACAATCGTTATTGCTCTCGTGCCGATTGCATGGCCAAGTGCAGGCGATAAGGATCAAGGATTGCATAAGCATGTGTGTTTTGAAATAAATGACTTGATTATTTGAATGAAAATGTTGACATTTTGCATATTAATTGGAAAATATTAATTGTATTTTAATTGAAAAATAATAAGCAAGCAAAAGGGGTTTTCATTGGATAGAAATCAGCATCGTATTGAACTAAAATCCTAATTAAAGTTTCAGTATTTTAATATTTTCCTCTCTATAAGATGTTATGCTTAAAGCTTTAGTTTTGTATTTTGTTTTTCAAGTTTTTGTCTTAGCAGAAAAGGCTAAATTTAAATTGTTTGATTTGATAAGTTTTAGTGAATCAATTGAATTAAATATCTACATTATTAATGATCAATAGCGACAAAAACGTAATACAATTTAGTTGAATGTATTATAGCAAGCAAAATTGAGTAAAGTCGTTTTATCGATATTTGCCTTTCTGCTTAAAGTAATCGTAGGTTTTAATGCTTAGTTCAAAAAGAAAACTGCATCCTTTTTTGCCATCAGCTACCCCATTTTCCTTTTACAGCGACTATATACATTTTCTATTGCCATTCTGTTGCCCAGTTTACTTCTCTTAATTCAGTTGTTGTCGCCGCTTGCTTTAGGTACTTAATTAAAAACCGCATTTGTTGCATTTCTTTTCTCGCTGTTTATTGCGTTGAGTCGAGGAGCAGGGGATGATGAAGAAGAGGAAGAAGTGCCCTTGTGCCCGTCTCGGGAAATGTTCAAGCTTACAATGTCTTATGGCTGTCTTTTGTTCTGGTTTGTCACTGGAATTTATAGCAGGTTTAACCCACTTTAGCAGTAGTTGCTGCTGCTATTTTCATTTATTTTTTTGCTTTTTTGGGGTCAGCTTAAAGGCATTGAGAGAGTTGTTGTTGTTTTTTAAATTGGTTGTCAAATGCAATGAGTGAAGGCAATGATAAGTGCCAACGACTTGGGGAAAAACGCGCATTTTACAAATAATTAAAATGCATTTGCCATAACACACAAGACATAAGACAAAAGAAAAGCACATTGCGTGCTAGCAGTGCGATGACTTTCCTGCTCAATGCCAATGGAAATGAAAATGAAAATGTTTTAGCTTTTGCTTTTACTTTGCGTCTGTTTTGTATCTTTTATAACTATGTTAACAACTAGGCAATTAAAACGCTTAGCTGACGCTTTGGCTATGCTTTGGTTACTGCTCCATGTCGTGTGCCTAAGCTACATCTCCTCGCCGGGATTATCGCTAAACTTCACCGATCCGCGCTGTCGCACATTTGCCCTCGCTCTTTTGTACTCTCCACGATGCGGATGCGACTGCTGCTGCTGATCCAGCTCCTGCTGCTGCTTCAACGGCTGCTCGAAGGCCACCGCACTGGGTCCAATGGGACTGGTCAGATAGGTGCCGCTCTGCTGCACCTCCGCCGGCCACTTGTCGCCCTCCATGGCCTGCACCAGAGCCGCCTCCATTTCGGCATCGCGCTCCTCCTGTTTGCTCTGACGCTGCTGCTCCTGCAGCCGAGCACGCAGGCTGCTCATGGAGAAGCTCACATTGGCAGCTGGACTGCCCTGATTCTGCTGCTCCGCGCTGAGGATCAGCTGCTGCTTGTGCTGCTTGTGTCGCGTTTTGTGGCTGGGTTTGGGATTACTTGCTGCGGCCGCTTCACGTTCGCGATACTTTTTGAGAAAGGCGGGCGGATAATTGGGCGCCTCGGTGGTGGTGGTGCTAGTGGTGCTCAGTGTGATGACACCACGACTGCGTGGACGCGGCACTTGAGTGATGATGCTACTGCTGCTGCTGGTGCTACTGCCCGGTGGATTGCTGCGGTACACCTTGGAGGGCACAAAGCCACCTTCCATCGCCGCCACGGAATGCACTTCGCCACTTGCCTCGCCCGTGTGCTCAGTTACCTCATATTGATGGCCCATCTGCTTGGACAGCTCGTTCTCATCGTCGATCTGCTCAAAGTCATCGTCCTCCTCCTCCAAATCCGGGCGATGACCCACCAGCTTCTCTGGCTTGGGCAGCAGCTCGTGACTGTCGTGATTGCCATGAACAACATGACTGCCATGATTCTCATGACTGCCATGACTGCCATGACTGCCATAGCTGCCATAACTCTCATGACTCTCATGATTCCCATGACTGCCATGATTCCCCTGACTGGACGTTATCTGCGTGTGCAGCTGCGTCAACGCCTGTGGCCGCAATGTCACAAATGAGCTCGGCTGCTCACCATTCTTGTAGACTGGCTTCCAGCTCTGGTACTCCATTATCTTGCCGCTGACAATCTCATTGCTGCTGCTGCTGCTGGGTGAACGCTGCTGCTGCTGCTTGGGCTTAAAGTATTTCTCCATCAACGCCTCATCGCTGCTCATCGGCGCTTTGCCCTCCACAATTAGCTCCTGATCCTTCTCCAGCTGCCGCATTCGATTCTCGTACTGCATCTTTGTGGGCTCTGTGACCAGTGGCTTGGGCAGCGGCCTTATCAGCTTCACCACCTTCTTCGGTGAGCCACGCATCTTGATTATCTTCATCGCTTTGTTCGTATGCGGATCTCGAATGATGTACTTCACCCGTGTCGTCTCCGTTGGCATAAAGTCCATCATGGTCTTCGCATAGCTGGCCGTGCTGGGCAGGAAGTCAAACATCGACTTCATGGCTCGGGCGCCATTGAACATGCGACCCATGAGTCCGCCCATTACAGTGTTGTCCATTTGCTGCCACATGAAGCGCCGTTGGATTCTAGAAAGAAAATGTGGCACAAGTTTTGGGTTAGCAAGGATGATGTGGAATCTTTGCATAGGGAATCTTTGTTATTGGGTGAAATGCAATCACTTTATTGTCATTAAAGAGACTGAAAAGCTTCTATTTTAACTATTTGCCAGCCTTGTGTGTTTTACATTTCGTTTCCCATACTTTCAATAGTACATAAATTAGATGTGCTTTCTTTTGAAAACAATCTTTTTCCATTTCCAACATGAATATCATACAGCTAAGCCAATATTTGCACTATAGTTTTATGTTATCAGCCTAAATCGCTAGAAAAGTCAGTAATTTTGTGTTTGCTCTCCCAAATTTTTAAGATATTGTCACTATTAGCTTAAATCAATCGATTCCTTAGTTTTTTGGACTAATTTTAATAAGCTTTTTCATGATTTTTTCAATACAAATACAAATATTTAAACAAAATTATAAATAGATTAATATCTCATATTTTTAGACACTATATTTTCTTTACTTTAAAAAAAAACATTCAAATAGTTTTAGTTTTTCTCTAATCTCCAGTCTTAATTATCATAAATCTTTCATAGTTTTAATCACTAAACATTTTGCACTGGCCACTATAAAATTAGACAGTAATAATTGTAATAAATCATTTTTTATCGCTTTGCTTTCAATTTTGATGTGAATTATTAGGGCCATAAAATATGAAAGCGTAGACTGAAACAATTTAAATATATTATGGCAATCAACAGTTTTATTGATAGCAATTGTAAATCTTTGCCTCGAATGCCTTTTAGACACTTAACTTTAGGCATAAAACGGAACACTCACTTCCTAGTCGAAATAGCAATAAATAACAACTTCTCAAACTGTCACACAATATCGCATACGTCTCAGGTAACTTGTTATTAACTCACCTGTGATCCTCGGCTTGCTGTTCAGCACTCGAGAGCGGCAGCAGGAGCAGCAAAGTTGCCACAGTCAGCGGTAGCCAAAAGCAGTTGCCCAAGATCTGTGTGCCAGAGCCATTGTGTTTGAATGGCATTTGCATCGACTTGGTTACTGGCTTACTTACGCAATGCTTCCTCATGGTTGTTGTTGTTGTTGTTGTTGTTGGCTGAATTGTTGTTTCGATATGTATATATTCCCAGTTCGAGAGCTGGCTGCAACTATCCGTCTGCTTGTTTCCGTTGGCCACTTTTGACTGCCGGCGCCTGCGCGCCAAGCACTTGATTTTATACACTCACTTCACACGTTTGCAAGTGCAGCTCCGCAGTTGCTCCAATTATGGAGCCAGCTCAGTCGCTGCACTTGCGCTTGGCATTGGCATTTCACTTTCGGGCTTAAACAATGCTTTCGCCCCCCCCCCCCAACAGCCCCCTTTTTCACATATTTATGTGGCCGCCTTTCGTCTGACAATTAGTTCCATTAGTTTTCTGGCTGGTTTTCTGTCTGCGGTTGGCTTTTGCTGTTGTTGTTGCTGTGTTATTGCCTTTTCCTTCCTTTAGTTTATTGTTTCCGTATGCATTTTATATTCGTGCTGGCGTGCTGAATTTTTAAATGTTGCTTAAAAATTTGTTAAATTTTGTTAAATCACTGAAAACCAAACAACAGCTGCTGCTGCTGCTGCATTTTCAATAACGTTTCGTGCTCAATTATGAGTTAATATTTATTAATGAGCGGCTTTTAATTTGTAATCTTTTTTTTGGCTTGCATTTTTATTAATTAACGGCTCATCGGCAATTGTATCATCGAAATTGATGGTGCAGCGCCATCTGGCGAGCGAAACGTGCAGCGTGGTCAGCGGCTTTGTGCAAATGACTTTATGGCGTGCTTTTCTTGATAGCAATCATTCATGAGGATGATAATGATGATGATGATGATGATGATGATGATGATGATGATTGTAATCACAATGATGTTAACGATGCTGATTTTTTGCTGTTTGCACATTGTTCAGCCACTTGATTATTGTTTGGCTTGGCAAATGCGACAGGTGGCGCCACTTGGCAAAACGCGTTACATGGGCCTCCCCATTCAGAATGTGTGCTATTGACATTTAGTTGACATAACGAGATCTACTCAATATAATATGAACATGGAGTGCATATGAAGTGGCCTTTTCTGCACTTGCGCATCACTTGAATTTTATTCAAATTTAAGTGATTTATCAGAGCAAAAATTGTATTTTGTTTTGCTAAGCAGATAAATTTGATGTAAACTGCCGTTTAAATTTTAAAAATAATGAATTAATTAAATTAAGCAAACTTATTGTAGGTTGTAGAAGACTCAATTTAGCTAACAACACAAAATGTGTTACAAAACCTTTCATGTGTTTAAAGATTTCTTCAATAATTCTCATAAAATAGTAATTTTTTTTTTCTTGATGAATAACTAATCATCGTGATAATAAAATCTTGTTTTGTATTCCATTAGCAACTTCATATTATATATGTACATAGTTACAGTCGAATATACTAAACTAGAACATTCGTTAAACACAATCAACAACAATGTCGAAAACAACTGCATTTACTTAATCTCTCCACTGTGTTTGAAATATCCTGAATGTGGTAATTAAACAGCGCTTAAGTAGAACACAATGAAAACTAATTTGCACGCTAATGCACTTAAGCGAACGACAACTTGCGTTTGTGTGTGCGAGAGTATTTGCCAAGGGCTTCAAGCACAACAAGTAACGCAGGATACAAATATTGCGCATACGCAGCGTGGCACTTGCAATTGCAATGCCGCGCTCTGCTGTGCTCTGCGCTTCTGTTGTCAATATAATGTATTTAAAATGCCATTTGTGTAAATGGATTATGTAATCGATGCATTTGCCATTGCCATTGCCTGTGTGTATATATATACTAAATGCATATTTGTATTATTGCTGGCAAGCATGGTTTGCTGATAAGGGATACGCGCCGTGGTTGCTGTTGTTGTTGTCGTTGTTGCTTCAACATTGGCATTCAGCACGGCACTGAGAGTCGTCGCGCTCGATATGTATATAAGTAAAAGCAAATTGATGCCTTAAGCCAAATATAAACACAATAAAACCAAACAAGCCGCAACAACAATGAGCTAACACACAGAGGGCGCCAACTTACAAGTTGCTGTGCAGAAAGGCACCACCAGCCACCCAGTGGGTACAGTGGTTACACTGTGGGGGGCCGAGTCAGTTGAGGCACTGGCAGTTAGTCAGGCTGTTGGAGCTGGCAGCAGGCAGCAGGCGGCTAACTGCAAATTGTATGAGCTCAAATTTGCCTGTAAGCCCAGAGCCAAGGAGACATCGACCCAAAGCAGCAGCAGCAACAGCAACAACAACTCCTGCAGCAGCACTGCAAATTGTATCTAAAACGTTGATAACATCACATAGCTGGCTTAGATTTTGCTCCGACTAACTCACTTGCCACACACACACACACACACACACACAATAGCAATAGCAAAAGCAAAAGCAAAGCTACGCATTAGGTACAATAACTTTGACAACATTGGCAGGCAACATGCAACCAGTTTGATACGGATCGATGGTGCCTGCAATTGGGATTAGGATTGTGCATGGGATATATGTGTATGCTTGGGTTCGATGTCATTGCATCAGCCCGTTGTCCATTCGACATTCGACAGTCGCAACATTGCTAACTGCAGTTCACGTTGCAGCTTAATTCGGCTTACTGCAATAGCTTTCGCTTAACGACAATGTTTCGCACAAGCGCGAGGGTTGTTCGATTTAGTTGTGTAACTGCTCAATGTAATACCCATTATGGAATGCATAACTCATTTAAATACTATCGAATTCACTTATACTTTGAAGTTATTTTACTATGCATTCTTTTATACAGAAGTAAGTAGATTACATACTTTTTTTGAAAAACACTACAACTTTTGGCAGAAATCTCGGTATGCTGTAATCCGCTTTTATGAGGTTTACAATGCACTTGCAGAGGTTGTTGTGATTCCGTTGCAAGATATGTAACGCATTAAAAGATAAATTCTCAACCAAAAAGAAACATAAATTGCTACTCAGTATAAAATACTTATTTTTGCTAGTAAACTAAACTGTATAGTCCTTAGAGCAACAATCGCCTGCAAAGGAACAGTATTTTTATCACATATGTATATCCTGCCCAACAAAATTTTGGATAATTTGAATGTATTATACAGTCAAAGCTGCACTTTTATTATCTCACAAGAGTATCTCATATTCGACATAAGAAAAATATATAATTTCTTTCTGTCTTATGTTAGCTCTTGATATTTCTTTTTATTTTCAACATTTTACAGACAATTTTGTTGCTGCAGTTGTTGTTGTCGCCATTGTTGTGCTGCACTTAAAAAATATTTACTTATGTATATTTTGTAAAGTAAAAATACTACCTGTTCCACAGCGGATGATGTTGTTGTTGTTGTTGTTGTTGCTGTTCTTGTTGTTGCTGTTACTGATTTAAAGCCTGGGGCGCTGCTGTTGCAGTTGCTGTTGCATTGTGCGACCGTTGACGACACAATTTTTGCTTTATGCTGTCCACACACACACACACACACACACACACACACGCTTATACACTCATACACATGCGCTTACAAAAGATATAAAGGCAAGATATTGCGCATACGCCGCGTTGCAGCTTTATGTCCATGTCTGTCATGTTGGCGCCGTCACAAAAGCTTTGAAGTTGCATAGATAAGCTGCCGGAGAGTTTGTTGTGCCGTTGTTGCAGTTGCTGCATAACTTGAGGCTAATGGCCGCCTATTGGACAATGCGCGCCGTTAAAAAGGAAGGCATTGGCAAGCAGCGGCCCATAAACTTGTGTCCCAAGAATCCCAAGACGCCAAGATGCTCTAAGCCAGCAGCAGCAGCAGCAGCAGCCACAGCAGCAATATTCATGCCACTTCGCTTGTAAGCCGACCAAAGCTGACCACACCACATACAAAACAGCAAAAGAAATGTGTTTGCGAGGGCTCCATAAAAACATAATAATAATAATATATAAATTGCAAATTGTGGTGGGAAATTGTAAAAAAATACAAAATATATATGCTTGCATATTATAATGTCAAACATAAAATGAATAATTCATTCGTTTTTATTTTATAAAATTTACTATAGTTGTTGTGATAGTTGATAAACTCAATTCATGAGTTTCTATTTTATAACATTTATTTTATAACATTTGTTTTGCTTAATTTGTATATCTATTAAATGTGATAGTTAATAAACTCAATTCATGAGCATAATTCATTTCTTTATATTTTATCACATTTATAGTTATTTGTTTGACTTAATTTGTATATCTTTTAAATGTGATAGTTAATAAACTCAATTCATGAGCAGCAAGCCTCTTTTTACTATCCGCTCACTAAATAATAATAAAATGTAAAAAGAATTTCTTTTATCACTTCATAAAAAAGTGAATGACAAAATAGTACTTTACTTAAATTGTTTAAATTATTATTAAATTATTCTTTTTACCAAGTTTTAAATTATATAATGCTGATTAAATGTTTTATATGCTCATTATGCTACAAAAATTTGTATGCCTTTCAACCCTGGTGGCGGAATATGCCCAATTCGCAGGCGGCAACCCTCGCACACTATTTTCCTGCACACACAGAGACACACACACACACACACAGAGAGAGACACACACACATACACATTTAAAGCACATTTAATGCGCGCATAAATTATTCAGGGTGGTGCTGAAAAAGCAATGCGAAGGTTCCTCGCTGGGCCATAGTCAATTATTTTAGATTATGTTTGGATTAGTGGTCAGTGAGTGGGGCTCTGAGTGCGCCAGTGAATGTGGATGGCACGACCCGAATGTTGGTTCATTGTACGCCTGGTTATTGCACTTTGTGTGTGGCCAGTGTTGAACAATGCCGCGGACGTTTCTGGCTTTTAGTTTTTTATTTCAATTGCGAACGGCGTTGGTTCAATCAATGTTTAATTGACCCATTTAATGTGGGGCTGTGGGTGGGGGCATAAATAACATTTAAGCAGGCAATGCTCGCTTCTTGTTTGGCTGCTAAAAGCATTCGTTATTTATCCACATTGTGTCTGGGACAAGGTCCTTGTAATGTCAGCCTATGCGTTTAATTTATATTAATGTTGTCATCGTCAGTATCAACTCTCTCTCTCTCTCTCTGTGGCTCAGCTGTTTGTTGTTGGCACACAAATTAATTTACACTGCGCGAAATCCCAGATGCCTAATAAAAACGTTATGCCATTAAATTGGCGGCTTACTGCCGCAGCCAACAGCCCATTGAGAATGATTATGATGAGCTGTTGAGCTGCTGTTTTATGAGCATTCAATCAGTTTGTTTATGCAAATTAATTGACAGACTAAATTGACAATTTGATTGTGGTGTATTAGCGACGATTTTATTGGTTCTCGGTTTCTTTTTTCCCCCGATACGCTTTGAAAGGTTTTATGGCGCGACAATTATTGACAATTATCTGTGCGCATAAATACAAATTCAATTCACTTTCCATTATATTGCAAAGCCTCATTAATTCCAAAAAATATTTCTAGTTTTTGGATTCGATAAGCCTTTAATTATGTGTAAATTGGAATCAGTTCACGTTCTACTCCCAAACTAATCTATTTTATTCCAAGTACGATCAAATGTATTTAATAATGAAAACTTACTTATGCGGTTGCGGTAACCAAAAATTCTTGGTTAGCTTTGGCAAACATTTTCATTTTAATGCCATAGTCGACCACAGAAATGTGCTATAATAATGCCATAGACTGGGTATGCTTACGGTTTGGCATAGTGAAAGCCACATGCCTTTGCCTTGCTACCTCTTGGTATATATCTATAAGTAAAGCAAATTTGTATCATTTCAAATCCATAGCTAACCTCAATGACACGCTGATTAAATCAAATAACTTATGGCTTTGGCTTTGGCTTTGGCTCACTTAAAGCCCCCCAAAAACGTAGCAGTCAGCAAACGCAACTAAACTCAGCTCTGTGTGCCTGGTTTTATCCTGCTGCCTGTGCTGTTCCTGCTGGTCAGCAGTAAGGAGTCAGGAGTCGGCAACGGCAACGGAAATCAGCGTTGCCCAATCTGTGGTTGGTTGGGTCCTTGCTGCTGTGGCGCGTACTTCATTGTCTATGAAATTTGCTCAACTGCAAGCCAAGCAGAAGGAAATTGCTCACACATATACATACATATATTGAGCTAAAGCGCACATACGGAGACGAGCATGCACAGTGCTGGTCATATAATTAGGGACAAAGCTGTCAGGCAGAAGGGGTAATCTCTCAACTCATCAAGTATATATTCTTTAGCAGTCAGGCGGTAACAGAACAATTGTTCTGTAGTTATCAGCAGAGGCACTAATGGAATTTCTGTATTCACATTATTACAAACGTATGTTAAGGTAATGTGTGCCCTTCTATTCGATTCTCAAGAATTCAAGTGAGGTGTACACTTTCTGATGGATTTTAGTGGTGATTTAACAGTGTCTCTTTATATCTGTTCTCTTACTCTGGCATCATCTCTTTCTTTCTCTCTTCTAACACACACTCTCTTCTATGACTCTCTCTTTTGTCCTATATTCATCTCTCTCTTTTTATCCCTCTCTCTGTCTTGCCCTCTGTTCCTCTCTCTCTTTTCTCGCACTCTCTTCCCCCTTTCTCTTCTGTCTCTTGTTTTCTATCCCCCCTCTCTCTGTATCTTCTCTCTCTCGCTTCACTCTCTCTTCTCTCGCTTCACTCTCTATCTTCTCTCTGTATCTTCTCTCTCTTCTCTCTGTATCTTCTCTCTTGCTTCTCTCCCTCTCTCTCTTCTCTCTGTATCTTCTCTCTCTTCTCTCTTCTCACCTCTCTCTCTCTCTCTTCTCTCTCTATCTCTTCTCTGTCTTCTCTCTCTTCTCTCTGTCTCTCTCTTCTCTCTCTATCTCTTCTCTGTCTTCTCTCTCTTCTCTCTCTCTCTTCTCTCTCTCTCTTCTCTCTCTCTCTCTCTCTCTCTCTCTCTCTCTCTGTATCTTCTCTCTCTGAATCTGTAACTAATTAAATGGCACGCACTGTATGTGTCTTGGCATTTCCAAGACAACTCTGGCATTGCCTTAGCATTTTTTCTGCTCGACTGCTGCTGCGGCTGTCGCTGTTATTGTTGTTGTTGTTTTATTCTTCTAGCAGCTGCCATTTTGTTTTGGCCCATACACTCGACAACGTTAACTGTATATGTGCATGTGTGCATGTGTGTGTGTGTGTGTGTGTATTCGTCCATTGTTGTAAGTATCTTTTGTTTCAATTGCTTTGCTTGCGGCCCATCTCAGATTTAAGCTCAATTCTGGTCTTCGTCCTCATCTTCATCGTTCCCCACGGACTCTTTGCCCCTACCCCATTTGGAAGCTGCTTTATTGCAATTGATTTTGACACCGCTTTTTATGTGCTCTGCAATCTGGCAGCTTAATGTGACCTAAGCATTGTGTATATGTATGTGTGCCACATTGATAAGTTTAAAGCATATGCTTTAATCTATGCTAAACTTCGACTTTAACTGAAATTTTTGTTTGTATTGCAGCTATGTGCATGGCATTGGATCGGAAACGCGCAACTCGCTCTTCCATTTGCATAATGGACGCGATATGGTTATGGTGACCACCTGCCGGCATGGCAAGAGCTGGCGCGAGCTGCAGGATAATCGATGCGATGAGGATAACCGCGAGTACGATAGGTAAGTGTGATCCACATTACAGCGCTTTAACGATAATTAGTATGTGTTGGATTCCAACGATGGTGATGATGATGTTTGGCCAAACGCCGAAAAATTGTTTCTAGCTGTCATTAAGTCTAAATTGTAATTTGTTTATCCGCTGCGTGCTAATAGCAGCTGCCACGCCCACCCGCCAAGCCCATCAAGCGCCATTAGCCACATCCACATCCAGTCACAGTAGTCTGTCTGCCTCTGTCCGTCAGACGGGTCGTGTGATTAATGTTCAAAAATCCGACTTGACAAGCTCATTTAAATGGCACGACACTCGGGCCGAGACATTTAGAATGCCAACGATTGCCTTTTAGCATCTGTCCGCTTCCTTTTACTTTACTTTTGGGGCTGCACAAAATGAAAACACTTTCAATCAGCAAGATCCGCCTTTCAAGTGATTTCTAATGTCTGGTGATTGGCAAACAGTGGAACAGATAGAACACAAAAGCCTTCAAATAAAGACCGTGCAAAAGTTAATAATTTAAAAAGGAATGCAGAACTTTAGCAAAGTAAACAAGTGGAGAAGGATTATCTTCGGCGTGCCGAAGATTAAATACTCTTTTCGAACCTTAAAGCAATTTTTACTATTTTTCCGTGACTGCTTATTTAATTCGCAGATATTAATGTCGCATACATATACCCCTACATATAAAATAAAATATATAAAGGTATTCATGTAAACAGGGACGTTTCACTATCCGCAGCTCGTGGACGCGTCCCTTAGCATTCATAAGTGCTACCGAATTGAACAATATACAAGTTTCAGTTTTTCCAAAAAGTCAAAACTACATTACATATGTATACTACAATATACATACCAAATTTTGTGCCTGTTGCTCTTATACCTTTCAAGGCCGCTGTCGGAAATTGAATTGTCATAAAACTTAATCTGAACATACGAGAGCTTATATTCAGAATTTGAGATCCATATTTTTTTTCGCGTGTCATTGGTTTTGCCAATGAATTTAAATTTTTCTTTTGAATTATTCTATTAAAGCTACTTTATGTATGAAAAAAAAAATTAGAAACAATTTAGGAAATTGAAAATAAATGAATTTGACTACAGCTATTATATATTTGAAAAGAAGAATAAGAAAAAATGAAAATAAATGACCAGTCGCCGCTGGTTTCGAACCCGGGTCCTCTCGCTCACCAGTTCGCAACTTTACCCACTACGCCACAAGCCGTTTTGATGATCGCTGACAAAATCCCTTGAAGAGCAGACTGTCAAAAGCTTTCTTGTTTTGCTTTGTACTGCTTACACCAAGCAGTTTTAAGAATCGCTAACAAACTCGATTTATACTGAGCTTTTGTTTTTTCGCGTGGCATTGTTTTTGTTCTAAGCCATTGAAAGCAAATGAATTTGATTACAGTTATTATATATTTGAAAAGAAGAATAAGAAAAAATGAAAATAAATGACCAGTCGCCGCTGGTTTCGAACCCGGGTCCTCTCGCTCACCAGTTCGCAACTTTACCCACTACGCCACAAGCCGTTTCGATGATCGCTGACAAAATTGCTTGAAGAGCCGACTGTTACAAATTTCCTTCTTTTGTTTTCCTGCAACCTGCAACTCGCGTTTGTCAGCATTTGTTTTTTCGCGTGGCATTGTTTTTGTTCTAAGCTATTGGAAGCAAATTAATTTGATTACAGTTATATATTTGGAAGGAAGAAAAAGAAAAAAGTATTAAATTAACAATCAGTCGCCGCCGAGGCTCGAACTTGAACTTGCGAAACATGCGTTCGTTAGCGCGGCTCTTTACGCCATACGCCACAAACCGTTTTGATGATCGGTGGCAAAATACCTTGAAGAGCAGACTATCAAAAGCTTTCTTGCGCTTGACTTTGTTTGCTCAGACTATCAAAAGCTTTCTTGCGCTTGACTTTGTTTGCTCATATGCACCTGTTTTTTCAAAATATTTAATGACGCATATCTTCGCTGTTTATGACTCAATCGATTTGCGATTTTACCCATCGATGAGTTATATGGATGTTCAAGTGTACAAGGAAATTTAAGGCAATTGCTTTGAAAACATCGGATTTATGGCCAAAACCGACTTTGAGGTGTATGGCAGCTATAAGATATAGTGGTCCGATCCGGCCGGCTCCGACCAATGTGCTGTCCCCTTGAATAATAAGTGTCTGTGCAAAGTTGCATCGCGATAGCTCAAAAACTGAGGGACTAGTTTGCATACATACAGACAGACAGACAGACAGACAGACAGACAGACAGACGGACATGGCTAGATCAATTTGTTTTTTTTTATAAGCATATTGGCAGTAACTTTTGGGGGTCTCAGACGCTTCCTTCTATGCGTTACAAACTTCAGGACAAACTTAATATACTATTTTCTTCGAAAAGAGTATAAATATATACAGTCTGAACTAAAATACAAAGCTTTTCAATATCGACACAAGTTTCACACCTATTTTTGCAGTAATAAATCAAATTGATTCGTGACAACTTTGTATATTATACATTTTGTGTGTTTTCCACCAAATCTAGCATATAAACCTTTTCACATTTTCACTATATGGCGCTCGTCTTTCAACATTTATAAATTTTCGTCCTTTCACTTGTATTGAGTTTTCTGATTTCCTGCTGATTAGCGCTGATGGCTCACAAAATGCATTACCGTTATTCATTTATAAGGCGTTGTAACTGGTGCCTAATGAAATGGCTCAAATAGTTATGTGATGTCTGTAATCGTTAGAATGTATTTTCGTATGTATTCCTTAGAAATTTCCTTCCAACAATTTCATCCATAACTTTCTCGAGGCAGTTATGATCATGATTTGATTTAAATATGCAGCACTTGCAAATCTCAAATATTATATTTTATCACGAACCACTAGAATTGTAAAAATTAACATCTTACTTCAAACTTCCCTAAACTTTTTATATATTTATTGTCGACTATTGACAGTCGACACAAAAGAATTTATATAAAATTATAAAACATTTAAAAGTACATTAAACATTTGCATAAAATTTAAAATATAAAATTTAAGATATAAAGTTAAAATTACGTTAAGCTTTGAGCAACAAGACAACAGTTTTCCTCATAATTTATATACATTTATAAATTCTTATTTCCATCTCTTTCTCTTTGTGATGAGTAGGAGTTCTAGTTTAGCTCTCTTAACAAATTGAGCATCAATTTATTGTTTTTACTCAAAGTTCAGCAGAATGTCAACGAAATATTTACCTTTAACCTGTAATTGAATGTAATATTTCATGCATTTTTCTTGCAACTTACCAAAGTGCTACCTATTACAGCTCTCCCCCTCTCTCTCTCTCTCTCTCTTGATTTTCCGCTCTCTCCCTCTCTTCTCAATTGTCTGATGTACGTAATTTGACATGACTTATGCGACAGATCTGCTTTGGCGTCAAGCGTCAGCGATTTATGCGCTAGCTACCCTTCCTGCTCCTGCTCCTGCTGTTATGCTGTTCCATTCCGCCCGTTCCCATGGCACACCCACTTTGAGTCACAGTCAAGCAAGCTGAACTCGACTGCCTGCCTCTATGCCAACCCATCCGTCCGTCCGTCTGTCTATCCGTCCGTCCGTCCGTCAACTGCTCAACATAATCAAGCAAATTGCTTTCCTACTCACATCATTTTTTATCTGAGCGCCCTCTGTCTGGGGCCGTGTCTGAAACTTCGTTAATGCACCTGTCAAATATGGCGCATATTTATAAATGTCGAGAAAATTGCATAATACCTTAGCTCCTGCTGCTCCTGCTGCTGCTGCTGCCTTCCTGCCTGCAAGGATTTTGCGCATATTTTACTCCTGCTGCTGAATCTGGTCCTGAGCTGTTGCTGCTGCTTGCTGCTTGCTTTTTGATGACTCTGCAGTGCATTAATATGCAAAGCTCTGCATAGTTAGCTCGGCTGCTTGTTAAAGTCGTTGTTGTTTTGGATGAGCCAAAATGAGAAAGCCTTTCACTATGACAATGACAATGACATGAAAGTGCACAAAGTCTTATGCATAGTTTCTTCCTTCTTGTTGTTTGCCCAATCAATGGCGACTTCAGTTTCAGACGCTGGTCAGAAGCAGTCAAGTGTCGTTTGATTGGCCAGCTATCGTTTGGCAATCATCAAATATTGATGCTCTACCCAGGAAACAATCATGCATTTTGTATACAAAAAGGTGTTTCAATTAAGTAAATGGAATTGTTATAAAAATGCATTTATTTATTGAATATTTGTGCAAATATTTGCATGTAATTTTATTAATCAAGGGATTTATGTGCATTTGTCATTTAAAATTATTGTTTTCCATTTACGAGCACACTAAAAGTGCAGTCAAATAAATAAATTTTGATTTAATACATTTGATACTCCGAGCCAATTCAGTCGCATTAAATATTAAATAACATTTTGTATATTTTTTATGTACGCACGTTAAAATTGTATTATTTTCAATGAAAAAACCCTTTCGAATTAAAATTGATTAAGTGCTATACAAAATCCAGCTCAATTTTCAATGCAATTAGTGTATTAAATATGCAACTGAAGTTAAACACTTCAAATCCGCATACAAATAATCAATAAATAAGTGCATTTGAAGTTCGTTAAAGCTCGATATTATCGTAAAATCCATTAAAAGTTTGTCCGCTGTGCCGCTATCCACAAAAAAAAACAAAAAATAAACGAAAAACTTTAACAACTGCATTCACAAACCTTGAGCTGCTTTTAATGAAATTTTGTTTTGTGATGTCGCGTCGCATCGCAGTTTTTGGGCCACGTTTGGGCGCCCATAATGAGCCCACGGCGTCAATGGTAAATGCCGCTCTTGTTGTTATTGACGTGCAACATATGGCAGCACAAAAAGCCAACAACTACCACAATAACAACTACAACTACAGCAATCAATGCAGTTTGCCAGAGGCTGCGGCGGTCGCAAAAATGTAGCATGCTTTTAGGCGAGCGCCATCGATGAAGTTTGCGGTGCTGGTGGTATCTGCTGTGCTGTGCTGTGCTGTGCTAGTTGGTTAGTTTGCCTGGCTGCTGATGATGACGAGAGCGGCAACAACAACAACATCAGCCTGAAAGTGGCGACATTTTGTGGTTGTGCCTTTTGGCAAACACTGATATGTGTTCGAGAGGTGGGCGTGGCTGGCAAGTGACGACTAAGTTTCAGCTGGGCGGTGCCAGTATGTGTGTGTGCCAAACTTGTATGCCGAGCGTCTCAGCTTGCTATTTTGGTTGGGCCGTTAGAAGGAAATATGAAAAATAATGAGACACTACGACGAAATGTTGTGTCCTTGACGAAAGTTGAGTTTCTACTCACTCTCTGGCTCTTGCTCTTTTGCCTCATTTTATTTTCGCACACAATTTGACAGAAGGCGCAACGCAACGCAACGCGACAAGTCGCGACGATGAAACATGTCCTTTCCGCAGCCATTACGTATACGCCATGTTGCTACGCAAGCAGCAGGCGCAACGTGTTGCAACGTGTGCGTGTGTGTGTGTGTGTGTGTGTTACTTACCAAGGTCACACACAACAACTTTTCCATTTTTTTTTCTGTTCGCCTCTTTAGTTTCAACCAACAATTTGGCAAGTTTTTAATTTGGCAGATTTCATTGCAGTTTCTTAACATTCTTTTGCGCTGCACTTTTTCATACCCTATAGCCATGAAAATGAAACCGTTTTAATGCATGCAACAGTTTAAAGATTCATATTGCTGCTTGCTTTTCAAATAACTTTTTTCATCTGTTTTGTTTGCTTTTATTTGAAGTTCAAAGAACAAAGTTTGTGTAATATATATTATATTTTTTCACTCAGACATTTAAATCAACCGCTAAATGGCAAAGTTGACACACATTTTGTATTTTCAATCAATATCCACATCGCCTGTGGACAAAATGCCATCTGGCTGATCCCTTCAAGCCAATCAATAAATTTCTTTCGCATGTAAACACGAAAACCACAAAGACTTTAATTAATATGCAAGCAATGTAAATTATAATTTGACAGCATAAATATTTGTGTTTTTTTTTTTGTTTTTGGTGTTCTGCACATAGCATAAAATAATATTGAATTTAATTTGAACATTCCTAAAAACTTGTCATAAATAAATTTCTATTTTCCGTTTGCCAATGCGCCAGTTTGTTTTATTTGATTTATTTGGCATAAAAGCGCTCAGCACAAAGCACTCGATTTTCATTTAATTTAATTTAAATATGTGCATTCCACATAATTACAGCTGCCAGCCGGCTGCCTGCCTGGCCTGGGCGTCTGTCTGTCTGTTTGTCTGGTCATTTTATGCATTTTTCATAATGCAATTTCCAGAGTAATAAATTTTTGGTACGCAACACTATCATCATTATCAACAAGGAGCAGACCTGAGGCCGAGGCCCAGCAAACTTTTGGCGTGAGTTGCGCCTTAACTGCGCCTCTCCCAATCCCCCACTCGCACCACTCCCACCACAGCCGGCTCCTCCTCGCCACTTTGCACGTTAATCTCAGATTTCCACATAAATCACTTTAAAGGCGACACACTTACCAGGCAGGTAAGGCAAGGTAACTTGCCAGCAGCGGGCTAGTGGCCCATTGCAATTTCTTTGAGTGCCAATTCCATTTTTTACAGTCTCCCTTTTGCCGCTGCTTTCGCTCTCTCTCTCTCTCTCTGTGAACTACCTTTTGGGTGTCGCATATTTGTGCTTGTGTCCGCACGTAAAATGTTCCTGGAAATTGCTGGTCATTGGCCAAGTGTCCACTTTCATCCAGAGAATGTGAGAGAGTGAGATAGAAACTGCAGTTTAAAGACATTTACGTTGGTTACGCTTTCAGGATCAAAGTAAAATTCCTACAAAACAAATTTCTGGAATATGTGAATTTTTTTTCTTTCATTTTATTTTACTTACCACGATACCAACAAAAGGTTTTTTCTTAGAAATGATTTAAATATTTCTAAAAACTGAAATATATATAGTGTGTTAGGTCTTTCTAGTTTTTTAAGCATACTCTTGAAATTTTTTGCTTCATCTATTTCATGCTTTAAAATTAATGTATTAATTTTGTACAGTTTTTAAATACTTTTATGTTTCTTGTTAAGCCACAAAAATGTGGAAAGAGTGCCCACTGTGTATTAAGCAGGTCCAAAGTGTCCATTGAACTTGTTTCTGCCAGTTTGCAGTTGGTTTTCAAGCTTGCTTGCATTGCTCATACGCACTGTGTGCACTGTGCGCTGTGCTGCATTTCAATGGCTCGAGTTGGTCTTTAGTTTTAGCTTTGGCTTGCGCCAAAAAACGTCTTAGTGCGGTCTGCTGTATTCATTATGAGCCATTATCACAAGCTGGCGACAAGGGAAGCGAGCAGCAACTGCTCTCTGCTTCTCTGCGCTGCGCTTTGCACTTGTAACTAATGCGCCATATTTAATGCCAGCGCTTGTCCTGCTGCTGCTGCTCCTGCTCCTGCTGCTGCTCCTGCTGCTGCTGCTGCTCCTTGCACAAACAATGGCAACTTTTACAGCTGCTTTTTGCTGCGACTCTTCGGTGCGCCATCCTATCGTATGCTTAGCGCCATTGTGTTTGTGTTTTTGTCGCTAGCTTGCTTGCTGTTTGTTTGTTTGCTTGCTTTTATGTTTTACCCCAACGAAATTGTCTTTATTTCCAAATGCTTTATTTTAAAAATGCAATTTTCATTGAAATTCATCGCAATTTCCTTGCGCTCACTCTGTTGGCATATTCCTCTCGCCATTTGCTGCTCTGACTGCCACTCACTTATTTCACTCATCACTTAAAGCGGTCGGCAACTTTTGCCAGTTGAGTTTCAAGTTGCAACTGAACTTGAGTTCACGTTCTCAGTTCTCAGTCGAGGGCTTTACTTGACATGTTTTTTGGTTTTAATTAATTTTGCATTCGTCGCTGGCAGCTGGCAGCCGAGCTGCTGCTGCTGCTGTTGCTGTTGCTGCATCTGACAAGCAATCGCGCCTAAGGCTGGAGGCAGCAACTACGCAGCTCGCGTTGCAATTAACAAATGGCGACGTATACGCAATATGACCCAGGCCGACAAGCAATTTGCGTGTCAGAAACGCACAGGACGCACAAAGCCCAGCGATGACAAAGCAAAATGCGATACACCTTTGCCCGACAGCCTGCACCTGGCAAATTGTAGAACACTAGCATACACAAAAAAAAAACAAACAATAGAAAACCGAAGCCAAAAACCTATCAAAGTAGTCACAAAGTAAACGATGCCAATGCCTGTCAAATGTCGCTTGTCGCTAATGGAACTCTTCTATCTGCGCTCAAACGGTTCTTGCGACTGTTTAGCTTTGCTAACTGACTGCAATTAATTAGAGTTACATTTTCAATGATTTATTTAGCAAAACAAGCGCTCAAATTGGCACGTATTTTATATTTACTACACACTTGGAGAGTTTCGTATTTGAACGTTTAACAGCAACAGTTTTTTTATGTTTATTGGTTTAGAAAGTTTAAGTATGCAATTTGACACCTTAGTTTATTTTATTTTTATTTATTTAGCACACCATTTATTATCAATTCCTGCTCAGCAAAAGTGTTTTTGATGGCTCTATAAACAATTTTATAAGCTTCAACACTGTGCAGTGTATCTGTTGGTCGTGCACTCGTACGCTGTTTACTATTTTTTGTTTGCATGTCTGATTTTGTGCTCTCTTTACGTTTTTGATAGCGCACATCTAACGGCTCAGCTGTCAAAGGCAAAAGGACTTGGTCTTTTTCTTTTTTTTTTGTTGCACTGCTAAAATCATAACGCCAGGCTGCCCGTCAGTCAGTCAGTCACTCCGTCAGTCAGTCAGTCAGTCACCGGGTCGTTTTGTCAGTCAATGAGCTTAGTTTCAGTCCAAAAAAATACGAGAAAGAAGTAGCAAAACAGCAGCAGGCAAATTATCATACCTGACGTCTCGTCTAAAGCCACCTCTGACAGCTGGAAACCACTTAAATTATGTGCCCGCTGTGCAGCTGCCAGAGCAAACTGGACTAACAACTCAGAGGCAGCTACTCCTGATCCTCCCTGCTCCTCCCTGCCTCCTTCCTATGTTAATTTCGTTGGCCTTGGCATGAAGGAAAGTAAAGCAATTGACGTGAAGTGACGGCACCCCCAACTGTTTGTGTTGTGCTCTCGGTATATCACTTGGAATGTTATGCAAAGTGTTGGCAAATTAATTACTGTGTAGGTGCACATGTGTGTGTGTGTACTTGTGTGTGCTGGCCACAACTGGGCAACAGGTATGAGAAATTATTTGATTTGACCTCAACTGCAGTGAAAAGAAAAAGCAATAGAAGTCCCTAGTTATTTACATACTACTTTTGGCTTTAATTGGCACAAACTGAGAGAGTGTTTTGTGTTTAAAGCTCTTTAAAATGGAAATATGCTTTCAATAAATATAAAAGAGTTGAAGAAAAGAGAATATAAGAAGTAGAAAGTAAGACCAACTAAGTATTTATTTGAATGCAGACTTATATGTACTTAATTGTTGCATACTTTAAGGCTCACAATGACAATAAATAGAGTTAAATTTATGTTAAAGCAACAATACGCCACATTTATCAGACTTTAAGCATATTTTTAAGCGCAAGCAACAATTTGGCATTTTCCTTTTGACTTTACACAACATTCATTCGACTTTAAGCGCATTTTTAAAGCCAAGCAACAATTTGGTATTTTCTTTTTGACTTACGCACATGTTTTCACCATGCATAATAATAAATAAATATTTATTTGCGTCTGCATGCGTTCACATCCTTACTGGCATATGTATGCACATATTTTACTCATAAAAACATCTGTCTGTCGATGCTGAAGTTTGTTTCTCATATGCACGATGCAGGCAAAAGTTGTGAGATTCGTAGCATAAAATATGTATCTGATATTATATACTTATCGCTTTCAAATGACTTCTTTTTCGATTACGAATTTTAATTAAACACGAACTAAACTGAAAATCCAAGAACATATTTAATTTTCTCGCTCTCTCATAATCTGTGTCAAATAAACTTTAAGCGCATTTTCAGAACATTATCTCGTTAACCATTTTATGGATGCTGGCCATAAAAACCGAAAACTGTTCTGTATGCTCATGCTCACACCCTTTCAGAAAGCGCACCAGCTGCAACTCAAAAGATTAAAGCGATTTTCACTGCTGAGTAGAGCACACTCCATAGACGCTTTGGCGCCTCATCGGCTAATGAAGTGGCCACCGGGGCCGTTTGGATGGGGAGGGGGGATCCCCAACTAAACGGGCAGCGAACTTTGCCACCACAACAACAATGCGTGTAAATAGCAAAAGTTTTAGCTCGCATGGTGTCCGAAAAGGAAACTGAGCTAAACAGAACAGAACGGAACTGTACAGAACTAAACTATGCGCTCAACTTGCCGAAGCTAAAAATCATTTAATTAAAGTTCAGCACGACAGCAAAACAACAGCGAACAGCGAACAACAACAACAACATGATACAAACATCAGTTAGCGGCTCTTAATTGCTGAAACAAGTAGCTAACAAGTGCACAGCTAAACAGGAAGAGACAGGGGGCAGGATCAGAGGACAGCAGCGGGTGCAGTGACCTGTACTATCCGCTAAATGCATATAGACAGGAGGCGGCATATCACTGGCTAATTAGCAAGGAGGCCAGCACGCGGCCCAAGTTCAACCTCAACACACACACACACACACATACACGTGCTGAATACCAAGTGTTGGAATTATTCACTTCAATTCGCATGCAGCGCATGCTTGACCAAAAAAAAAATAGAAGAAAGTAGTATCTTATATATATTTTGCTAGCTAAGAAAACGAATGCAAGCAATTTCCTCAAATGATCCGTAATCCAAAGCAGCCAGATGAAATATTATATGCTCAGCATGAAAGAAGAGGGGCGAATAAGTTAAATATCAACTTGCTCAAAATACGCTAATAGTAAGCAAGTTGGGGCATATTAGCTAGAAGAAACAACAAACAAACAGATATATATATAATTTGATGAATTATTTGTTTTCTTCATTAAAAAAGTTGTATGTAGAAGGTAGATTTGATCTTTGATTAAACTTAAGGAAAACACCTTTAAGTGAAATATAATTATTTCTTATAACAACTACTCATAACTGTTCCAATATATTCATACTAGTTATTCGCATACTAAAAGCTATCTGTTTGCTTATTATGACAGCTACAAAATTGTGTTATATTTGCTCTTGCTCCCAATTTGTGCGATTTAAATCGCAGCTATTTCTTTACGGCTAATAAATTCATATGCAAGGGCATTCTATCTTCGGCAATCCCCTGTGGCTTATCACTCCTGTTGCTCTAGCCCATAGCCCAATGTCTGTTGCTTACAAATGACTTTTTGGCCAGCTGACTGCCTATGCATTTGGCACTGTAATTTTTCAGCGCAAAAACACTGGCTGCATGCAATTTATGTTGTTTACTTAAGAATATTCATAAGCCGTGCCCCCAGGGCACCAGCACCAGCACAAGCATAAGCTCTAAGCACGACCCCTGCTGATTGCCACCCTAAAGTCATCCCAAACCCAACCCAAACCCCCCCGCAACCCGTTAGGCGTTGTCAATGCAATACGAATACGCTGTGCCTGCACTTTTCTAAATACATTTTCTGCTGAATTTGCTTTAAAACGGCAACGGCAACGGCAAAGCTCAAATTGCTGACCAGTTGCGACTGCTTTCAATCGTTGGGCGGTGGGCGTGGCAACATGCCTCACTACATGTAATTTTACGCGCAACTTAACTTGTTAAATGGGTGGTTGGGACACAGAATACCCCCGTCATACCTGCTGTGCGCTGTGTACAAATGTTTGAGCTACATGGCGTATGCTTAATATGCAGCATCGTTGCTTTGATTTGGCATTAAAGCTTAAATCAGCAACAAGCACGGATTGCGGTATTGTCCGTACACTCGTCGTACAGCGTGATTAAATGCTTGAATCGTTCTTGGAGGTGTGTGTGTGACAACTGCGCGTATGAGTTATATGAGCATATGTTAAGCATACGCCCCATTGTGCATGGAGTTTGAGAGTTTGCCGTTTGCTGCTGCTGCTGCTGCTGCTGGCTATTAAGAAGGAATTACATCATTAGCATAATGTTAGAGGGCAGCCGCAGTGTGGGGGTTTCGTCTATTCAAGCGATAAGTAAATACAAGTGCAAGGGAAGAGGCGTCAAAATGCGTTTAATGCCTACTTAAATTGCTCAACTAAATCATTTTGAATAGCAGATAGAGATTGCACTTTGCTGATGAACATGCTAGAGTCAGTTATACGGCTGATTAATATAAACAATAAGATGTGATCTATCAATAGCTAAAGCTTCGTTGATGGATTTGTAGGCAAATACAATTAAAGTTGGTTCTTTTATGCAAATTATATATGCCCTAGAATCACAGTAAATTAATTGGATTCAATTTTACTTTAAAATTAAGCTGAAAGTGGAATAATTGTAATTTTGGAAGCTAATATAAATTGTGCATGACAAGTTTAACCAATTGTGGTAAGATTATCTGCTTTTATTAATTTAATATAACAGTCGATTTAATTTAAATAGAATTATTCTCAGTCCATTTGCTATCTTAATTTTGATAGTAAATCCGAAATTCTTAAGTGTTTCTGATGTGAGAATGAATATAGAACCCAAACCATGATCAAAACTGCCTCGGAATTGAAATTCTGATCAGTCTTGACAAAGGTATAGGACTTTTAGGTGTTTGAAAGGCATTTCAAATCTTGGAAGCGCATTTTTAGCGATTGAACTATATAATCAGTTATGCAAAAGTAAAGCCATCTACATAGGCTTAATAAAGAAGATACCTGCCAACATTTAATGTCGCTCTCTAGAACTCGAAGCTGTATAAATTCTCTGACAGGGTATTAAGTGTTCGGTGTTCAGTAGACAGCAGTTGCTTGCCGTTTGAAGGTCTTGAGAGCATACTGCATGGCCTCTTGACTATTTGAATGGCTGAAGCAATTTGCCAGAGCCCCCAAGCCCATATACTACACGGTCGATGTCGATGTCGATGCCCATCACAAGCCGCCAACGAACGAATGAACGAACGACAAGCCCCATTGTTCAATTAATTGCTGCACAATGCCATTATAGAATGCCATGGCTCTTACTAATTTACATCCTCTGCACTCTGTGGCCCCTGTCCCTGCTGCTCTCACTCCATTTGCTCACTGACCCTTTTCTCGCCTGTTTTCTTTTCACTTCAGATACGACTACGAGACGCTGCTGCAGAATTCAACGTTTTGTTTGGTGCCACGAGGACGTCGCCTGGGCTCCTTCAGGTAAGCAAAACAGAAACACAAAAAAAGCAGAAAAACAGAAAAACAGTAAAAACAATTTTCATTTTGCCCATTTCATTTTCTCTCATTCATATGCCATATATATATATGTGTATATATCTTGATTCTTTTTTTTGTTTTGTTCTCTTCTTTATCCTGATTGTTTTTCATACATTTTTGTAGATTCCTCGAAGCATTGCAGGCGGGCTGCATTCCGGTGCTATTGTCCAATGCCTGGGTATTGCCATTTGAATCGAAAATCGATTGGAAACAGGCCGCCATTTGGGCCGATGAACGGCTACTGCTGCAGGTGAGTTGCCCACGAGCGTTAACTGTATATATATATGGTTATACATATATGCTTTACTACTGTGTGGATTGGCACATAAGCTTTTTCTGTGTGTGTTTCTGTGCCTGTCATAAAATACGAAAATGCGTTGTGAGTTTTTAAAATGTGACCCGTTTTGTCTGTCCGTCCGTCCGTCCGTCTGTCTGTCCGTCTGTCTGTCCGTCTGTCTGTTTGTCTGTCGGCGAAAGTTTTGTTATTTTCCCCGGCTAACCTACATCCGCAATGTGGGAATCCTGTGCAATGTCCTGCGCTATCTGTTTCTGCCAGCAGCGCCCTGCGCTGAGCTGCCTGTCAGTTGAGCATCGTCATTTATTGACGATTTAATGTCCATGAAAGCTGCACACAAACCAACAACAAAAACTGCCAGTGTTGCATAATAATTTTTTCCCAGCAAATACCGCTAGGAAAATGCCCTCAGGCAGAGCTGAAAGTTAAGCAATATTTTTCATTAAAAAAAAAGCAGCTGGAATGCCACATGGGGAAATGCAAAGTATTTATATAGTTTTTGTAAATGTCTACAAAAAATGCAATAATATGAATCAATAATATAATTGGGTACGTTTTTCAGTGTTGGCTAAAAATTGCCAGACATTTGCAATTGATGCATGAAAAATGAATCGTTAGTGCGGCCGAGATTGGCTCGACAGCATGTCCTGCCGTGTCCTGTGCTGTCCTGTCCAGCTGCTCACCTGGCTACAAAAACATAAAACACTTTGGCCCGTTTGCTTGTCTGTCCGTTGTCCTCGCTGGCTCCTCGCTCCTGGCTCCTGGCTGCTTGGCATTTTGTTTGCACACGCAATGTCCTCGCTGCTGCTCCTGTTCCTGGTTCCTGTTCTCGTCTTCATTCGCGACAAAGTCTTGTCGCATTGTTTGCCAATTGCATTGTCTGCTCCGTCTCGTTCTCTCTCTCTCTCTCTCTGCATTTCAGTGCTGGCAACTTTCGTCCTTCGACTTCATCGTTGGCATGTTTGCTTGTGTAGTTTATTGGCAGGAAATGCAATTAATTAAGTTAACTTGAGCAGGAAACTTGAGCACTAGAAGCACTTGCTGTTGCCACTGCTGCTGCTGCTGCACTCTTTAAAATTGCTTCAATTTGCAGCTGCTGCATTTATTGAATTCTCTCTACTCGCTTGTTCCCTGCCATGCATAATTATGATGTATGTATATCCTGCGGCCAATTCCCTAACTAATTACCAGCATCAGCCGCCTGGCAGTCGAAAGTTGTTTTTGGGGCAGGTTGTAATTAATGCATTGTGCCTGGGATTTGCTGCTGCTGCTGCTGCTGCTGCAGTCGTTATGCTGATATTCCACATACGCACCGTTGCTTGATAAATGTAATGCATAACATTCAATTCTCTCTCTCTTTCTAACTCTCTCTCTCTCTCCCTCCCTCTCTCTCTGCAGGTGCCCGACATTGTTCGCTCCATTTCAGCGGAACGCATCTTTGCACTGCGCCAACAGACGCAGGTCCTGTGGGAGCGCTACTTTGGCTCCATTGAGAAAATCGTCTTCACAACATTCGAGGTGAGTTTTTGCATATTGTGTGTGTGCTATTGCTTATTACACAACTTAGACAGCGGCGGCGCTCTTTGCTCTTAAATCGACAAGAATGAACACACACACATCACAAGTTGTTCGTTCGCTACTTTACCTTCAAAGACACAGCAAAACTATCCACAAAACTCTCTCAACAAGCAACATGGATTGTCCTGTGTGTGCGTGTGTGTGTGTGTGTGTGGGATACTTAAGTAGGCAACACAACTTTCTACCCGAACATATAGTGGATAACTTTTGGCGGTTGTCAGCTGCACATTTCGATAAATACTTGTACTTGTATGAAGTTTGTTGCTTAAGTATGTCAAAGTGCACATGTTTATTATGAGTTGAGTTCTTTTTTCACTTTTAAGATAAAAGTGCTCTTCGCATTGCTTCAGTTACACAAGTTCATGTCAGTTGATAGCAGACATTTAATTATGTTTGGCTTAAGAATATGTAAGTGACATGTCCATAAGTTAACATCATCTGTTCAATTTCATATTAGTTACGAGCAGGTTAATTTGATAAGAAGTTGATATACATTTCGTTATGCCATTCGGAATGGAATGTTCCAATCGTATGCAATTATACAAGGAAATGTCACTGGAGTTGACAACACCTCAGCCACGAGCTGACATTGCGGATTATGAAATTGTAATTCTTATTTAACTGTCAATCAAATGGCGTGATTTTTGTTTTTGTTTGCACATTTTGCTGTCATGCGACAATTTTCTATTTTGTGCAATATGTGGATGGGGTTTTGGTTAAATATTGATAGATGAATGCGGTCGGAATGGAAATATATATACATTTGTGTGTATATTTTTGTTTATTGCTGAAGTAACTTAAAATTAAACGACAGTTCGCAAGTTCAAGTTCGAGCCTCGGCGGCGACTGATTGTTAATTTAATACTTTTTTCTTTTTCTTCCTTTCAAATATATAACTGTAATCAAATTAATTTGCTTCCAATGGCTTAGAACAAAAACAATGCCACGCGAAAAAACAAATGCTGACAAACGCGAGTTGCAGGTTGCAGGAAAACAAAACAAGGAAATTTGTAACAGTCGGCTCTTCAAGCAATTTTGTCAGCGATCATCAAAACGGCTTGTGGCGTAGTGGGTAAAGTTGCGAACTGTTGAGCGAGAGGTCCTGGGTTCAAGACCAGGCGGCGACTGGTCATTTATTTTCATTTTTTCTTATTCTTCTTTTCAAATATATAATAAGTGTAATCAAATTCATTTGCTTTCAAATGGCTTAGAACAAAAACAATGCCACGCGAAAAAACAAAAGCTCAGTATAAATCGCGTTTGTCAGCGATTTTTAAAACTGCTTGGTGTAAGCAGTAAAAAGCAAAACAAGAAAGCTTTTGACAGTCTGCTCTTCAAGGCATTTTGTCAGCGATCATCAAAACGGCTTGTGGCGTAAGGGGTAAGGTTGCGAACTGTTGAGCGAAAGGTCCTGGGTTCAAGACCAGCGGCGGACTGGTCATTTATTTTCATTTTTTCTTATTCTTCTTTTCAAATATATAATAGCTGTAATCAAATTAATTTATTTTCAATTTCCTAAATTGCTTCTAATTTTTTTTTTCATACATAAAGTAGCTTTAATAGAATAATTCAAAAGAAAAATTTAAATTCATTGGCAAAACCAATGCCACGCGAAAAAAAATATGGATCTCAAATTTGAATATAAGCTCTCGTATGTTCAGATTATGTTTTATGACAATTCAATTTCCGACAGCGGCCTTGAAAGGTATAAGAGCAACAGGCACAAAATTTGGTATGTATATTGTAGTATACATATGTAATGTAGTTTTGACTTTTTGGAAAAACTGAAACTTGTATATTGTTCAATTCGGTAGCACTTATGAATGCTAAGGGACGCGTCCACGAGCTGCGGATAGTGAAACGTCCCTGTTTACATGAATACCTTTATATATTTTATTTTATATGTAGGGGTATATGTATGCGACATTAATATCTGCGATTAAATAAGCAGTCACGGAAAAATAGTAACAATTGCTTAAGGTTCGAAAAGAGTATTTAATCTTCGGCACGCCGAAGATAATCCTTCTCCACTTGTTTTATACTCTTTTCGTAGAAAATAGTATATTAAGTTTGTGCTGAAGTTTGTAACACATAGAAGGAAGCGTCGGAGACCCCCAAAGTTACTGCCAGTATGCTTAGAATGACAATACAAATTGATCTAGCCATGTCCGTCTATCTGTCTGTCTGTCTGTCTGTATGTATGCAAACTAGTCCCTCAGTTTTTGAGCTATCGTGATAAAACTTCGCACAGAGACTTATTATTCAAAGGGACAGCACATTAGTCGGAGCCGGCCAGATCGGACCACTATATCTTATAGCTGCCATACAACTGGAAGTCGGTTTTGGCCACAAATCCCATGTTTTCAAAGCTATCGCGATGAATCTTTGCACAGATACTTATTATTCAAACATACATCACATTGGTCGGAGCCGGGTGGATCGGACCATTATATCTTATAGCTGCCATACAACTTGAAATAAATTTAATATTTCAAAAGAATATTTAAATTCATATAATGCAAATTTTTACAGCATAGGGCTGCAGTTGGCAGAGTGAAAATTGTCTAATGGTTCGAAAAGAGTATAAAATCTTCGGCATCCTTTCCCACTTGTTTTTTAAGATTTTGTTCATTGCATTTTCGTTACTTCTTGAATATTTGTGGATTCTATACTTATTATTGGCTAATTTTTTTAAGTTTGTTATTTATTCACTAGTAGTTTCAATGTTTTTAAGCTATATATCAATATTTCTGCTACTAAGTGACGCCTGTTTTACTTTATTCATTTCACTGGCGCTCAAAAAAGTGCAGCAGACAATGCTTATGTGTGTATATGCTGCGTGTGTATCCTGCGAAATGTATGTGTTAGCTATTTTCTAAGTAGCAGCGCTTGTCGGCTATTGAATTTGAATGCGACACGTTACGCCCAAATGCGCAAAAGAAAAAGAAGAAAGGGATTTAGAGGGCTGCTGCAGGCAACAGGAAAACCAAACAGACGGTGACGATGACGATCAGGATGAGGATGAGGATGAGGAGGACGACGAGTCGTATGAATAATACACACATATATACACACAGTTGTTTATATACAATGAAATGGCAAGCAGTAAATGCGACAGGCGAAGTCGCGACATTGATGATGAAGCCGAGAAGCAAACCAAACGCAACCAAACCGCCGACACTGGAGACCACTTTTCAACACTCAAATTGACACACACACACACACACACACCGACACACACACATACACGCACACATTTACTGGGGAGCATTCAATTTTGTGTAATCATCATGGCGGGAACAGAGAAACTGAAGCTGCTGCTCCTGCTCCTGCTCCTGCTCCTCTGCCAAAGTGTACAGTTGGTGGGTCGCGAATGTGGCGAATCTTTTTGCGCTGACAGACACATTAACAGCCGACGACATGGCTGTGGATATGTGGCCATGTGGATGTGGTTCCTCCTCTGTTCGTTGTTGTTGCCAACGTTATGCCAAAAAAGTTCTGCTCCGACTCGTTTCGCACAAAAACCGCAGCGAGAGTAGCAGCGAGATTGTGTGGTCTGGAGTTGCTTCATTTTTTCACTCTACCTCTACCCCTCCCTCTCTCTCTCTATCTCTCTCTCTTTCTCTGTTGGTAGCCAGCAATAATCAATTTACAGTTACACACGTGTGTGTGTGTGTTAGCCAAATGAAAAGCAAATATTTGCCCTGCAACGTGACCATCTCGCAAAGTTTGGGGTCAGCCGCAACACAACAATTGGATAATCCCCAAAAACTGGCCAGAACACGCAGCAGATACGCAAAGCGTATTGTTAACATGTCAACTTCAAAACAGCAACTGCTAGCCATCCTCCTCCTGCTCCTGCTTTTGTTATTGGCCAGGTCATCATCTCACTAATTGGCAGCACGCACTCGTAGCTGCTAAAGTCCTGATTTATGGCCACTGCCAAACTAATTTTCACTCTATTATTATTAGTGCCTTGGTCTTTTTGGTTTATCAACTATGCGTTAATTGGCTTTTGCTTAAGTGATTTTTGTTCAATTGGCAGCTGTTGGCTTAAACCTGCTTCACACATATATTTCAGCTTCTTTTCAGTTTTCTTTCTTGCGAATTTCTCTGTGTTTTGCACAAATTTCCACAGCTACCAGATATTTGCAAAGCAAGCCAAAAATAAACAAACAAACAAATATACACAAAAAGTCAATCAAAAATGTTTTTGCGTAGCTTCAGCGGTGACTCATTTAAAAATAGATTAAAAACAAGCTTTTGTTAGATGCAGATTCAGCCATTACAATTAAAGCAGATTTGCTATGGATTTTCTAAAAGTTATATGTAACATACATATAAAAGCGCTCTTTTCTACTCTACTTATATTTATTTTGTTTCACATAGCATTGCAATTCCATTAAATGAACCAGTTTTAGTTGAACATTAGCTTAAAATATGCTTGAACTACCAACTAAAATATGTACGAATTCCATGAATTATAAATGAAAGCTTTTGATGATTTACAGCGTTCTAAAAGCATTAGAGAATTTCATAAAAAATTCCATTTGTAAGTGAATAAGTGAAATGAAACAAAAAGCTAGCTGAAAATAAAATTGGAAACAGGTCATTTAATGTTATTAATACGATTCTGTCGAACATTTTGATTGATTTATTGCTATAACCTATAGTTTATTAATATATGAATGCAATCTGATCATGATTGACATATTTACTGCTTTTTTGTATATATCTACAAATATATATAAATTATGAATGCGGAAAAGTAAACCACTTTAGGTTTTACACTCAGTACTGTAATACTTAAAATGCTCATACATTAGATGTTGTAAAAATCGGAAATGTTCATTGCATTTACATCGTAAGCTATCGTTTCATAAATTGTTTTCGCTTTGTACGCATGTACATATTTCGCTTGGCGAAACTTTCCATTGGCCATTATGTCAAATGAAATTGCAGCAGCAGCCAGGCAGGCAGCTGCAGCTAATGCAATGCGCCTGCAAGCATGCAGCACTTTTTGTTTGCACTGCAATGCAACCCACCCAACAGCCCGAATGCACCTTTTGATTTATGCGTCGCGATTAAAAAATGAATTGTGGCATTTGCGAATGGGTAGAGAAAATGGTCACGGCCCGCCCATCATTTTGTTGTGCGTGTGTGTGTGTGTGTGTCTGTGTGTGTATCTCTGTGTGTGTGTGTGTGGCACGTGCGGCCCTCCTTTGCATATGCCGAAAAGTGCAGGCTGTGGCAGCTTATGGTCAGCTGTTCGTCTGTTCGCCTGCAGCCAAATGTTGCCAGCGGCTTTAATATGAAAAAAGTTTTGCGCATATTTGTTGAAAAATAGTTGACGTGTGCTGCCTGCTGCTTTGCTGCTTGATGCCTGCGGCTTGGCTGCCTGCCTGCCTGCCAGTTGAGAGCATCCTGCTGGGGAGAGTCACGTCTGCACTACCCCAACCCCAACCCCAACCCGAAACCCAATCCCGATCGTCAGCCAAACTGAAGCATAAACTCAATTCATGCATTGGGTGGGTGTATGCTAAAATTATAGTCGCATGCCTGGCAATTTGTTTTATTAATAAAACGCATATCAAAGTGCAAAATCCACTCGGCAACTTTGCGCCACTCGAGGCGCCCTTTTCCAGCCGCCGCATTTGACAGGCAAATCACGTCGACAGGCAGACAGACAGACAGACAGACAGACAGACAGACAGAGAGTCACTCGCCCCGCCTTAATAACCTTTTAGTCTAATAGCTTAACCCAAAACACACGCTGTGCCTGCCAACGATGGGGGATTAGAAATAAAGTGTGACCGGCTCTGCTTGCCACGGGTAAATCCTTTACGCTTAAGACTCATTCATGCAGCAAATTGATTTAGGCATAAACATGCTTGCTGTGTGCCTCCAAAATATGACAGTGAATATGATATTTTTTTTCCTTTTTGTTGTGCTCTTTCCTAGCCCAATTTCCCAATCAGCATTCGCATCCGTATCCAAATCCGAGTTGGTTTTAACTCTTTTTTTTGTGGGCATGGGCGTTGAACCGCAGCTGTCTGTTGTTTGGGCTTGCGACCAGCTCTCCGTTAAAGTCAACAAACTAACAACAACAATGTGCAGAAACAACAGCAGCTGATGCTCTTGGCTATGCAAACAACAACAACAACAACAATCGTAACGGAAAAGGTGGTCAGAAAAGGGTCCTTGGATCCTTTTGAGTGGGTGCCCAACATCTGGGCGAGAAAACAAATTAAGCAGTTATTTGGGGCTTTTCGGTCGCTATTTGCTTCCAGTCACACACACACACACACACACACACGAGCAGGATACGGACTTAACCAGTGTTATCCTTGTCATTCGGTTTTTGGGGAAAATTAAGGCATCGTTTATTAAAGTCTCACTGATAATAACGCATGAGTTAGCGCATTTTAGATGGCTTCTCTTGAAGTCATAAAAGCAGCGATAATTAAGTTATATTTTCTTAATTGCATTTGAAATATGTGCTCAGAAGTTTTGGCTTTTGATACGAATTTATAGCGTTTTTATGAGCATTTTAATAACAACTTTAAGCAACAACGAGGAGTGTTGTTAAACTATCGCGGAAAGTATCGATAGTATCGATTGTGAGCTCGTGAGCTGTCACAAACGATTATTTTTGACATGAACGATATTTTTTGTTAGCGATTTATTTGCTTTTTTACACAGATCGATAACCTAACGAAAATATTTGAAAATATTAATAGTATTGATTGTGGCGACTATCGCAGCTATAAATAAGCTGAAATCACTCCGGTTAAACAAAAATCCTTTCAAATACAATTCAAATTAAACTCAATCGATTTCTCATAATGAAGTGTATGAAATTATTTTGAATAAGCGAACAAAAAGTTTATTTGCTCATGCACAGCGAACTCAAACGGAAAACGAAGTAAATCAAGGATAATAAAACTGTATTTATATAGTGTATAGTTGCATTAATTTGCATATCTAAAAGCTTTGTACAACTGTGGAAATCGAAGCCAAACTCATTCAATTAGAAATTATAATTAACATATCAACAGTGTGACAAAATTGTGCCTCAGGGCTCGGAAAAACCGCAACGAAACTTTTGGGTGCAAAATGCCTTTGTGAAAGTACGCTTCATTCCGTTTGCTGCCGTTTTGTGCGGCTGATCTGTAGATTTGCATAATTTTATTGTGTGTTGAACTTTGGCCCGTAACGAAAGCTGAATACACAATAAACTCACACATACATACGTACGTACGTATGTATGTATGTATGTATGTATGTATATGTGTATATAGAGCACAGTTGTGGCCAGCACAAAGAGGTCACTCAAAGTCCACTTAGCAACTTAGTTAGGCCGCCTCCACTCGGCATGCCCGAAAATCTTTGCCTAAGCCTAAAAGTCGCTATTGAGTTGGCACTGTGTGTGTTGTGTGTGTGTGTGTGTGTGCCCGATAAGCGTGTGGTGTGCACTTAAGTTGCACAGTCACCAGGGCAGCAGTGGACGCAGCCAAATGTTAAAGTTCGAAACTGGCCGAGCAAACCACAATAAGCCAAAGATTACTCCCCACTTCAAAACATCTCCAGATACGAGCTCTTGACTGAAACGGAAAATGCGGCTGCCACTGCTGTGGCTATTGTTGCTGCCATTGTTGTTTTGTTTATGGCCAACGCCCAGTGCAGAGCGAGGGTCATCCAGCTGTGGTTTAACTTAGTTTGCACACACAAATATGCTGCATACTTGTAGGCAGCTGTCGAAAAAGTTCATCTATGTATGTATGGGTATTTTTGTGTATCGCCCCGTTCTTCTCTCGCACACTCGCTCAACTTTAGTGTGTCGCCGAGATTTGCATTTCAAAGCAACGCATAGATATAGTACCTATATATATATATGTATATAAATGCAGTGTATATATATGTGTGTGTGTGTGTGTGTGTGTGTGTGTGTGTGTGTACACCTGCACAGTGGCAACAACTTATTACTTTGACTAATCCTATTATGCGCATGCAAACGTGCGACAAGCAAAGAACTTTTCCTGCAACTACTTTGAAGTTGTGCGCCTCAGTGGCTGTCACTATCCACCTACTTTTCCCAGCTCACTCCCTCTCCCCCTCTCTCTCTCGCTATCTCCCTGTCTCTCTCTCTCTCTCTCTCTCTCTCTATCTTCTTTCGGTGGTCTGTTTGTCCAGCTGTCTGTCCATTCATTCTATTGAATCGTGCGCTTACTCAAGCACCGCTAAGTTGTCTTAGTAGCTGCTACTACACTGCAAGAAAATGTATATATGCGGCACTTACCTTGAGTTTAGCTTAAAACTAATACAGTTAATGCACTCGTTGCATATTTAATGCAATTTTATTAAACTTTTATCTGAACAAACAAAAATTGTATACAAATTATATCAATAATTTGAAACTTTTTACTTGATATATTTCGGTTTTTGCAAGCTTTCGCGTCAATGTGCTAAGGCAAATTCTTTTTATATCTTCTTAAACTCAATTACAATTCGAATTTATAGCACAATATTTATTTATAAATTGAATTCAATTCAATTTTAATATAAAACAAGTGGAAAGGAATATCTTCGGCGTGCCGAAGATTTTATACTCTTTTCGAACCTTTAGACAATTTTCACTCTGCTAACTGGAGATCCGGCCGGCTCCGATCAATGTTATGAAGGTTTGATAATAAGTATCTGTGCAAAGTTTTATCGCGATAGCTTTGAAAACATGGGATTTATGGCCAAAACCGACTTCCAGTTGTATGGCAGCTATAAGATATAGTAATCCGATCCGGCTGGCTCCGATCAATGTTATGAAGGTTTGAATAATAAGTATCTGTGCAAAGTTTTATCGCGATAGCTTTGAAAACTTGGGATTTATGGCCAAAACCGACTTCCAGTTGTATGGCAGCTATAAGATATAGTGGTCCGATCCGGCCGGTTCCGACCAATGTGCTGTCCCTTTGAATAATAAGTCTCTGTGCAAAGTTTTATAGCGATAGCTCAAAAACTGAGGGACTAGTTTGCATACATACAGACAGACAGACAGACAGACGGACATGGCTAGATCAATTTGTTTTGTCATTCTAAGCATACTGGCAGTAACTTTTGGGGTCTCCGACGTTTCCTTCTATGCGTTACAAACTTCAGGACAAACTTAATATACTATTTTCTTCGAAAAGAGTATAAACAAAATTTGAGCAAAAGTTGTCAGTTTTTATTTTAGTAATAATTTGCCTAACAACACAAACTGAAAAGAATTGTTTTTCTCGTTTTTTGTTAAAAGCACGCACGTCATAATTAAAATTAAAATTACGTACAGCTTTCAGTTTTATTTTAATAGAACAAATATATTTAGATATGTTTTTAGTTTCTTGCTGTCCACAGACTCGACGTCAATATTAAAATTTATATATAAACTTATTTATAACAAAAAAATTAGAAAAATATATAATTTCAAATCAAAATCTATAGCTACAAAAAAAGTGCTGCAAACGAATCAATTATAAATTCTCAACTAAAAGTTAGATGGGAAAATCACATAAAATATAATTATAAAATTGATGAAGCACTTGTCATTATAATATCAATATCAATTTGTGCCTGCTTGAAACAATTCTCAACATAGAAAGCATATACGAGTTTCCACTCGGAATTTTGTTGTGCACATGTGAAACAGTTGCCCTTTTTCTTAGTACACACAGCCATTAACAGTTTATCAAGTGCAAATTCGCATGGCTTAAGCGTCTTGACCCAAATACTTGGCAAGCTTTTCGCACGGTGCAAGCCATCCTATCCTATCCGACAATCCGTTGCCTTTTGTAGTTAATTTCACCTGCTTACTGTCCATTTTCTTTGAACGGATAGCTCTGGCTTGAGGGAGGGAGTAAAGTCGGTCTAAATGCCGCGGCCAAAGTTTTCTGCAAATCTTGGGCAGCGAGCGCGTTAAGCTGATTTTCTCTGGAAAACTTTTGCTGCTGGTCTGGCCTGGCCAAAGCCGTTCTCTGAGCCATTAATTGAATTCTGGACATGTCCCAGTTCGCTGGCTATTTATTTGCAATGAGAGTTATAAGCTGAATCCGGCTGCTTAACTTGTTTCTTTATTTAACGTATGTATTTTTATTTATACCAAATGCATTTGTAGCCATTTATAAATTACAAAAAAACGATTTGAACATGTGTCTTAAGCATATTAAACATACAGTTAAACAGATATAGCCAGCCAAAAGGTATGGCTGTTGTTGTAGTTGTAGTTGTGTGTTTGTTTGTTGTACATTTTTAAGATAACTTGCATTTAAGTTTGATATGCATCAAAAAGCGGTTTTGATGTGTGAATGTTGCACGTGTGTGTTTGTTGCAGTTGTTGCACTTCAGCTGCTACTTCTAGTCTAGAACATCTTCTTGTGAGTCTCTATGAGTGGGTGAGTCTTGTGTGTGTGTGTGTGTTGTGTAATAGTGTGTGTGTGTGCGTGTGCTTCTTAGAAGAGCAGCGAGAAGAGACTTCTTACGCCAGTGGAGCCAGCTCCGGAACCGAGGTTAAAGCCGCTGCTGGGCGTACCGCTGCTGCGATGGCGCGAGGCATGGCTGGAAACGTTAGCACGGACACGGTCGTAGCTGGCAACATCCTGCAAGGATTAGATGCGGATTAGATATATCAAGTGTCGAGGGGGTTATCAGTTATAGGTTATTGCGTACTGGTCGAGCACAAACTCGAGATGCTTGCAGTGGCGGCAGATGTCACAAGTGCCGCACGTGTTGTATATCGACAAGACTCTCACCTCTTTGTCGGCATTGGCCAGCACCGAGCGCATCGAGTTGGCCACCGGCCACTTCTTCTTCATCACCAGATTGTTGGGCGGATCGTGTGCGGTGCCGGCGTCCACCGACCAAATGGTCACTATGGCGCCACCCAGCACCTTGGAGCCGCGCGAGAACTTAAATGCCAGCTCCTCGTCGCCGGCAATGCGTGTTAGCTGCCAGCCGGTCAGATTGATCTCCTCGGTGCCCTTGTTGTGCAGCTTGATGAAGCGACCCTCTGTGTCCGCCTCGATGATCTCCAGCTCGCCCTTGGCGGCCGCATTCACCGAGTACTCGGACAGTGTGCGATCCTCGCTCTCATCGATGACAGTGCGACGACGCTTCACAGCACCCGAGCCGGAGATGCCGGGCGTGGCGGAACGGCGTCCGCTGGGCGTGACACGACCGGAACGGGAGCCAGAACCGCCGCTGGCGGTCAAGTGGGTGCCATTGCTGGAGATGCCCGAGTCGGTGCCGGGACGGCCGGGTGAGGTGATGTTCAGACGACGCTCCTCGCCGCACAGCAGCTTGTCGTAGGCAGCCAGCTCGAGATCCAGTGAGACCTTGATGTCCATCAGGTCCTGGTACTCCTGCAGCTGTTGGGCCATCTCATCGCGCATGCGCTGCAGATCAGCCTCCAAGGAGGCAATATACTGATTGTGACGCTGACGCTCCGAGTCCAACAGATTCTCCAGTTCACGGATGCGTGTCTAACAAGAGAAGACCGAACAATAACTAAAGGGAACTCAAAGCGAAAGAGTTGATCACTACTCACATTGAGCACAGCATTGGTGTTCTCCAGCTCCTGCAGCTTGTTGTGTAGTCCATCGATCTTAGTGCGCATGAGACGCACCTCCTCGGTGGCGTGCAGCGATCCTTGGGCAGCACGGGCATTGGCTGCCTTCAGATTCTGTATCTCATTGTTGTACAGCATCTCGATCTCCTCGCGATTGTTGCGCATCTGTCCTTCATACTGATCGCGCAGCTCCTGCAGCGACTGCTGCAGCTTCGCCTCGTACTGTCGCGACAGACGACCGTCGATCTCGCTGATCTCGATCTGGCGACGCGAACGCGTCTCGGTCAGCTCCTGTGAGTGCACCTGGTCCTTGAAGGCCAGCTCCTCGCGCAGGCTCTGGCTCTGGTTCTCCAGATCCACACGGGCCAGCGTTTCGCCCTCCAGTTGCCTGCGCAGATCCTCCAGCTGGCGGCGCAGACGATCGTTCTCATCGGACAAGTCCTTGGCATTGTCCTCGGCCTTCTTGCGATCCTGCAGCGCCTGATTGTACTTGCCATTCACTTCTGTGTAACGAGATTCATAGAGGCGTGCATTGTTCTCAGCCACGCTGGCCTCTTTAGTTTTCTTGTCAAGTCTGTGAATGAAGACGAGAATCGAGTGTGAAATAAGCATTACTAATTGCAATTCTTACAAGTCTTATCACAAGACATGTGCACAAGCTCCGATGACGTCACAAACCGAAAGCTGATTCACACGCGATCATTTCTCGCTCTCTCCCTCTCTCTCTCTGTCTTTCTCTGCTCATGCTTAGCGAGGTTTGCTCTCGCTCTCTCAATTTTTATTTGGTTTCCCTTATGCATTATTCATCGCTTGAGTTTCTTTCGGCTGCTGCCTTGAAATCGTCAGATGCCATTAGCATAAAGTAGCTAAGCTATTTTCTGCCTAGTATATCGCTCTCCTTCTTGCCCTCTCTCTCTCTCTCACACACTTATAATTTATGTTCCCAGCTACTTCAAACGTTTTATTTTATTTTCAAATCGACTAAAAACAAACTTGTTTATTTGCCTAACGAAAATTCCACTATCTATACGTACAAATATTTGTCTCTCGTGGTTTGCACGTTTTTTTTTGTGTCTATTTTTTGTTTTGCTAAATTTAGCAACATTAAAAAAGTACAGCATTCAAAGCTAATCAAGTTTTTGCAAATACAATTTAAAGTAACTCATTTAAATATTTGCGTATGGTTAATGTTTTATTCTTGACCTTATATGATACACAAAGCTGCGGCGCCTTTAAAGGCAACTTGTTCTATAGTTTGTGTTTATGCTCCTTATACATACGGTTAATTGCCCAAATTCATTGTAACTTTTCGCTATTATTTACTTGCACAAATAAATAAACAATTTTTGTAGCTAATCAGCGACGTTGGACAGAAATAGCCGAAATTCCAAGGTTGTTTTGCGCTACTGTGGCATGCGTGTGAGTCCGCAGAATAGCCCCCACTTTTCACGCCCCTCTCCATGACAGGAGCACATAAATAAAAACGCTACCAAGCGACCTTATTTATTAAAGTGAATTTTTTGTTGTTTGTTTGCTCGGAATTTTGACATCAGGCAAGTGGGTTAATTATTTGAAAGAACTTTGCGGCCCAGTGGGAAAAAAATTACGTGGAAGTGTGGAAATTGTGCCAAAAGAAGCTTTTGAACTGTCAGTTTTTGTGTTTATAATTAGCTGCAAAGATTGCTACATGTTTTTTAATTAGCTGAAAGTAAACATTTGTTGATTTGCTACAATGCAACATTTGTAATAGGTCAGCGATTGAGATCTAACATTTTTTGTCCAACTGGAACTGAAAACCTTTTAACTTTGTAGTTTTTACAACGCCCATGCTTATTTCACAATATTAGATACTCAATTCTCTCAATTGAAACATTTCGCAATTAGCTCATATCAAAACATCTGGTCATTTATGGCTAAATTGTAATCGAGTGCAAAGCACGAAACAAACAAACAAATATAGCCCGTATAATGCGCCCCATACCTTAGTTAATGCTCAAAGCACAGTAAATACCAACAATAAATATTGCCTTTGATGATAACAGCAAACGCAAATGCGGAATATTTGTTGACATCATATCATAGGTAAGCGAAGGTGCGTTGCCCCAAAAACTGGTATTACACTTTAGCCGCATTACAAGCAGATACATAAAAGCGATGCGCATTATTTTCGGCTTGAAATGACATCATATACTATATACACAAATATATCGAAAATGTAAATGTATATTCATAGCAACCTTGGAAGGGTTTAGCCATTACGTATACGCAATACGAACTTGGCCAGACGCTTTGTGTCATTTGCTTTGCCTATTAACAGAAAAGCGCGTAAACGCAGACGAGAGAGAGAGACAGCGATTAAGAAACGTCGCTTAACTGTATGAAAATGAAAAAGTGTGCTCCCAAGTTTTGTCTTTGCTGTTGCTTTAGTTGTTATTGCTGTTTCGCTTCTTGGAGGTTTCTCGAAACGAAAATGCAAAAAATAAACAAAAGCAAAGACAGTGTGAGTGTGCAAGTGTGTGTGCGCGCGAGAGAGCACGAGAGCGAGCTAACCATGTGCGCTGCCGACTGCGGCATGACATCAGCAAGCTCACACACACACACACACACACATGCACTCGCGTTCGCTCTCTCAGTCTCTCTCTCGCGCGCTCACATTGATATGACATCACTGCGAGAGCCGATAAGTTGGCTTTGCGTTTGTTTTTAACATCTGTTTGTTGTTGCGTTTTTACCTTTGCTTCAAATCGTCATTCTCCTCCAACAAACGCTTTATATCGATCTCCAGCTTGGCCTTCTCCTTGGCCGTCTCATCGAGCAGCTTGCGTGCCGCCGACAATTCCTTCTCATAGACCGCTTTTAGGTTGGAGGTCTCGCGATTAACGGTATCCTGTGCCAAATGCAGCTCCTGTGTGAGACGGCTGTTCTCGTTCTCCAAGTGGCGCATGCGATCGATGTAGCAGGCGAGACGGTCATTCAGATGCTGCAGCTCCTCCTTCTCCTGCATGCGCGTGGTGCGCGTGGGGCTGGTGGGACTGGTGGCGCCACCCATGCGACCCGACGATGTCGAGGCGCCGCCAACGGGCGTCGACGTTGAGGCGCGTGAGACGCGTGTGTTAACGGTAACGCGACGAGCGGACATTTTGTTGTTTGCTGTTTATAGGTATTCTTCCAAAAATTTCAATTCTTTTTGTTGAGCAACGTCTACGGTGCTGCTGCTTTACGAATAACGTCCAAAATGTCAGTTGTGTGTTCTAGTTTCTCGACCAGCCTGCTGCCTTAGCACGTCCGATTGCTTTGACTGTTGAAAATTTACTGTAAGTTGCGGCTCGTTGAGCGCTCGCACGAAAGCCTTGCACGTCATCATCATCGACGAAATTAGTAGTCGCCGTCGACGTCGCCGTCGCCGTCGGCGTCTCAGTCGGCGAACATGCAAAGAAAACAAAGCAACAAGAACCAACGCGCTCTCTCGCCCGCTCTCTCGCGCGCTCACATGTTTAAATGGCGGCAGCGCTGCTTGCTTGTTGTTATTTTGTTGTTGCTTTCTTTTACTTTTTCGTTGTTTGTGTTTTGAACTGCTTGTATTTGTTGTTGTGCAGCTAAGCGACAGCCACAAATAGAAAACACAAAGCAAAAACTAAGCAATCAATGCCACCAAAGCGTAAAACTCGTTCACTAAGCAATTTATACACACACACATATGAAAGTTTTTCGTTTTAGAGTTTGGGTTAATGTACGCATTCTCACTAGGTGTGAAAGGAAGAAAATGCAAATTGCATACAGTGGGGCAAAGCCATGAACCTGTACAATTGCTGTGCAAATGTTTACATGTGGCAAATTTCTAGATAATGCTAATCGCTGAATGATTGGAACCAGCACAAATTATAATTGAACAACAAAATATATGTAGCTGGGCATTATATTGTTGTATTTGCAATTATTAATTATTGCTTTATCTTTTAATACAATTAAATTCCTTAAATTCCAAATATTTCAAAGTTGAAAAAAAGTTATGTTTGCTTTGCGCTATAATTTACTATAACCATTTTCCACTTCCACATCAAGACATAAATTGTTTAACTTTTACTTGACCCACTTCATGTCGGACAAGTAAAATTTAACACCAAAAAAAACTGGAACTATTTCTGAGCTAGGGACACTGTATTGACTGTTGTTATGCTACGATTAAGCAAATTGTATGTAAACTCATCGCCATTTGATATGTACATATGTATATGTAAATATGCACATACAAGTGTACATATGTATGTACATACATATATCATTGATTCCCCCTCCTCCCATTGCGGTCGATTATTGACCAAAGCGTCAGTTCAATTACGCACCGAAATTATGATATAGACAGCCGCAAGTGACGCCCACCCACCCCCAATGGGGCGGAGAAACCTTCGACTGACGCTGCTTAGCGCAATGTCAACTTGTCATACATGAAATATGTATTTATTGACATGCTGTCGTAGTTTTTTGGTTAGGGCTGCGAACTGCTGCTCTCTCTCTCTCTCTCTCTCTCTCACTGCCCACCAATTGGTTTTGTTTTTCTAGAGAATGCCAGCAGCAATAACAATAAATAACCAGCACAACAACAACAACAACAGCAAGACTAACAACAACAGTTAGACAGCATGCTTTGAAGAAACCCTCATTCTCTCACTCTCTATCTGTCTCTCTCATCGTGCAATTTCTCTTTGCACCGTTTCTGTTGTTTTTAGCGGCCGCACAAATTTTTATAGCCGGCAAACTTTTTTTGCACACAATCTACATACACATGCATATGCATGCATGTATGTATGTATGTATGTATGTGCCCCTCTCAATCTCACGCTCTTGGCATTCACAATACGGCATTGCCATTGTTGAACCTAGTTCGCTCTCTTCTACTGTTGTTGCCAACAGTTAGTTCTGCCAGCTGTTAGTTCGAGTGCAGCAGAAAAAGAGCTTAACAGTTATATGCACGCACATGACGTCATCAGTTTAAAGACCATGCGAACAGCAACTGACCTCCACTTTAAATATGACGCTGACGTCGACGTCGACGACGTTTTCGTTCTCGCTGTCATTGGACGCCTTTGTCGCCTGTCTCGCTCGCTCGACGTATGCCAGCGCGCTGTGACGTCATCAAATTATTTTTAATTATTGCGTCGTCGTTGTCTCTGCTTGGAGAACTTTGGCAATATTAACATAACATTTATGCTTCGTCTTGCCAAAGTATAATTCTGTTCAAGTGTGTTTAATGCGGGTACAGTAGAGCTAATTAGGTTTAATTAACGTTAAGCAAAACCGGTGTTAAATTGTTGTTTGTAGAGACTTTTTTTGTCATGTTTTTTGTTGCTGCTTGACTTAATGCGCTCTTGTTTATTTTGCTTTGTGCTTATCATTTTGTTTGCAGATTTTGCTTATTTTGTTGTCTTCCTTTCAAGCTTTTTGCAGAGTTGCCAGGCCTTTGTTATTGTTATTGTTTTTGTTTTTTATTTTCGTGATGACTAGCGACGTCAAATTGTCGCTTAGCTTGATTAATTGTCAACATTAGGGCCATCAATTGATAAGAATTTTTATACATATCTACTTTTGTTCACGAAAATGTAAATGAAGGTTTTTTATTTACAGTCAATATGCAATTAAATATTTTTTATATAAATAGAAACATTAACACTGTTGATATGAGCAATAAATTTACATTTTGCTGTGTGATTAAGAATTTTCCTATTTTTTAAATATCAATAAGATTGAATTTGCATAACATATGCCTAACAGATCTTATAACTCGAAAACTCGTTTGAATTTCAAGAGCAATTAAAATATGCAATTAAAAACATACGAATACGAGTCTTTTTGATTAGCATTAGAATTTGCTATAGATATTCCCGTATACCATCTGCAGATCAAGTTTATACTTAATTTATAAGCTGTTTATTGAGAACAAACTGATTAGAGAGTATTTCCCAGTCAATTACCCTAAATAGAATACTTTTGTTTATGTTTAGACTAGTTGAATATTTTAGAATTGTGAATAAATTGAAATTCAATAGAGATTTCTAATGACCAAGAGCGCACAATTTGCTCTTTTTGCAGCAGCCGAACGAATTATGAAATCTAATTCCGTACAGTTTTCCAAATATTTATGCATAAATTTGTATACAAATTGTCCTTTGTTTTGTTGATGATTTATGCATATTGACTTGTGTATTTGACTGACTATGAATGGCTAATAACAAAAAAAAAGAAAGAAAAAAACTGTCTGTCCAAATACTCACTTACATATATTCAAACAAATTTTGAAGCGCACGCTTTGAATCTCATTCTCGCAATCTCCCAGTTTGTTAACTTGTCTCTCAAAACTTGTTTGTCGTTGTCTTTAAACGAATTTGTCAAAGCAGCTTCCATAACTTCAGCTGTTGTTGTTGTTGTTGTTGCTGCTGCTGTTAAGGCCAACATCAGTGAAGTTTGCCAGGCGCGACTTTCGGCCAACAATAATGACATCATCGTAAGCTTAAAGTTTTGGAAGTCATGGCAAATGACGTTTACTCACGCTATAAGCCAGGAGCGAAGTGAATGGCAGACTGGCAGAATGGCAGCAGGAAATTGGTGAAAAACAAAATATATATTAAAATATAAAAGGCAGCAAGATAAACGAACTTTAAACTGCAAATTGTCAGCTATCGATTGCCAGGCCAAAAAGCCATTTACACATCGTTATGCGGATAAAGCTGTCCCGCAAACAGTTTTGCGATTCGCACTTAATTAACATTGCGCTCAAAACGATAAATATTTACACAAAACTTCTAAACCAAAAAATGAAGCAGAAGAATGCACGTTTTTGCTGGCATGCCGAAATTTAAATACCCTAACATTAAATTTACAATGATTTTGCTGTAGTTGTAGGTATTTTTCAATTCAAGTTGCGCCCCTCTATTCGATTCTCAAGAATTCAAGTGGGGTGTACAATTTCTGATAGATTTTAGTCTCTTTCTGTTTATTATTTTACGCTGATATCAATTTAACTCTCAGTCTTTCTTTTTCGCTCACTCCTTTATTCTTATCCCTCTAACTTATTCTCTCATTTATAAATATCGCATACACACATAAGATTCGAGTACAGGGTATCTCTTACTCGACTAACAAACTCGTTTTTCGTGTTTTTGTGTGTGCATGTTTCTGTCACATACCAAAAACCGCAGCGCTAATAAATAAAAAACAATAACACAGAGTTAGATGAGATAAAAAATGCTCGAATTTGTAATAATCTGTATTTAAACTAAAATTTGAATTGACTTTCATAGAATAAATTGATATTGATGTAAATAGCTATTATATATGATACAAAAATCTCTTTGATCTTAAAAAGATTGATTTTTAATTCAACAAATTGTCAATAGACTCCACTAGCATATTTTCGATACAGGGTATAACGCTTTTGAAAATCATTTGATACGTGTTAATATTGCACGTACAATTTTTAATGCTCGCAAATTACATGCAAATTTTGTGTTGTAGTCAGCAAACAAACGCAGAATTTTATATATATACATGTATTTTGTTTATTTATTTATATTTATTCAGTTTGGTATTTATTTAATAATTAAAAGTGTGCGCTTGTCGTCCTGTTTTTGGCTTGTCAAATGCAAATTGGCTAAAGGGCAGCTTATTACGCATACGCCATGTTGTCGGCATTAAGTTTGTGCTGCGACTCTGGGCGTTTTGTTAATTTTAAAGCAAAGGCAGCTGCAAGTTTTATGCAGTTTGGCTGCAACTGCATCGGCAGCTGCCAAAAGTTGAGAGCATTTACATTTTTTTCCAAGCTACTCAGCATAAGTTAATTTAGTGTTTGTCTTTGGCTGAGATCTTGTTGTTGCTCAAGCCAGTGTGTGTGTGGGTGTGTGTGTGTGTGTGTGTAGGACAACAGCAAACGAGGCAACATCAGCAACTTGGGCAACTTTAGTATTTCGTTGGGTTGTTTGGTGTCGTTGACTGCAACTTTTGCCAGTGCAACTGCAAATTCTCTCTGTGTGTGTGTGTGTGTGGGTGTGTGTGTGTTGTGCACATTTTATGTATGCAGCTGTCGACGCTTTGAACTTTTGCGCCCCAGAAACTATGCTGCAAAACATCAGTAAATACGCTTTTCATGCTTGTTTATGCGAACTCAAATGCAAAACGCGAATGTGAATGCGATTTGCGCTTATGCGTGCCACTTAAAGCGAGCCGATTTCCCAGAGAATTAACAGACCTTATTTTATGCATACATATAAACGAGAATGTATCGCCTGGACAATAGAAATCTTATACAAATCATATGTAGACTTCTTTAAGCGCAAGAGAGTAAAGTTAAAAGTAGTCAGCTTCTATTTAAAGTGAAATATTAAATATAAATAAATTCACACACATGAAAATTGAATACCTGTGAAACATATAAATGCCTATTATATTTCATAAAGCACATAATTAATTAAATTATTTAATTGCTAAGCATAAAATCATGCAACAGAATTTCATCCTAATGTCACACAGATATAACTCGTAAAGTTCTTAGTAAAAAAGAAAATTAACAAACAGACAAACTAAACTGGCACACACACACATACACACTTGAGTGTGTAGCTGCTTAAAGTTGAAATTACTGTAAATACTTGACTTTAATCAGCAGCCATTTGCAAATGCCCAAAATGTAAAATGTAAAATGCGAAATCGCAAAGAAACTTTTGTTGGCCCAACAACAACAAGAAGAGCTGCTGCAAAACTATGTGTGCAATTAATTTGAGTAAATTTCCTTTTAGTAGCGCTTGCATGCACAGTAATTTGTATAGCCTGCTTTTAGGCATGGCCCGAAAATGGAATTTACCAGCCTGCAAAGGATGAGCAGCAGCTGTGGCTGCAACTACTTAAAGGCAGTCTAATAAGTATGTGTGTGTGTGTGTATCCATGTCAGAGTCACTGGCATTTGCATAGGCAGGCAGGCAGGCGGGCTGGGTACGCCCATGTGGGCGTGGCCCAGCCCAAAAAAGCACTCACCTGTTTTATTTGCACACATTATGCGCGCTATTGAGTTTTTGCGCCCCAGCTTACAGCTGCACCTTTACCTTTAGCTCTATCGCTTACCCAATTCCCATTTGGCAGGCAGGAGTAGGTGTATCCTTGCTACCTGCTGCAGCGGCTTAATCAAGCCGACAGGGCTTAACGCAACTGCCAGTTTGGCCAAACTGTCGCTCAGTCGCCCAAGTGGTTTAAGAAAAAGTGAAATCCAACTCGCTGCTGCCACTCGAGCAAACTGCTGCCAAGGAGCAGGATGCTGATGCTGATGCTGCTGCTGCTGCTACTGCTGCTGTTGCTGCCAGGCTCGCATGACATGTGTAAGGAGCCGAAAGTCTGTGTAACGGGTAACGGGAAACGGCAAACTGCAAACTGGTTTTCGATTTGTCCGCACTCAAGTAGGCAAACGCAAAATTTGGAGTTTGAGCTGCAAAAAGTCGGCGAGCTTAAAGCCAATTAAAGCACTTTGTTAGCCAATTAAAATGGCACGCCAACATTTGCTGGCTCGCTCTGACCTGGCCTAAACCTGCGCATATATGCACGTTGCATAATTGAATCATAGACAAAACGAGGCGAGACGAGCGCTGAGTTCACTCGGGCAGAGTCGAGTCGAGCAGAGTTCAGTTCCCGCTAGCTCTCGCTTGCTCTCAATTATGCTGCAGCGTCAACAGCGCCAAGATTGACTTAATTATGTCAGCCATGCACACACTCATACACACGCACATACACATAGAGTCCTGCACTCAACGCGAAAAGGTAAATAAACACGCGCCTTGCATACTTTTAGGCGCTCGCTGCGTTTTGATTATGCCAAGCCAGCAGATAGAACTTAAATAAAAACAAGTGGGGAAGGATTATCTTCGGCGTGCCGAAGATTTTATACTCTTTTCGAACCTATAGGCAATTTTCACTCTGCCAACTGCACCACTGAAATTTCTTAAGCTGTAAAAATCGTTTTGTCGCGTAACATTTTTTTTTTTGTTCTAAATTTATTTAATTATTGCCAGTTGTATAGCATCTATAAGATATAGTGATCCGATCCGGCCGGCTTCAACCAATGTGATGTTTCTTTGAATAATAAGTATCTATGCAAAGTTGTTTCGCGATAGCTTTGAAAACATGGGATATATGGCCAAAACCGACTTCGAGTTGTATGGCAGCTATAAGATATAGTGATCCGATCCAGCCGGCTCCAACCAATGTGATGTCTCTTTGAATAATAAGTATCAGTGCAAAGTTTCATCGCGATAGATTCAAAAACATGGGATATATGGCTAAAACCGACTTCGAGTTGTATGGCAGCTATAAGATATAGTGATCCGATCCGGCCGGCTCCGACCAATGTGCTGTCCCCTGGAATAATAAGTGTCTGTGCAAAGTTTTATCGCGATAGCTCAAAAACTGAGGGACTAGTTTGCATACATACAGACAGACAGACAGACAGACAGACAGACAGACAGACAGACAGACAGACAGACAGACAGACAGACAGACGGACATGGCTAGATCAATTTGTATTGTCATTCTAAGCATACTGGCAGTAACTTTTGGGGGTCTCCGACGCTTCCTTCTATGCGTTACAAACTTCAGGACAAACTTAATATACTATTTTCTTCGAAAAGAGTATAAACACGAGCTGAAAAAAATAGCAGAGAATAGTGAAGAAATTATAATTACTAAATAAAGCAGGCACTTGAGACGCGTGTCGAGAGGAGCAGCAGCAGCAGCAGGAGTAGCAACAGGAGCAGCATCAGGAGCTGCAACTCAGACAGACCGGCGACAGTCGCTAGTTGACAACTTCAATGAACGGTCGGGACATGCGAGAAGGCAGCTGGAAGCATGGCTTAATGAACAGACTACGACACAGAGTACACAAAACTCAAGTTGCACAAGTGGCTGAGTGGGGAGCGGGCGTACGTAGCGTATGCGTACTTTTGTTTTATTTTTAGAGCATTGCCCTTCTACAAGCAATAGTTACCGTACATTTATGTATATCTATCATATATCAACTTTAGAATATCATGTTGAAATGGGATTATGCAGCAAGTGCTGTTCAAATTTTCACTATCGCAATTTCAAGTGTTTTTATTTACAAGCTGCAACATATTTGCAATTGTGTAATATAAATAAGGATCATCCATAATGAAATTACAGATAATCGAAAAGAGCTGACCAATTTGCAATTCTAAGCATTTTGTTTACCTTTTTTTTAAAATAAATAATCTTTACTAAGGATTCTTGTTAAATACACCCGTTTCCCATAAACGATTAGAATCGAGCTAAGAGGAATATATAAATATTATATATAAATTATAATTCTATGCTAGGCACATTTCATACTTGGCTCTTTTATATTTTTTATATATTTATTTATTTATCTTCTCTTAAGCTCCAAAAAGCAGAAAGGCACGAAACGAAACAGAATTGGTTAATTACATAAGCACATCAAGTCAAGTCTTGGCTGCATTTAAATGTTTTTATCTATGGCATGCAGGTGATATTTCTATTGCGAACTCGCAAACTCTCAACATTTAAATGCAACTGTTCTTCCGTTGAAATGTTTTATCCGCATTTTCCTGCTGCACACACACAAACACACACACACATTTAGACAAAAGCGCGTGCCAGAAAAGCGCGAAGAGTTGAGCCCCAACTGCATTTCCTTTGCTGCTCGGTCTTTGGTCCTCGGTCCTTGGTCCTGCACCTGCCACAGCTCGTCAGGGGACGCACGTCGTAGTCGTAACTCGCTGTTAGTCCGAGTCGGGACTAGCAATTATAATGGCAGGTGCCCAACCTGACTAAACAATAGCTAAATCAGGCACGTTTTCTGCTCAAAATGCAGTTTAGAAAAGTTTTTCAAATATTAAACACAGATAACTGAAACACCAGCAAATTTAACATAGCTTGTAACTGTTAAGTTAACATATGTTAGGTACACTTATGTCAGAAAGATAAAGCACTCAAATTTAACATAAGTTGTAACTGTTAAGTTAACATATGTTAGGTACACTTATGTTAGATAGATAAAACACTCAAATTTAACATAAGTTGTAACTGTTAAGTTCACATATGTTAAGTACACTTGAAGTAGTGTTGTTAAATGTATATTTTTCTTATGCTAGAAAGATTAAACACTCAACAAGCCCCAAGAATGTTAGCTTATCTAATATTTATAAGCGAAAAAGTAGCATTTTTATCTATGGTGCAGTGAGGCAGAATTTCTGTCTCTCTCCTTCTCGCTTTCACACACTCTCGCTGTCTCTTGATATGTATAACTAATTTTGCATGGCATGCTTTAAAGGCGTCATATGCATACATACATAATTCTCACTTTGAGCGACAAATTAATGGGCGTTAATGACACGCGCTGCTGTTGGGGAGCCCACACACCAACAAACACACCCACACACACACACAGCTGCTTTGTCTAACACTTGTGTGTGTGTGTGTGTGTGTGTGAGAGGGTTGTGAGAGGTCGCTTCCTGTGCTGCTTCCCTTTGCGCAGCGGAAGCTGCGGCCAGCGGTTCCTCTGGGATATGCTGCCTGCCTGCCTGCCAGCCTGCCTGCCTGCCAGCTGCGTCAAGCGGAAAATTAGGCAACAGCTTGGGCGGCCTTTGAATTAATGCACACAAAATACCACTGAATGACAGACAGACAGACAGACATACAGATAGAGAGAGTGGGACTGGCTGACAGCTTAAGCGGCTGGCGTCGAGTGCCAGTTGGAAAAGCGACGCAATTTGGCCGCCAATTGAAGTGGCGAGCCGTTCATTAAGCAATCAATTGGCAATCGCCTTGCCACTTGAGTTCCTTTGGCCATTAAACAGCCATTTGATTTTGCTTTCGCTCATCCTTTCTTCCATCCTTCCTTCCTTCTTTTGCAGATCATACGCGAACGACTGCCCGATTACCCAGTGCGCAGCAGCCTCGTCTGGAACTCGTCGCCCGGCGCCCTCCTCACGCTGCCCACATTTGCGGATAGTTCGAGGTAAGATTCGCCCCAGCGATAATAAACACGACCCTACCCCAATTTTGGATGGCAGCAAGTGCGCCTAATTAAATTTACATTCGCATTCGCCTTCGCATTGGCAGCGATTGAAGTGTGTCTTTGCCATTGCCATTAACCTAATTGCCTGCCTGCCTGTCCGTTTCAGATTTATGCCCTTCCTGCTGAATGCGATGGGTGTGGAGCCGCGTCACAACTACACCGCTGTTATCTATGTGCAAATTGGCGCCGCCCTCGGCCCCAATGCGGCCCTCTACAAGCTGGTGCGGACCATAACGAAGAGCCAATTTGTGGATAGGGTAAGTATCGAAATCCAAATTGCACTTGTCGTCCATGCTAACATGCCATATGATGGATGAGTCCCCAAAGCAGATGCTATGCGGCTTACAGTCAGCTAAAACCTACAAATCGATTTTCAACTTGTGCCAACTCTTTCGGGTGTCATCTCTAATTTAAAACAGACTTGCATATTAATCGATTTTTAATTTGTTATAGTATCATCTCTAATACGAATTAATCGATAACTTACTTTTACTTCTTTTCCCCCCCTCTCCTCTCTCTCTCTCTCTCTCCCGCAGATCCTCGTTCTGTGGGCCGCTGATCGACCGCTGCCGCTCAAGAAACGCTGGCCGCCCACCTTTCACATACCGCTGCATGTTATCGCCTTGGGCGGCAGCTCTCGTGCCGCGGCCACGCCCACCGGTCAAACGGGGCCGGAGGCGCGGCCGAGCATATCACAGCGATTCCTGCCCTACGAGGAGATCCAGACAGATGCTGTGCTCTCGCTCGACGAGGATGCGATTCTCAATACGGACGAGCTGGACTTTGCCTATACGGTCTGGCGCGACTTTCCGGAACGCATTGTCGGCTATCCGGCGCGAGCTCACTTCTGGGATGATTCCAAGGTGAGTGCACAGACTGAGTGCGAGCATCCTGTGGCTCATGTGACTTTGCTCTGCAGAATGCCTGGGGATATACGTCCAAGTGGACGAACTACTATTCGATTGTACTGACGGGTGCGGCGTTTTACCACCGCTACTACAACTACTTGTACACCAACTGGCTGTCGCTGCTGCTATTAAAGACTGTACAGCAGTCCTCCAACTGCGAGGATATCCTAATGAACCTGCTGGTCTCGCACGTGACCAGAAAACCGCCGATCAAAGTCACGCAACGCAAGGGCTACAAGGATCGCGAGACGGGTCGCTCGCCCTGGAATGATCCCGATCATTTCATACAGCGCCAGAGCTGCCTCAACACATTCGCAGCGGTCTTTGGGTGAGTTAGGCAATTACTATATATATATATATATTATTTTCTATAATAATTATCAGTTTGGCTTCAAAAGTGATCTTTGGTACCCTAGAGATTCCATTTGAAGACTTTAAGCTGTCATAGCTTGGCCAAAACTGAGCCGATTTTTAAGTTCCAGACCAATTTGTTCATGGTTTTTCCTCTACTTTTGTTCGACATTTAAGTTTTAATCAATTTTCGAAAATTTAATTTTTGTACTTTTTTTCCGAAAAAAGCACGTACTCCCCCCTTACTATTTTTCGAAAAAAATTTTATTTCAAAAAATAGAATTACGAAATTTAATTTTTAATCGATTTTGAGTGTCCCAATTACTATAAAAATCAACTTGAAAACCAAATCTGGGATGGTTCATTTTTTTGGCCTAAAAACAGGCCAAAATAAACAAAAAATTTAGCTTGTAAAATTAATTTTTGGTTCTTCGAAACTTTAAATTGTCATAACTTGGCCAAAACTTGACCGATTTTGAAGTTCCAGACCAATTTGTTCATGGTTTTTGCTCTACTTTTATTCTACGCATAAGTTTTTTTTTATCAATTTTTTACTTTTATACTTTTTTTCCGAAAATAAATTCGGATAGAATCCGAATCCCCTAAATTTATATGGATTCACAAATGGAATGTTTAAATGTTACAACTAATATATAACTTTGTTCCTTTTCGTTGTGTATTTACAGTTACATGCCGCTCATACGTTCCAATTTGCGAATGGATCCCATGCTGTATCGTGATCCTGTCTCCAATTTGCGCAAAAAGTATCGTCAGATCGAGTTGGTTGGCAGCTAGCGATATGTGCAGTTTGGCAATAGCTACAAGCGTTAAGAGTACTGAGATCCCCTCCCTTCCGCACACACACATATATATACACACACACACACACACACACACATCACACACACAAACAGAGACAGACTTCATAAACTGCTGTTCATTGACGCTGCTAAGCGCCGCAAACTATGTTAATTATTATTAGTAGCAAAAATTAGTTAGGATTTATGAAGCGTACTATATAACTAAATAGCATTCAGCGTTGCAATTATATGTATATGTATATGTATATGTAAATGTAGTTATGTACACAGAAAGAAACAGCCGATTTGTATATGTATATATAGGGGAACTCTGATTAGGCTTAGTTAAGTTATCCTGCCCTGCTGTGCGATGTGAGCAGTGAGCGGAGCGGAGTGGAATGCCATTTTTTGCTAATTTCAAATTAGCGCTGCAAGTTTTCGATATATATATATACGATATACATACATACAGCTACATAAGTAGTCGATTTTGTACTGTGTAAAAGCGACGTGTTTGATTTTTGTATGTGTAAATGTTTTTGAATGTATGTGTGCCGTATTGTAATTGTAATTGTAACTGTTGTAACTCGTATTATATGATATTGAAAGGAGATGATATATATATATATATATATATATATGTATGTAAGTATATCTGTATGTATATGTATAGTTAGTTAGTTGTATTATTATTGGATCTGTGTGTGTCTGCCGTAGCCATTTGTTGTGTTGAAATTATAAATGGCAATTGATTAGGCTTAAGCTTGCAAAGATATTCCTTATCTAATTATATATTCAAATGAAAACTGTGGCCATTATTTCGCAATAATCATAACAAACAACTAAACAGCTACAGCTACAAGTGAAACGAACTCATTAGCCATGCTACAATGTGCACAAAAACAAAAACAAAAACAAGAAAGAACTTCGGACTTCGGAGTTTCGAAAATTAAATATCCTTGCAGACGACAGTACAATTAAATAGTGTCTAAAACATAATTCCGATCGTTGCAATCAAAACTGCAACAGAAAAGCCTCTGCAAGGATATTTAAGCTAACAGAAATATATGTATATGTAAATCTAGTAAATGTCTTCATTTCATTCGTATTTGTGTATTCCTAATTAATTCGTATGTTTTATATCTAGACTACTATTATATTAAATGTGCAATTTCCATTTCAACATTTCAAGAGTATGTTAATTCATGCATATTTTAAAAAGTGTAAATCGGCTTTAGCTTTAGCTTTGAATGCGGCCATTTAATATACATAAATATATGTGTAGCAATTGATTATCAATTATATAAATATTATAAATATATGCAATTCTATTAGTTATACGCTCGCATATCAAATGCATACATATGATGAGAGAGAGAGAGAGTTTTCTTACTTTTTTACATTTAGTTTAATTTACAATCGATATGTGTACAAAAAAAAAAACGAAAAGAAACTAATTTTTTTACACATACATTAAATATACATATTTTTACAAAAAATATACACGAAACGATACAAAAATAATATAATGATAATTTCGTTTTATTTTCATGTGTTTTGTTCCTTTTGATTTCATTTCGGGAGGAGAATTTCGTTACTTTACCAAGTGCATAGGGCAATAAGAGTAGAAAACACGAAACTACATACGTAAAATGTAAAATGTAGCAAAATGCAATAATGTTTAGCCTGAACATATCATATGAGAGTTTTTTTTGATGGCAACGTTGCTCGCCTGTCAAAGAAGACAAACACTAAAAATAGTTGGAGAAGCGAAAAACACTTCCTAGCTGTGCATCTGTGTGGAAACGTTGCCTCAACTCTGGACTGCCAAGCAAATTGTTTAGCATTTATCATTGGAAAATGTTTATCAGCAATACATACAATATATATACAAATATAGATACAAACACAGATGCAAACACGAATGCAATATGCTAAATATGTATGTGAATTGCATCTGTCTGACAGAGACAGACACAGACCGACGGACGGAAGCAGAGAGAGAGAGAGAGAGAGAGAGAGAGGGAGAGATAGATAGAGAGAGAGACGAATGCAATGAATGCGCCCTATCAGGCATCAGCATGCACATAAATCAAATATTTCAAATATTTTACTGCGTTTACTGCTAAATAATAATCAAAAATTCCAGGCTGAGTACACATGTATACACAGACACACTCCCACACTCACACACACCCACACACCCACACACACATACAACCAATACAAGTAAAGCTGGAACAAGTAATACATATAGAAACTAACATATAACTCTATTCAGAAAAACCAAACAAGCAATTTTTGTACAGTGAGTTTACTTTTTGTATCTGTGTGTAACATATTTGTATTATACTCGTATTTTGTGCATTTGTATTTGACACAAACAAGCAACAGACTATGTCACTTTTTATACATATTTGACTAAACAACATAAAATAATACAAAAAAAAAACCAAAAAAAAGAATAAATATATATACGAAACTCTGAAGACAAACAATTGACCAACAAAAAACCAAATCTACAATCTTACATATACACCACACCCAAAACGACAACAACAACAACAACAACAAGAAGACACACCAAATTATTGAATTGATATTGACAAGCCAAAAAGTGAAAAGAAAACAAATAAGCAAAAATCAAATCAAAAGCTATGTGCAATACATTTCGCCAGTCCCTCAACAACTAATTAATAATAATAAATGAATATTACATACGCAGCTAAAACAAAAGAAATGGGTTAATCAACAATATTGCATACCATTAAACAAAAACTAAATTAAATGCGAAATATAAATGTTGTGATACGATTGACATAGTAAATACTACCAAACCACAAAAAAAAACACAATAGTATATAGTATACTCGTAAATCTATATATACATACATACATATTCGTAAAGTGTACATGTTTGTTTTTTTTTTTTGTTCAGTTGAGTATTTTCAATTTATTGCATTTGCATTTTAAAGATAATTGAGCATAATCAATTATTTTGCCACATTTAACAGATGAGGGCCATGTTGACTGCAAAATGCATTTCATTTTTTTATTACATTCCTCTTTTTTGCTCTTCATATACAGTTTTAAGCACTGAAATTGAATCAGCGTCGGGGTTAAAAAACAAATAATGCAAAAAATTCCATTTAAAAATAAATATTTGTACATAAATGGACATGTGAATAGGTTCGGTTAGTGACTAAAAGTTAGCACTATGCAAAATAAAGTCAGAAATTTAAAAACACAAAACTATTAATGTATTATCATAGAATTTTATTGTTTTCCAAATTTTGAATTTAGAGTCCAAATTGTATTTTTTTTCAAGTATAAATATTTGGTCGTCGCTTAACAGCAAATTAAGAAATATGCTAAATATTTACTATTCTATTTGAAACAGACGGAGAGAGAGAGAGAGGCTAAAAAGCAGACAATAAGACCTGAGCCTGTAGCAATATATTCCAGCCAGTTAGAAACGCCCCTCCTCATAGCAAAGCAATACTAAATGAGAACAAAACTTTCTGAACCTATTCACTTGGCCACTTATTGTAGTTTCAATTAAATTCCGTGCACACACATCATGTTTGCGTCACTTATAAACATTGATTTAATTACATTTTTGTAATTTTATACAGACACATAAAAAACGCGATGGCAATTTGAGGTGTCAAATTGAAAGGGATAGCAGTTGGGGAAAAAAAGCGCCCATGAGTATGCAACACATTTGATTTTGTAAACCCAATGGACTTTTGTACATACATATACACACACACACGAAATACTTGTAATATGTTCAGCTGCTACGAAATGATAATTACAGTAAATGTGCTTAAACTATTGCATAGTAAAAATTGTTAAAGCTTAAGGCAAAGCAAGCGAGAAGCGAGAAGCAAGATAAAGAGAAAGGGACAGAAGCATAAACAACATGTAAATTACATAAATGAAAATTCCAATCTAGTAAGCCATAACATATAAATATGAAATTATAATTATTATATTATTGAACAGCAGCTCGCGCCGAAACAGCAAAATGAAAGAAAAAATGAAAAACAAAAAACAAAAAACAACAAATGTGATTTTTGAATAAAAATTAAATGAAATGATGAAATGCGCTGATGGTTTTTTCATTCACTAGCTGCTAATGTAGCTTCTACTGGCAAACCGACAACGACAACAACAACAACAACAACAACAAAACGCCAGCAACACTCAACACCTTGCCAAAAGTTTGCAAAACGAATTAGCAAAGTTTTTAGCAGGGAGCAAGAAACATGTCGCTGCTGTCCTCTCCACAAATTGTTTTCCAAGCCAGCTGCGTTTCCCGACGCACACACACATGTACATAAATAAACATCTGAAACTTTTAGCCAGCAAATTCTGCACTGGCAAATTAATAACTTGCATTGCTGCGGCTCCTGTGCTCCTTGGCTGTTTGGCAGAAGGCAATTTAGCGGTTATTGCTCACTTTTGCCTCTCGCACATAGTTCAGCCTGGAACTGGGTTCAATGGTAAATGCACTTCATTAATAACATCTAATTATGCTGCTATTGAGTGCTCTTTGAAAGGCAGCACATCACTTTGTTCAAAGTGAATAGCTGTGGTTAATTTAACAGGGCTGTGCGGTTCAGATACTCTGATATAAAATAAAATACTGCATACATTTTTTAAATGCAAGTTTTATTTATAATATTTTATTACTTAAAGGTAAACCAAGCATATTTAAATAATTCAGAAAGAATAAATTTATATATATACCAATTTCATTTGCAAACAACTAATTAATAACGCGATAGGCCGCTTTTGCCTTTTGCAAACTCCTAGTTAAGCTCAGGATAGTAAACCCGATTGGTAATGCCGCACAGATTCTTCTTGTTGCGCGCCAGTCTCAGGTAGCCCTTCTCTCCCCAGGATGGGCCCAGCGAAGTCTTGACAATCCAGTAGTCACCGAAAGTCTTGCAGGTGCCAAAGCCCACAATGAGCACGGCGAAATCGGGACTCTGGCCGCAACGGGGATTGTGGAATACGCCCTGCTTATAGTTCGCTATGGCCATGTGCGAAATGACAGCGGCAACAGGACCCTTGGCCACGTTGAAGGCCAAAGCATTCTCATTGCCGTGCCTCACCTGGTAGACCTTCTTGATCTTGGCACCGACCATCTTCCTCTTGAACTGACATTTGCCAGCTGCCCCGCGGTAGGGATACGATGCCTCCGTGTCGATGCCTCTCATTTTCTTAATGCACAGCAGAGCAGACGCAGTCCGCTGGTTTTTCAACCTGCAGCAGTCGATCAGGTTTTGTTTGGAAAGCGCAGCCAACCTGCCGGATTTGATGAACTGGCGACTCTCCACCACGCCGGCCGCGGCAAAGGCCCAGGAGTTGTTGAAGTGCCCCTGATTCATGACTGGAGTCACTGCACCCATTTGAGTCCAGTTCACATTCACTGGCAACTCAACATCGAGATCGCCATACTCATAAGACTCCATCTCCACGTCATCCACATCCACAAGCTCAGCATCATCATTGCCGCCAATTAGCTTGCTGATCTCCTCGGGCAGCATATCGCTGAACTGATTGACACCCATCTCGTAGCTCTCGTCCCCGGCCGCCCAGCGTTCGTTGTGTGCCTCGATCATCCGCTTGTTATCCTGGAAGATCAGCATGCGCAGGCTCTCCTCCGACTCGTCGCCATAGACCTTGTCGAACTCAAACTTGTAAGAGTCCCACTCCGACTCCGGCTGATCGGAGTAGGTTGCTCTGCCCAGGGCACAGGCCGAAAGCCCCAGAAGGGCAACAATCACAAGTGTTGCTTTCATTTTGCTCTTTCAACTCGATTGCAGCTCTATCGATCGAGTACAACTGATGACTGCCAAGTGGGATGCGTCCGCCTTTATACCCAGCACTGACTGCATTACTAATCGACTACGATATCAAATATTCCTAAAATAGCAACATTCACCCGCATACATTCCCCAATAGGGGCTGCGGCTCGAGTATACCACAACTTGTCATAACAACTGCATTATCAGCATTTGTCGAATGTTGTACTTTTTTCAGATGAATCAAGAACTTTAAGGATACAGTATATGAATGTATACGTATGCTGAGTAACTATAATTTAACAAGGATCATTATATGAAAGTATTAATCTTGTAAATATACAAATCAGCATTTACAGACAGGTTGTCATTAAAAAGCAATCGCTGCACTCTGCATTATCAAATAAGAGTTAACTTATATGGCAAATATGGTATTATGTGTGTGATGGCTAGCAAAAAGAGCAATTAAAAGTTGAAAATGCTCTGGTGCCTTTAAACTTTGTCCATCTTGCTAATTGTTAGCTGACCCGCACCAGGTAATACAAGCTAGTACAAAAATCAAGTATACGTACGAAATGGAATATTTTTAAATTCTACAACGCAGATGTTGTTTAAATTCAGTTATTTGCATATCAAAGTCATAGGCCAAGAAATGTTCACTAATTACTTTAAAAATCACAAAAAATGATTCAAACACAACAAAATGATCAATCTTTATCATAAAAGCGCAGTCCACAGGCTGGCTTGCAATTAAAAGGAGCTGAGAGGAGAGATTCAGCTACCCAATTTGTATACTTCAGCTTTGTATACACATCCTTGCCTGCTTTTAAGAGAGCTCAAAAGATGGATTATGCATTGCTAATTGTGCTGCAGTGCAGAGCTTGTGCTCTCCTTTCGCTCCTTTGCTTTTCAAAGCAAAAGAAATCATTTGGATTAGTTAAGGTAAATACTGAAGCTTAAATAAAATTAATTGCCTGAAGCTAAACAACAAGTATGGAATCAAGAGCATATGTAATTGAATATATTTATTTGCTAACCAGTCATAAAATTGTTAAAAATACTTTGACAGGAATAAAGAGCCATAAATTGACTCAGACGCATTAAGCAAGCTAGTACATATATTTGCATATGCTCAAATCTTTTGTTATGCAAAACAAAAAGTTACAATGAAAATATCAAATTCGAGAAATCCTAAAAAGATTGATTTCTTTTGTGCTTAATGATGGGAAAGTAAACCCTGTTGGCAATGCCGCAGATGTTTTTGCGATTACGCGCCAGTCGCAGATAGCCCTTCTCTCCCAGGAAGTGCCCAGTGAGGTCTTGAGTAGCCAATAGTCGCCATAGTTTGTGCAATGTCCATAGCCCACAATGAGCACCGCATAGTCCGGCACCTTGCTGCATCTGGTATTGTGGAATACGCCGCTCTTGTAGAAGCGGAGCGCATCTCGCGAAATGACAGCGCTGACCGGTCCTTGGGCCACGTTGTGGGCCAGTGCCTTCTCGTTGCCCGGCGTGCTCTGCTGGTACTTGCTGATGGTGGCACCCACCAGGCGCTTGTTGAAGTGGCAGCGACCAGTGGGACCGCGGTACGGATAGGATGCCTCGGTGTCGATGCCGCGCTTCTTCTTGATGCACTTCAGGGCGTTCATTGTGCGCTTGTGCCTCGTGCGGCAGCAGTCGACCAGATTCTGCTTGGACAAGGCCACCAATCTGCCCGAGGCCAGAAAGTTGCGGCTCTCAACGGCACCGGCTGCTGCAAAGGCCCACGAGTTGTTGAAGTGTCCCTGATGCTGCACAGGAGTAACTGCTCCCAGCGTACGCCAGTCAACGTCGTATTGCTCCGAGTCCGAGTCCGATTCGTAGTCGAGTTTGGTTTCAGGCTGCTCTTCATCGAACTCAGAGCTCTCTGCTTCATCATCATCATCGGGAGGGCCGTCATTTTCAGCAATCAGCTGATTGAACTCCTCCTCCAGCATATCCGCAAAGTGATTGACACCCATCTCGTAGCTCTCCTCTCCGGCCGCCCAGCGTTCGTTGTGCGCCTCAATAGTCTGCTTGTTGTCCTGGAACACCTGCCTACGCAGGCGATCCTCCGACTCGTCGTCGTACTGCTTGTGGAACTCCAACTTGAAGGCATCCCACTCTGCTGCCCGCACATCGGCTGAGGTTATCCCTGCCAGGACATAGCCCATTGTGCCCAGGAGCGCCAGTAACACGATCGTGGCTTTCATTCTGCATAAGTTAAATGCGACTATTGCCGCATTATTCACAAGTCTGCTCTTATATAGCCACGCAATTGGTTGTGATTCAGGTTCGATAAAGTCTAATAATAATTGCAATACAATTAAGTATGTTTACGCCCGCATATTCCTCGAAATAGCAACCTGAGCTATACATTTGTATTATCAGCACCGCACTTCAGATTCATAAAACTTCAATTTCTCCCAGCTCCCTACTTTAATTCTAAAACAAGTAAGAGTGCTCTAGTCGGGACTGCCCGACTAGGAGATACCCTGAACCCAGTTCTGACATGCATTCATACTTGCCTAATAGTGTGTATACATACAGACACACACATACTGCAAGCTGTGCAAGCGGTTTAAGCAGTTATCTTGCTTTTTCACTGAGCCCCACACAATGGAAAGTAAAATCTTAAATAACTTCTGTGTTTATTGTCCGATCTTTTTAAAATTTGTAGGACATAACATTGGCTATAAAATGTGTGACCAAACCAAATTGCAAGGTCATACCTTCAAAAATGAGTTTTTTGAATTTTTGGGGGGATTGGGGGATGGTATCCAAAAAGTGAAAAATTTGTTACATGTGTATACTATTCGAGATTATACATGCCAAATTAGGGGCCTCTAGCTCTTATAACTTGTAAGTTATAGCCCAAAAACGCTGGTCTGAAATCGAAATTTATCGATAACTTTTGAACGGGACGAGTTATTGATAAATTTTAATAAACTTGATCTGTCCCGGGATTACGAGAACTTATATTCCAAATATGAAGTCTCTAGCTCTTGTAGTCTCTGATATCCGCGTGTTCATACAGACGGACGGACAGACAGACAGACGGACATGGCTAAATCGACTCGACTGTTGATACTGATCAAGAATATATATACTTTATATGGTCGGAGATGCTTCCTTATGCCTGTTACATACTTTTGCACAAAACCATTATACCCTTTTTACCCATTTTTAATGGGTTCAGGGTATAAAAAATATAAGATTTTCGAAAACAATTCAAATTTAAATGCAGATATTATATAGAACCCAAGCTGTGATCAAAACTGCCTCGGCATCGAAAATCGGATAAGTTTTGACAAAGTTATGGGAGTCTGGGATGCTTGAAAGGCATTTGTAGGAACTATCTAACTGTACTTTGGCTTGTGTTTGATAGAAAATCAATATTTTGAAAGTGGATCAAATTTAAATGCAGAATGAATATAGAACTCAAGCTATGATCAAAACTGCCTCGGATCAATAATCGGATAAGTTTTGACAAAGTTACGGGAGTTTTAGGTGCTTGAAAGGCATTCCTATGGAGCTGGAGCCTGGCACATTATTAGATTAGGCAATTCATGTCCTTTCTCAGCGTTTCTCTCTCAGCATTTCTCTGTTTTCCTCATTCTACCTTTGCCATGGCGTATAATAATGATTCGTCAAAAGTGATGTTTAATTTATACTCAACCATACTATATGTTTGTGCTTTCATGTGCCACATTAGCACACTGGCGACCTCTGGCGGTCACTTCTGTGCGCCTGGTTGCATGGTTGCATGGTTGCATGCTGTTGACATTGTCAAGGACACGCGGCAACTGCTGCTTGGCATATGTTTAGTTTTAGTTTCAGTTGCGGCAAGCGCTGCAGACTGCCGAATCAAACAAAGGCGCTGAATAACTGATTCGTGCAACGAGTTTGCCTGCACTTGCCCCACTTCCCCAACTTGCCCCACTTGCCGCCCCTTTGCAACATTAGCTAGACCAACGAAAATGCGGGTCGCTTATGTTTTCAGTTCTCTTTCAACTAGAATTTTTAGCATTAATTAGAAACGAGCGCGTGTAAAACATGCAACATGCCGCATTCCGCATGCCGCATGCCGCATGCCCCATCCGGTTGTAAGCGCCTTTGCTGTCTTTATAAGATGGTTGAGTGCAAGTCGTGTGGTTAGTAGCATAAACAAAATGCCTGCTGCATTGTTTGTCTACACCGCCGTTAAATTAGGCTTAAAGTAACAACAACAACAACAGCAACTACAACAACAGCAGCAGCAGTTGCAACATCTAAAACTTTGCACATTGTTTTGCTAAATATTTTTGCACAAATTGCCAGCACTGTTGTTGTTCTAGCTAATTACATAATTATATTACGTCCTGTTGTTCCAAGGACTTTATTTAATTCATGGCAATTGTTGTTGCTGTTGCTGTTACTGTTGCACTTGCTATTATTGTAATTGTGCATGCATTTGGCATTTACTCTAATAGGTTATGTTTGCCACTCATTGGCCCTAGGCATATTACTAATTAATTCTTCAAATATGCAACAATTAATACTTAACTTATTTCAAAGTTTAGTGAGCATAACAAATTTGCAACGCTTTTAATTAAAAAAGTTAAATGCAATTTGTAAAGTGCGAATTTAAATTTAGAGCGAAATCAATTCTTTATTTAAATGTCGACTTTATTCGAGTGCAAGTTGACCAAAAACATTCCACAAACTAAACCGTTCAGTGTCAAGGTTAGCAAAAACCTTGTAAATGCTTTCATTGCTCAATTGTGATTTACACACAGTTACTCAGGACTCAGGACACAGGATTCAGGACACGCCCACAGCCAGTCGCATTGAATTTGCAACTTTCATGAACAGCAACCACAACTTAAATTGTTTCGAAGTGTTGACAAATTGTTGGCAAAGCTAAAATCTATATATATATATAGAAGAATTCGCCTTGTGTCAAATGAAAAAATGCACAAAATGTTTGCACTTTAGTGCTTTGCAAATATGTGAAAGCAAAAATAAATAAAATAATAAAATAATCAAATAATTCCACGCATTGTTTGAAAAATATGAATCAAAATTGAATTACGAGTATGCCAGAGCTCAGTGAACCAAGCAAATCTTCCACATCCCGCCAGCCTCTGCACATCCTTGCGAAAGGACGAACGAAAGTTTGCAGGCATTTTTTGTATAGTCACAGCGCATAATCGAAAAATAGCAACAATGTCTGCAGCAGCAACAATAACAGCTTTTATTGGAGTGCAATTTTATAAAGAAGTTTTCAATATGCTCCACAGCAATATGTAAACAATCCGCTCAGTCGAAAATCACAGATATTTTCATTAGCCAAAACTTTTTTGGCTCCCGCAACAACAATACAACAATAGAGCAATACAGCAATACAGCAATCAAACAATATGAAACCTGTAGTTTCTATTGCTCTCTCCGAGTTGTTTTCAGTTGTCAATTTTTGTTATGATTGTTATTATTATTACTGTTGCTGTTGCTATTGCAGTTTGCAGTTTGCAGCTGCCAAAAATGGTTAAATTGCCGCTTTGGATATTTGCATTGGTTTTTGGCCGGCATTTTTCGTTTTCCATTTGCCATTTGCCATTTGCCATAAGTGCTTCAAGTGTTTGGCCAACTTTGTGTCAAACGTTTTTGTGACGAATTTATTGAAAATATTGTTCAGTTGTATAGTTTTTGGGGCGGGGGGCCAAAGCCAAATGTCAAAACAATATGCAACAACGATCAACAGCTTTGCCCGACAACTAAATGGCCAACAACGAAATGAACAATATATCTGACAGCTTAATTTGTTTTTGGCCTACTTGCTGGGTGGCTTCTCTGGCCATGGCACAAACAATTTAGATGAAAGATAAAGTGATGCGTATGTGTTTTGTAATAACTTTTGTGATGCCATAAATCAGCATTAGATTAACACAGTTCCAGTTTTAAGCCACAGTCAATTGGCAAACATATTGCAAAAGGTTTTACCTTCGATATTGTATTTGCAGTCATCGAGTAACCGTAATTTGTTTAAGCCCAAACACACACACACACAGACACACACACAGATTGACCCATTGACCAAACTAGGCCGCCATTGCAATTTACAACAATCGGAGCCCAACTGCGAAGCTATGCAGGCATAAATTGATTAACTTTGCAAAAGAGACAGCTGCAAACATAAAGTGCGAGAGAGAGGGAGCGAGAGATAGAGAGAGGGATAGACAATGAGAGCAGAAGTTCAGCCAAATGGCAATTTAAACGTGTGTATTTTGTTGGCCCATAATTAACAGCAAAATATTGCGCCGATTCTGTTGGAGCAGCACAGCAAATTACACTCAAAACTAATTAAAATGCATAAATGTGCGTGCGCCACTAAAAGCAGCAGTCTCTATGACAACATAGTACATATATGTTAATTATGAGCATTACCAGCTCTGATCTGCGACTCTGGCAGTCGCTGACCGGAACTCCGCATCGTCTAACAGCAGAAAACAACAACAACAACAACTGCTGTCCACATTGGCCGGGAATTAAAGCCAACATTATGGTACATTATCTGCTGCAAGCCAAAAGCAGCCAAAGCTGCGACAACTCCATTTAACAGGCAACCAGACAGATTGCCAGCCGGCCACAGTCGCAGTCGGCTGTGAAGCGTACGAATATTTACATTATCCACCAGCAACAGCAAAATCAAAACTCAATAAAAAAAAACATTAAACATGAAAAACAACAAGAAAATAACAAGAACGAGGGCAACAACTGAAGTTGGTCATAGTGAAAGCGAGGAATATAAAATGATGATGATAAAATGGGTTTATAAAATATACACATATGATACATGATAATAGTAGATATTATGATTATAGTAGATTACAAATATTCTTGACTTTTCTTATAAACTTGGAATATGAGAATGCGATTCTTTAGATATATGTACATATATTTTTATTTATTTAATTATATGTATCTGCCATCGTTGTGAGTTGACTTTTATATCGTTTTCTTGGCTTCCATAATATATAATTTTTTCAAGGAACGAAAACCCCTTTCACCTGGCAGATCCATTTATGAAAGTTATAAAAACGATGACCTTTTGGTACTGCTGGTTTCCTTCATGAAAAACGTATGTTATTTTACCTAATAAAAGCGATATCTTTGTATTTTATTTCATATTCTTTGATATAAAATTTCAATAAATTCTTTGACTGACTCAGTAATACGCTGTAACATGAATATTTCCGAATATTTCAAAAAACCCTCTGCTATAGATTTACTTTAACATACTCCAAAGTCAACACATGTAACAAACAATTGGCGCTGTTTTGGGTTCAAAGTTATGGAGTTCAGGTCCAGTGTTCTGTGTTCTGTGTTGTCACGACTAAAAAAACAACATATAAACGTATGTGCACCACAATCAACCCTGTGAGCCAACCTGTTGTTTGGTGTTTTGGTGTCGCTGGCATTTTGATCTAATGAATGCATGAATGATTCCTGCGCGCACACAAAACTAAACAACGCAGCTCAAAACAACAACAACAACAGCAGCAGCATTAACAATAATGACACCAGTAAACAATTGAAATAATTCTAGCAGAAACTTTTAGCCAGCTTTTCCATCAACGGGTTCAGTTTTTTTTTCAGTTTTCCTGCCAGCGTCAAGAGGTCCACTATGTAAAGATTGCAGCGGAAAAAATAGAAATAAAATCATTAAAAAAAAAACTAACCTATTAATGCAGCTTAATGTGCTAGAAAGTGAAAAGCTTCTAAATTATGCTAAGGTTTAGGATTTGTAACTGGCTGGGTATATTAATTTGGCTCAGCATCCAAGGTTGCTGGGCCCAACAAACGCATATCAAACTGGATCAGGGCGATCTTATTGGTGTGAGTATTATCAGACACTCACGTCAAATTGCGATCATTGAAAGTTTTTCTTCATCGCCAGCTCAAGGTCTTTCCGGATGGAGCACGCAGCGCGGTTTACGCCTTTCTGGGAATCCCCTATGCACAGCCGCCTCTGGGAGCACTGCGATTTGCGGTAAGATAGTTATGCAGGTGTGCCAATACTTTTTGGACTCACTGTCTCTCTCTCTCGACCTTTAGCCCGCTAAGCCGCACAACGGCTGGAACCGGACGCTGCAGGCAACGGCGATGCAACCGATTTGTCCACAGCTCTCGAATACCATTTACGATGAGAGTGCCGATGGCAGCATTTCGCGTGCGGCGCCCAGCGACGAGGATTGCCTGTACCTGAACATTTGGACGCCGGAGACGGGCTTGCGTTATGGCCAACTGCCGATGCTGGTGATTATCAGTGGTGAGGACTTCGCGTTCGACTGGCCCCGGAACCGCATCAATGGCCTGGACTTTGCTGCCGCCGAGGGCGTCATTGTGGTCAGTGTGCAGTATCGCAGCAACATCTACGGCTGGCTGGCGCTGGGCCAGGATCATCGCCAGCTGCCGGGCAACTATGGGCTAAGCGATGTACAACTGGCGCTGCGTTGGCTACAACACAATGCGGTCAGCTTCGGTGGCAATGCGGATCAGCTGACGCTGCTGGGTCATGGCAGTGGCGCTATCCTCGCACTGGCCAGCGCCCTGCAGCCGCGGCATGGGGAGGCAGCACTGTTCAAGCAGCTGATACTGATGTCGCCAGGTGCTGTGCTGCATGCACTGGGCGCTGGCCATCAGCAGCGCATTGTGGCCACGGGCCGTGTGCTTGTCCACAAGCTGGGCTGCCAGTTCGAGGAGGCGCAGCATCGCCAGCTGCTCAGTTGCCTGCGCCGCAAGAGCACCGAGGATTTACTGCGCGCCTACGAGAGTGTCTACAATCATGGCAATGCCAGCCTGCAGCTGGGCGTTCAACTGCCCGGGATTAGTGACTTGGCGGAGCGTCTGTTGAATGTGTCGCTGCCGCCGCTGCTGCTGGGCATTGGCTCCAACGAGGGCGCCTTCCTGCAGGACTACTGGCTGGATGTGGCACGTGATGGCCAGCGGGCGCTGCTTGGCTACATCAACAGCACACTGCTGCCGACCGTGCTGCGCTCCATGCAGCTGGAGGCGGTGGCCAGCGAGGCTCAATTGGCTGCCATTCGCTGGCGTTATTTCAGCGAGCAGTCCTCAGTGGGGCAGCTGCTGTGGGGCATGCAACGTCTGCTGTCGGAGTCACTGTACGAGACGCCAATGCTGCGCCTGCTGCAGCTGCTCAATGGCAGCACCAGCTATGCCTATGTCTTTGATCAGTCGCATGCCCAGGCAATGGACATGCGTGGCAGGCGCAACCTCTTTGGCGGCGCCTCGCACAGTGCGGACTTGCCACTGCTGCTGGGTCCCAGTTTGTTTCAGCAGATTGCTCGCCGGCGCTTCAGCGCTGAGGAGGAGCAGCTGTGCCGCAAGCTGCGCGGCTGCTTTGCCAGCTTTGTGAAGGCTGGCAATCCGACGCCCGGCCGCATTTACGATGCCTGGCAGCCGTATACGGCGCAGCGTCCGTTTATCTACAGCCTGGGCGAGCTGGCCAAGATCCAAGAGCTGCCGGCGGGCGTGGATGAGGCGCTAGTTGAGCAGCTGCTGGGCGGCAAGCAGCAGTCGCAGCTCGGCACAGACCGCAGCCTCTCCAGGACGAATCGACACGACAGCTATGTGGCCAGCAATCAGCTGGATTCTGGTTATGGCAATCACTTGCGGCATGTTTATGGCTTCTGGCAGGTGCTGCTGCCCACGGCACAGGATGCGCAGCTGCGGGAGGGCAGCGGTGGCGGTGCCTTGGGGCAGCGATTGAGGCTGATGGAGGCCAATGCGGATGCGGCACGTTATCGGCAGGGCTTCTATGCCATGTTGGGCCTTGTGTGCCTGCTGCTCTCGTGCTTGGGCCTGTGTGTCTATCTGCTAAGGCGCGAACTGCCACATGGTAGACGCAGTGCATCCGTCGAGCCGCCATACGGCTTATGACACAAGTGGTTTCGTTGGACGGCCATCTTTGGGCGCAACGGCAAATTTGGCGGCGACACGGGCGTGGCCAATGTCGAGTCCTGGCGCAAAGGTGGTCGAACAGCGAAACGTGAAAGAGAAGGAGAGCCAGCAGCAGCAGCTGGATCAGCAGCCGGTAATCAGCGTATGCGACGTCCAAGACAATTGCAGCCGTACGATGAGCAGCCAGTGGCGGGCAGCAAGGCTGCAAACGCTGCCCGAGGAGCCGGAGCAAGAGATGGCTGCGGTGATGGAGCAACAGCAGCTGGAGATGAGGCAACTGTTGCGGAACTCATGGACACTGTCCGCAACAAATACGAGCAGAATGTGGCTTTTAAAAACTGGCAATACCAGTTGACTTGTGATAAGTTTTAAGCATAACCAAAGTACTTTACATTTTCTCAATTTGATTAAATTTCGCAAATTTAAATTATTGGCGCCTTTTGTTTATAACAGCCCTGTGTGCTGATATTTCTGCGATTCTTATTCATCTTTTGGTATCGATATATCGCGAAATAAGGTATATCTATCGATATGGTCGTTATATTCATCGATAGTTCTGCAGTTCTCTTTAAATACACGTGCTGCAAGCTGTTTCTTTTATTTTCATTAAAAACTAAAAGAAAATCGCTTTAAAATGGGCTCAAGAAGGGCTGCGGACGTGCACATGTTCCCCTCGGACCTGGAGTTCGCCGTGTTTACGCCTGAGGAGATACGAAAACTGAGTGTAGTAAAAGTAATCACAGGCCTTACATTCGACGGACTGGGACACCCAATTCCCGGTGGTCTTTATGACATACGACTGGGCTCATACGGACGCTGCATGGATCCGTGCGGCACCTGCCTGAAGATGCAGGACTGTCCCGGCCACATGGGCCGCATCGAGCTGGGCTCTGTGGTCTACAATCCGTTCTTCATCAAACTGGTGCAGCGTTTGTTATGCATTTTCTGCCTCCACTGTTACAAGCTCCAAATGAAGGGTGAGTGTTGAGATAGTTCAGGAAATTATCTTCTACTCAATCCAACTCCACAGATCATGAGAGCGAGATTGTCATGCTGCAGCTGCGTCTGATCGATGCTGGTTATATTATTGAGGCGCAAGAGCTGGAAGTATTCAAATCGGAGATCGCTTGCCAGAACACAGACGAGCTGGTCAAGCTGGACAACGGCGATGCAGTGCATCCGCGCATTGCGGCCGTCAACGAGCTGCTGGCCAAGAACGAAAGCAATGCCAGCAATGTGACCAAGACCACTTGCTCCCTGCGCACAGCCATCACCCATGCGGCACTGCAGCGCGCCTCCAGCAAGAAGTGCCGGCACTGCAACAAACCCATGCGCTTTGTGCGCTATCTGCATCGCCGCCTCGTCTACTATGTGACCATTGCCGATATGAAGGAGCGGTGAGTTGTTATCTTAACTGAAACATTTGATTTACTATTAAAATCTATTTGTTGTCAGACTGGGCGATGTGCCCGAGAACAGTGGCCAAAACAAGGTAATTTTCGCGGACGAAGGCCGTCGCTATCTGCGCAAGATCTATGAGAACTATCCGCAGCTGCTGAAGCTGCTGGTGCCTGTGCTGAACCTGAACAAAGCACCAATTAGCGAAGGCGACGGCGACTGCTCGCCGGTGGATTTGTTCTTTATGGAAACGATACCGGTGACACCGCCACGGGCGCGTCCCATGAATGTTATTAACGACATCATGAAGGGCAATGCGCAAACGGACATCTATGTGAGCATCATTGAGAACAACCATGTGCTCAATGTGGTTCTGAAGTTCATGAAGGGCCAGCAGGAGAGTCTGAGTGAGCAGGCTAGAGCTGCCTACCAGAATATTCGTGGCGGCAGCAGCCACGAGAAGCTCTACAATGCCTGGCTTTCGCTACAAAGCTCCGTGGATGTCCTGCTCGATGTGAACATGTCGCGCGACATCAAATCCGCGGAGGGCCTCAAGCAGGTGCTTGAGAAGAAGGACGGCCTCATACGCAAGCATATGATGGGCAAGCGTGTGAACTACGCCGCACGCACAGTTATCACGCCCGATCCCAACATCGATGTGGATGAGATTGGCATCCCGGACATTTTTGCGCGCAAGCTCTCCTATCCGGTACCCGTCACCGAATGGAATGTGCTCGAGTTGCGTAAAATGGTCATGAATGGACCAGATGTTCATCCGGGCGCCAATTACATACAGGACAGCAAAGGATCGACGACCATTATACCCGCCGAGAATGCGGCTAAGCGAGCCAGCATGGCCAAACTGCTGCTCTCGAATCCCAAGGACGGCGTGAAGATCGTGCATCGCCATGTCCTGAACGGCGATATCCTGCTGCTCAATCGTCAGCCATCGCTGCACAAGCCCTCCATCATGGCGCATAAGGCGCGCATTTTGCAGGGCGAGAAAACCTTTCGGCTGCACTACTCCAACTGCAAGGCATACAACGCCGATTTCGATGGTGACGAGATGAACGCGCATTATCCGCAGAGCGAGGTGGCCCGCTCCGAGGCCTACAACCTCGTCAATGTGGCCAGCAACTATCTGGTGCCCAAGGACGGCACACCACTGGGTGGTCTCATCCAGGATCAGGTCATTTCGGGTGTCAAGTTGTCCATACGCGGTCGCTTCTTCAATCGCGAGGACTATCAGCAGCTTGTCTTCCAAGGCCTGTCGCATCTCAATGGCAATATCAAGCTGCTCCCACCGGCTATACTAAAACCGGCCACGTTGTGGTCCGGCAAGCAAGTGCTCTCCACCATAATCATCAACCTGATACCGGACGGCTATGAGCGCATCAATTTGGATTCATTTGCCAAAATTGGCGGCAAGGTTAGCCAGCGCACGCTAGGGTATTATTATATAGATCTGTTATCTAATCGACTTGATCTTTGCAGAATTGGAATGTAGCTAAGGCACGCACCCCGCTATGCGGGTCAACGCCGCTGGAGCAGGAGCTGAGCGAGAGTCAGGTGCAGATACGCAAGGGCGAGCTGCTAGTCGGCGTGCTGGACAAGCAGCAGTATGGTGCCACTACTTTTGGCCTCATCCACTGCATGTACGAGTTGTATGGCGGCGATGTGTCCACCCGTCTGCTGACCGCCTTCACCAAGGTCTTCACCTTTTTCCTCCAACTCGAGGGCTTCACGCTGGGCGTCAAGGATATCTTGGTGAGCGACGCGGCGGATCGCAGGCGTCGTAAGATCATACACGAATGTCGTGATGTGGGCAACAGCGCCGTTGCCGCTGCTCTGGAGCTGGACGATGTGCCGCCGCACGATGAGTTGGCCGAGCAAATGGAGGCCGCCTATATCAAGGATAGCAAGTTTCGGGTCCTCCTCGACCGCAAATACAAATCGCTGCTCGATGGCTACACAAATGACATCAACAAGTAAGTTAAAGTTATGCCCTTAAAGTAATTAGATTAAAAGGGTTTGTTTTTTTGTAGAGCCTGTTTGCCGGGCGGTCTGATCAGCAAGTTCCCATCGAACAATCTGCAGCTAATGGTGCTGTCTGGCGCCAAGGGTTCCATGGTGAACACGATGCAAATATCTTGCCTGCTGGGGCAAATTGAGCTGGAAGGCAAGCGACCGCCGCTGATGATATCTGGCAAATCGCTGCCAAGTTTTACCTCTTTCGAGACATCGCCCAAGTCGGGCGGTTTCATTGATGGGCGTTTCATGACGGGGATACAGCCACAAGACTTTTTCTTTCATTGCATGGCTGGTCGTGAAGTAAGCATAGAAATTGTGCAGGCACTCTCTAATAGTTGATTAACACCTCGGTTTACATTACACAAAAGGGTCTCATCGATACTGCTGTGAAGACATCCCGTTCCGGCTATCTGCAGCGCTGCCTTATCAAGCATTTGGAGGGACTGAGTGTCCACTACGATCTGACTGTGCGCGACAGTGACAACAGCGTGGTCCAGTTTCTCTACGGCGAGGATGGCCTCGACATACTCAAGTCCAAGTTCTTCAATGGCAAATTCTGCGCAGATTTCCTTGCACAAAATGAAAAGGCCGTGCTGCGGCCCAGTCAGCTGCAGCTGATGAAGGACGAGCAGTGTTTGGCGAAGGTGCAGCGTCATGAGAAACACATACGTAGCTGGCAGAAGAAACAGCCGGCTAAATTGCGGGCCGCCTTCACTCACTTCTCGGAAGAGCTGCGCAACGAGGTGGAGGTTAGCCGACCCAACGAGATCAATGCCAAGACCGGACGCCGACGCTTCGACGAGGGCCTGCTCAAGCTGTGGAAGAAGGCGGATGCCGAGGACAAGGCACTGTACCGCAAGAAGTACGCACGCTGTCCCGATCCGACGGTGGCCGTCTACAAGCAGGATAATTACTACGGCGCCGTTTCTGAGCGCACACGCCAACTCATTGATGACTATTCGAAGAAGCATCCGTCACAGAAGCAGATCATTGCCGACATAATGCACGTGAAAAGCATCAAGGCGCTAGCCGCGCCTGGTGAACCAGTGGGTCTTATTGCCGCCCAGTCGATTGGTGAACCCTCCACCCAGATGACACTGAATACCTTCCATTTCGCTGGTCGTGGTGAGATGAACGTCACCCTGGGTATACCACGTTTACGCGAAATTCTCATGCTGGCCTCCTTGAACATCAAGACGCCCTCGATGGACATACCCATCAAACCGGGACAGCAGCACAATGCGGAGAAGTTGCGCATCTCCCTCAACTGTGTGACGCTCGCCAGCCTGCTAGAATGTAAGTTATTTAAATACATAACTGACTTTTTATAATTGTTCTCCCTGCGCCAAATAGCCGTACATATCAGCACGAGCTTGACGATAGAACCGGAACGCGCTTATGTCTATGACCTAATCTTCAAGTTCCTGCCGCGTGAAGTCTACAAGGAGGATTACAGTGTGCGACCTAAGGGCATTATCAAATACATGCATCAGACATTCCTCAAGCAGCTCATACGCGCCATTCTGAAGGTGTCCAATGCCAAGAAGACATCCAAAATGTAAGTAACATAATTTATATTCTGCAAACTCTATGCTAAACCCAATATAATTCCTGCAGCGTTGTGGTTGATGAGAAAAAGGAGGGTGGCAACAAGCAGGATGAGGATAATGATAATGATATAGATGCTGCCGAGGGTATGGGCACACAAAAGGCAGCAGACATCGATGACGACTCTTCAGATGAGGACGTAAGTTATTATTATGTTAAAGCGTAAGTGAAATATATAATCATGGCATTAAACTGAATAGGGTGACGACGATGCGACTGGCATCAAACTGAAGCAACGTAAAACTGACGAAAAAGATTATGACGATCCCGAAGATGCTGAGGAAATTATCGATGCCAATGGTAAGTGGATTAATTAAAATTCAAATCAACAAAACCCATAACAACTACCTTTTGTAGACGATGAAGATGAAGCCGAAGAGGAGGATGGCAATGAACTGGCCAACGAGGAAATAGCCGAAGTGGACGACAAGTCCGTGGAGAAGTTGCTCAGCAATCAAATGGTTCAGGACTACATATACGACAAGGAGCATCATCTGTGGTGCCGTGTTACCCTCAATCTGAGTGTGCGCTATCAGAAACCCGATCTGACGTCCATCATACGTGAACTGGCCGCCAAAAGCATTGTGCACCAGGTGTCGAACATTAAGCGCGCCATCATATACAAGGGCAACGAGGATGAGCAGTTGCTGAAAACGGATGGTATCAATATTGGTGAAATGTTCCAGCACAACAAGATCCTCGACCTAAATCGCTTGTACTCCAACGATATACACGCCATAGCAAGAACATATGGCATCGAGGCGGCCACACAGGTGATTGTCAAGGAAGTGAGCAATGTGTTTAAGGTTTATGGCATTACGGTCGATCGACGCCACTTGTCGCTGATTGCCGACTACATGACCTTTGACGGCACCTTCCAGCCGCTCTCGCGCAAGGGCATGGAACATTCGTCGTCGCCGCTGCAGCAAATGTCCTTTGAATCCAGTTTGCAGTTTTTGCGCAGCGCAGCCGGCTTTGGACGCCCCGATGAGTTGAATTCACCATCAAGTCGTTTGATGGTAGGCTTGCCGGTGCGAAACGGCACTGGCGCATTTGAGTTGCTAACGAAAATATGTTAATTACCTTCTAATCCAATTTGCTTACTAATAAATACTAGCGGCTTCATTTTGAAGACGCAAAAAGTATCGATGATATCTAATGTGAAGAGTGGCCTATCGATTGAGCGATAGCTGATTTAATATGCTCACGTTGGCCATCTCTAGCTATCAGCTGTATTGCCATAGATTGTTTGTAAACTTTGTTGTAAAAGAAAAACATTAGTGCAAAATGTTGTCCTCAATGGTTAAGGAACACCATGCGAAACAATCAAAGCGCAAGCAAGAGCAGGAAGTGCGTCGCAAAGAGGCCATTGAAGCCTCCAACGAACTAACTCAATCGCTGGTTGATCATCTGAATGTGGGGTAAATTGAATTTCAAGCATATGGTGCATATCTGAATGTCCTACAAATAAAAATTGTTAATTAGTGTGGCACAGGCATACTTAAATCAGAAGCGTTTGGATGCGGAGGCCAAGCAATTGCATGTGGGTGCTACGAATTTTGCCAAGCAGACGCACCAGTGGCTGCAATTGATTGACAACTTCAGCAGCGCTCTGAAGGAGCTGGGCGATGTGGAGAATTGGGCGCGCAGCATCGAAGGGGATATGCACGTAATACAGCAGAGCCTGGAGCTTGCCTATAAGACGTCGCGAGCAACGCAGGCCACAACAGGCGCTGCTGCAACGACAGCGGTAGCAACAACATCCGCAGCAGCGGCGGCCAATCCAAATTAAAAGCATATTTAAGTTCAAGATAACCATACCCCATATATTAAGGTCCTCATAAAGTGATTTGTCAGAAATGCATTTTATTTATTGTACAATTACTATGCGAAGTTTTAAAATATATTCTAAATTGGTTGTGTATCTGATCACAACTGCATATAAATACATATTGCACGTTAAGCACATTTAAGATGTTATTTAGTTTATACTAAAACGTACAACTGGGTTAGTTTTGTTAGTTTATTGTTATCGATTTATGCTGTTGCTTTTAAAATACATATCACAAAGTGTGTTACGCGCTGTAAAGTTGAAGGATGAGGCACGCAATCTACACGGATGCTTTCTTGGTGGTCACGCTACATTTTACAAAACGTACGAGGTTGCAACATAAACGCGTTGAGTTATCATTAACTAATTATAGTTAGACGTGAGATGAAACATACTACATAATGATGATTACAGGCGCTGCCAAATGATACACTAGATGAGGGCAGGGACTTTAAAAACAAAACAATTCAGTCTATACCCGCGTGCTTGAGCATATCACCTTCTCTGGACACTTGGCGCGCATGCACTAATAGCGCGACGGAACGCGATCTGCTGCAAAAGATAAGAAACATGGATTAGCTACAGATTTTGGAAATACTTGATTTCCTTACACTTGCGTGGTGAGCGTGAACGCGGCTGGGACCGACTGCGAGAGCGGTCATGGCGATGACGGCTATGATATCGGCGACGATTCGAATCAAATGGCGATACGGATGCCGATCCGTCGCGGTCACGGCGACGCACTCGGGATGCGTTGCGCATGCCATCACGGTCACGAGAACGTCTGCCCGGGTGACTGCAAATAATGCATTTAAATAAGACAAATTTCACATAATATTGAACAAAACGCACCGTGAAGGGCGTCCCATGTAAACACCAGGAGTGGGCGTGTGTGCGCGCTTTGTAATGGAGTAATCAACACGTATGCGGCGACCATCCACATCCATGCCAGTGCAGGCATCCTTGGCAACGCGAGCGTCGCTGAGATTCTCATAGTATATGAAGCAAAAGCCGCGAGAGCGACGAGTCTGCAAATATAGTTGGAAAGTGTATATTCGATATTCACAGTCAAGTACATATAGGTTTCTGTTGCACCAAGCCTTTAGTGGATTGCTAGTAGCTCGCATAGCAACCACTCATAATTGTTGCATTTGAATATGCTGTTGCCAAACGACAGACACGCAACTCAGCACAAGCTTAGGTCCAAGTTGCATGCTGACAAGTAAATGGCATTCTAAAAGATTAAGTAAAGTTCTCTTACATGAGCATCAATGACCATTTGGATGCGTTCAATTGGTCCAAACTTATTGAACAGTTCGCGCACCTTTAGCTGTGTGGTGTTGGTGTTCAGGCCAAAAACGCCAATGCAGCGACTGGCCTGCGGATAGTCCTGTGACTAAACAATTTAATGGCTGCAATTATTATAAATGGTTCAGATGTCACCACTTACGCGTGCCTGACGCATGCGCTGTCTGTCGCGCGACGAACGTCCTGAATAGTTGCGCGCCGGCGGCGGCGATTCTGATCCGGAGCGCGAGCGTCGGCGCAGCTGCAAGCTGGACTTAGAGTTGTAGCTGTGATGACGGCTGCCATACACTTCCGCGTCCGACCTTGAATAGGAATAGGTAAGATATTCAGTTTGTTGGCTGACGTTGCATCTTCATGGTAAAAATGTGTGTTTCGGGCTTTGATTTGTCTGACATTGGCTTTGTTGAAAGATGTTAATTGATGGAATGGAATTAGTTGCTCGCTTGCTTCAATTTGAACCGTGCATTCTTTTTTATTCTGCAAAAAAAAATATTTATTTCACTTTTTCCTTACATGTTTCGATTTAATTATTTTGTTTTTGGTAGACGGAAGAAAATAACCTGCTCGCTTGAAATACTAACGCAAAAGAGTGACTCCTTATGACAGTTGAACAACTATAAATATATGGCCTACCGAGATGACAGGCAATCTCTACTCGATATTCAATTCTACATTCGATACTCACCGACGCTGACGGGAACGAGAACTCTCCGAGGACTCTGCCGACGAAGAAAGTGAAGTTTCCGAACTGCAAAGTGTTTATCATGTTTTGAGTGTATATGATTCCATACCAATACCACTATATCTATACCTGTGACTACATTTGTGCTTTATGCGATGTACATGTAAACATTCCTTTGCCCTCGCGTTAGCGATCCCAGAGGACTACGGACGTGAAGCACAAAGAACTGTTAAGCACACTTTCCCTGCGATTGCATTATCGCCGGTTTTGCCATTATACTTACCATGTTACTGGGTGCTATGAATACTGGCAGTTACAACACTTAATTCTATTTTTATTTTAGTTTTTGTGCTTCAAACCTACGGTCAAAACAGAATGCACGCAGAAATTTGTAGGGCTGCAAAAGCATCGGCATCGATGTTTATATTACTTAAAAGTGCGACCTATCAGTCTTATCGATAGTATTTTCTTTGGAACGTCTTAAAGTTGCTTAAAACCATTTAAAATTATATATATATATATTTATATATATATTTAAACATTTTTTTTTCGACATTGATATAATATATAAGTAATATTTAGCTTAGGTATTATAATAGAGGCATTTTATGAAGTATGTGGATTATATATAATTCTCGAATTGTTTTGCGTTCGTCTAATCGAATCTTCGGGGCTGCGGATCCAATATTACCTATCTCGATTGCGAATGCTTTGTTTCCAAAAGCTGCTGCTATAGAACCTGTAATAAAAACCAATTCTTAACTTCAAAGTTCCTAATATTCTGACTTCGAAAAGTACTCTATTATATATATATGTATATATAAGATACAAACCGTTTAGGGCGTCCCCTGTACACACCAGGTGTAGGGGAGAAAGCTCGCTTGGTAAGAGAATAGTCAGCGCGAATGCGATGACCATCAATACCCATGCCAGTGCACTCCTCCTTGGCTACCCGTGCATCCCTAAGATTCTCAAAGTAGATAAAGCAAAAACCACGCGAAACATGAGTCTGTAATTTAGTAGTTAATGATTAAATCATTTTTAAAAGATATATATTCACATGTGTATGTAGGAAGATGAAAAAGAATTTAAACTAGACTTGCCTGCGTGAAGTTCACCATTTGGATGCGTTCGATGGGTCCAAACTGGATAAACACTTCGCGCAACTTACTCTCTTGGGTGTTGGTGCTTAGACCAAAGACGCAAATGCAACGACTAGGCTGCGGCTGATCCTGTAGGAGGTAGGATGAAGATCCAAACATAGAAAAATGTATAGTTTAGTTCAATTGTATCGCTTCTTACGCGTGGTAGACTCTGGAGATTATGCGACTTGTGATTTAAATAACGCTGAGGCGGCGGATAACGGGAATCATAGTCGAAGTCCTGGCGATGGCGGCCCGAATTATATTTTGGATTGCCACGGCTTCCATAGGTCTTAGAGTCCGGCCTTTAATGGGAATAGGTTACTTTAGCAGTTTGATTGGCTGACTGCATGCATAACAATGCGTTTTATAGACAAACTTGCTTTTTACTTAAAGAAAATACACACCAAGTACGTTTTTCTTCCATTTTATTTTTTTTTACTGACATGAAAGGAAACTGCTCGCCTGAAAATCGAAACAAAAAATATGAATTCCTAATGACAGTTCAACTAGAAATCGTGTTTAATAGAGATATCGAATCTTTATAAATTGACATCATCCCTGATAGCAAATATGTTGCTTTCTTAAACATATAAAGAATTCACAGAAACGCTTTGAAAAAGTTCTTTGATGATGTGCAGGGTATTTTCTGTTCGATCACGTTTGGCTTGGTAAATCATACCAGTTGATAGCTGTGGTGAAATTTATAAAAGCTTTGTTATCTCTTAACAATAATCCATTTATCACACCATACTTAGACTAAAGTTTCACCAACGCAATTATCGAAATATATTTAAAAGCTTCGAAGCTTATACTTTAATGTATCAGTGTGTAGGCAAATAAAATCATAAATTATAATATTGGCAGACAATTTCTTACTTAAACATATATGAATCACAGAGCTCGTAAACAACAAAAAATATAAAACGTAGCTTATTATTTATAGTACTTGCTAAACGAATTATGTTTCATGCAAACATAGTTAAAGAGCATTTTGCGCTCATCGTTGTACAACTCAGTTATATGTCTAGTCATCAGATCATCGTTGTAGGGGCTTTTTGGCGGAGCCTCGAGCAGGTTGCCTTTGACATACCATTTCTTATCGTAGAAATGGGTTTTCACTCTGGAGCGCAGACCAACGCCACTGAATATGGGCTTCCGGAATATTTCGCACATATTCTTTTTGCCATATTTTTTGAATATACGATCTAGGGTAGCGTCTACTTCAGGCTGTCTGCAGTAATAAATATACCACAATTTGCGGTCAGGTGCCCGGGCATCCGTAAGACGCAGAACTCCAAAAAACTCAACAATTGAGGGATCACATTTTCTTGTTTCTGCACTGGGCTTGATGTAAAACATGCGATGCAAATATTCTTCAAATTCAGCATCGAAATTGTTATCGTCTACAAAACAAAAAGATTTGTTAAATCAAAATAAGTTAGAGCTGTTATTTAATTTACCTGATGCTGCCATTTTTGATATGGATGTCTATACTTCGTTTATTGTAACTTATTCTTCAAGTAACAGAACTATACTAACAATCAGCTGTGTTAGTTTGTGCTTAAATAGGTCTTTATTTCACTAAGTATGAAATTTGCAGAAAGCTGCTGAAGTGTGAAATTCTCATTTCACAATTTGTGCGCTCGAAAGCTTCATTAGCGATAGTATCGATACCCAGCTGTTGAGCGCTGCCAGACAGTGTTTTGATAGATCTACAAGCACGTTGGCAGTCCCGCAATCGCTACCTTATTAATTTGTTATTCAACAAGCCTATTTTAACAGAAAACAATGCAAAATTGTGTGAAACTTTTACCGTTAGCGCTCAAGTGCCAGCAGCGTTCCATTAGCACAACAGCAGCAGTGGCTGGCAAGCGTAACTTTCGCAAATTCAATGTGTACAACAAGCGTGGCACACGTGTAGTAAAGGAAGCACAGCGGACGATGGCCAATCCGCCGGTGGCCATTCACAAGCGAGGAACGCGGGACACGGGCATCACAGTCAATGGCCAGTTTGTGGAGATACCGGAGAAAATACCTGACATCATAGTGCCAGACTTAACTGGTTGTAAACTAAAGCCATATGTGTCCTACAAAGCGCCCGAAGTAGTCCAGTCCGAGTTTACCAGCCTAGATCTCTTTAATGCCATTTATTCGAAGAAGATCATTGAAGACTTTAAGGCGGGCAAACTGGAGGCCGATGGCAAACCCGTGGAACCCTCGTCCAATGAACAACTGACGCCGGAGACAGCTTTGATGCGTGCGCGCAAAACAGGCAGCGATATATTTTAAGAGATGTTTATAAGATTCAATAATTGTTACAAATAAGTGCGGGCTGTTATTGTTGCATATACTTCTGACGATAATTGTATAGTTTGCGTAGCCATTTCTCTGCCTTCAGTTCGGAGTCGCCCAAAAACTGCAATCGATTCGGGAAGATCATTAAATATAAATCACGCAAATAAAATCCATATGCAACTTACATTGGGATGAAATATCTCGTCTTCCTTTGGAGTCTGGACGTCAACTGGCTTTGGTACAATCACCGTTTCTTTCTTCAAATCGATGATTACTTTGTCCTTCTCTGGCGCCTCGCGGTCGCGAGTGCTGAAGAATGCAGATGGCTTAAATACGTCTTCGTCTATGGTTTCCAGTGCTTTTTGCACCTTGGCGTCTAGTAGATCGATGGCTTTGATGGGCGCTGCCACGGTCGATGTAGCGGTGGTGCTGGCCTGCCGAGAACTGCTCTCCGAACTAGGAGCTCGCGTTGTGCGCTGTGATACGGACCTGGATTTGGATTTAGATTTGCCGGAATCATAGTCCCGGCCTTTGCTCTGCCGGCTTTTCGAGCTGCTGCGAGAACTCTGCGGTGTTGTGCTACGCGATGAGCTGCTGCTGCTGTTGCGATAATACTTTTTCGATTTCTTTGACTTTTTCTTCTTTGACTTGGATCGGTTCCGGCTGCTGCGTGTGGGAGATTTCGATTTGGAGCGGTAGCGCTCGCGTTCGCGTTCTCGCTCCCTATCCCTTTCTCTGTCCCGGTTTCTGTCACGCTCCCGATCTCTGTCCCGATCCCTGTCACGATCTCTTTCCCGCTCTCTGTCCCGCTCTCGTTCTCTGTCGCGTCTTTCACGCATTATTTATTTATCTTCGGAAAACTCTCAGCTGGACGTGAAAAATGCAGAGTGACCGTTTGTTAATAATATTATATACGTTTTGGTATATTTTGATGTACAAATTAATTGTTAACAGCAAGTAGTCCCACTTCTGTTAAGTAAGCAGTATGCCTGGTAAATTAATTTCAAACGCACTGTTATTTGACAGTGTGGCAGCGCCAAAGCTAGCCGCTAAATTCAAATACAATTCACAAAATATGCTTTTACGCACAGAAGCTTATCAAAGCTGACGTGCTCTATCTATTCATAGACCACTCACGCTGAATTAGCCTTTCCATCAGATCAGGTTGCAATAAATCAATAACAATGTCCTAATCGTAGACCGGTTATCAAGAATTTGATTGAAGCTTATGAATTATATATTGGCCGATTTAACAACCTAGGGGGTATATAAATGGAGTGGGGACTTTACAAAGTAGCAATCCAATTGCAGCGGTCAATTAAGTTAGATATGTTAAGAATGTGGCTCTTTCGATATGTGGTAGCTCAGCTCCTGCTGGCTTTTATTGTCACGGCACTGCCAGCCGATGGCGGACGGAGTAGTTCAGTCACGACGGTAAGCATTACTATTTCAAAATTAAACTCACATGATATATCCCCTTTTTTCTTGCTATTCATCAGGTGTCTATTGTGAAGAAGTTTGGCTATCCCATTGAGGAGCATGAAGTGCAAACATCTGATGGATATCTGCTGACAATGCATCGCATACCCTACTCCAAGAATACAGGCAATACTGGTAAACGTCCAGTAATGTTCCTCATGCACGGTTTGCTCTGCTCCTCGTCGGATTGGGTACTCAGTGGCCCAGTCAACGGCTTAGCCTTTATTCTATCTGATGCTGGCTACGATGTCTGGATGGGAAATGCACGTGGCAACACTTACTCGAGGAAGCATGCATCAAAGTCGCCACTGTTTCAGCCGTTTTGGAACTTTGAGTGGCATGATGTGGGCATCTACGATCTGCCAGCAATGATGGACTTCGTCCTGTACCATACGGGCGAGGAGCAGTTGCAGTATGTCGGCCACTCCCAGGGCACAACCTCATTCTTTGTGCTCAACTCGATGATCAAGCGATTCAAGAGTCGCATTCGCTCCGCTCATTTGTTGGCGCCAGTTGCCTGGATGGATCACATGGAGTGTCCTATGGCCAAGGTTGCTGGCCCTCTGTTGGGACAGCCAAATGCCTTAATCGAACTATTCGGCAGCGCCGAATTCCTGCCAAGCACAAAAGCCATGGAGTTGATGGGCGGACTTCTTTGTAAGGATGAGGCAATTTCACAAGTTCTATGCTCGAATGCGCTCTTGCTGATAGGCGGCTGGGACTCGCCGTATCTGAACGACTCAATGATTCCCGACATTATGGCAACAACACCGGCGGGCTGCTCGGTCAATCAGCTCTTCCACTACCTCCAAGAATATCAATCGGGCTTTTTCCGTCAGTTCGATTATGGCTCGATCAGGAACAAGAATGAATATGGCAGCAAGACGGCGCCAGATTACGACGTTGAGGGCATGGACGTGCCGATCTATCTGTACTACAGCGACAATGACTATTTCGCCAGTCTGATTGATGTGGACAAGCTACGGCGTACCATGAATCCAGCTGCTCTGAAACGTGCTTATCGAATGCCCGAGGTAAAGTGGAACCATTTGGACTTCCTCTGGGGCCTGAATGTCAAGGAAATTCTTTACGATACAGTCCTCGATGACATCGTAAATGCGTAATTCGAAATAATAAAGACCACACGCGATAGTCAAAACATACATAAGTGTTTTATGGGTACTACTTAATCAGTCTTTGCTGGTTTCCCCTTAAAAATGTGTTAAAGCTATTTTTGCTTACTAATTGAATTGTAGATTTGGTTGATTTATTGCGGTTATTAGTTGATAAAAGTTGATGTGAGCATGCAGACAGACATGGGGGTCAAATTTATCTGATTGTTTGCCAAAAAAATGTATTCAATCTAATCAGTCACAATTGTACCAGATTATAATAAAATTATATAGAATAACAACTATTAATAAATTTTAAATTTTTGTATAAATATTATCTTACCTCACCAAAAGTACTGGAAAAGTTGACATCAAGAAGATAAATAATGAACTACTTGAATTTATTTAGGTTTTAAGTTAAACTACTAGATATTTCCCAATTAAAATAGGTGTATATATTAATTTCAAATATTTCAATATATTTAAATATTTATTTATTTATTCCAAATAATAATTATTATAAACATTTATTTAATATTTTTTATTTATAGTTATATTTCTATTTGATAAATTCAAATAAACAAAACCACAAAGTGACCAAGTTAACTTATAATATACTAATGGTAAAGATAACTTCTTAATATGGTCACCCAATTATACTTCAATTATACTTTTTCAGTATTTTCTTGCTATCGCGAAAATGGTCACACTCGACAAGCAGGTACATGCACGGTACAGCCTCGGCGAGTGAAAAGTGAATTGTCAATTTGATTCGAAGCATAATAAAAACTTAAGGACGTCGCAAAAGTAGCCCAGTGCGTTGGGAAAGATGACGCGCATAACTAGAAGTGATATAACACTGGAAATGGACTGCTGGGTGGAGGAGTTGTCACCTGCCCAGTTAGCTTACTACGAGAAAATCACCAACGAGCACAACGCTGTGAAAAACGCGCTGAAAACTGCCGTCAGCGCGAATGAGGGCAAAGAACTCTTCAATGGTCAAGTGTTTCAGGCATACTCATTCAAGGGCAAGGTGTTGCAAGAGCTGAAGGAGGCCACGTTGCCTAAGAAGCCACCCAAAGCAGCAGATCCGCCGGCCCCGCCTCCCGCTGCTACGGGGGGTGGTGGTGGAGGGGGCACTGGCACAGGACGTGGGCGTGGCCGACCACGTCTCGCCTCAAACATTGCGTACTTGGAGTCGTCGGACGAGGGCGACGACGATGTGCCGCTGGCCAAACGGTTGGCCTTATCAGTGGGCAAAAAGGTTGTTGCCGCAGCCGCTCCAGTTGCAGTTACACCCAAAGTGAGCAAAAAGGCTGCCGCGGCAGCAGCATTGCCCACAGGCAAGGCGTCGCCGCAGCCTAAGGGCGGTAAGGGATCTGGTGCTGGATCCAGCGGAAAAGGATCAGCCGGTGGCGAAGCGCCTCCCAAGAACTTCCGACCTGCGGAGGTCAACTCTGTGGGTGGCTTGGTGGTGGGCAGCAACGATGACAGCAGCGGCAAGGATGGCAAAGATGGCAAGGATGGCAAGGATACCAAAATGCAGGGCAAAACATATCCTTCGCTGGTCGTGTTGGCCAAGCCATTCCTCAAGATCAAAGACATGGCTGCCACGCGCAGCAAACTTGACTCCACAAGGTCAAGCTGGTGCTCATGCTGACGCCCAACAAGTTCTGCGAGTGGCTGTTGCAAGAGGGTCTGCTGCGTGCCCAGCAGCACTGCATCAATCATCGCAGCAACGAACTGAAATTGGGTAAGAAATATTATTTAATCTTGTGAAAGTGAACACTCGCAAATAAGAACTGTGCTGTTTTTATACCCTGAACCCATTAAAAATGGGTAAAAAGGGTATAATGGTTTTGTGCAAATGTATGTAACAGGCATAAGGAAGCATCTCCGACCATATAAAGTATATATATTATTGATCAGTATCAACAGCCGAGTCGATCTAGCCATGTCCGTCTGTCTGTCTGTCCGTCCGTCTGTATGAACACACAGATATCAGAGACTACAAGAGCTAGAGACTTCATATTTGGAACATAAGTTCTCCTAATCCCGGGACAGATCAAGTTTATTAAAATTTATCGATAGCTCGTCCCGTTCAAAAGTTATCGATAAATTTCGATTTCAGACCAGCGTTTTTTGGATATAACTTACAAGTTATAAGAGCTAGAGGCCCCTAATTTGACATGTATAATCTCGAATAGCATACACATGTAACAAATATTTCACTTTTTGGATACCCATTTTTGAAGGTACGACCTTGCAATTTGGTTTGGTAACACATATTATCGACAATTGTTTGCCCCAAAAATATGATATCAATATGATCGGACAATAAACACAGAAGTTATTTAAGATTTAACTTTCCATTGTGTGGGGCTCAGCGAAAGAGCAAGCTAACTGCTTAAACCGCTGGCACTGCTTGTACTGCTTGTACTGCAGCATGTGTGAGTTTAGAGTAGTACGAATGATTGTAAGGACTGGGTTCAGGGTATCTCGTAGTCGGGCACTCCCGACTAGAGCACTCTTACTTGTTATATATTCCAATTGGCAATAGAAATCTCAGTTCTGACAAATAAATAACTCTATTGCAAAGATGTTTAGTGATTAAGTGATTCAAAATATAATCTAACGTACACTCTTTCTCTATTGCTCCTAGGCGTTTACTCGGACATCAGCAAGTTTCCATACACCGGCGGCTATGTGTGGATTAGCGATTGTTGTCCCTATCGCTTCGTTTCGGTGTTTAACAACTCTATATTCGAGGGCGCACAGCATCCGCCCACATTTCTGCTGAAGCTCATCTATCATTGGGCCTGCCAGACCAGCATCCAGAATGTGGTGCAGTGGGTCAAAGTAGACAGCGTGTACATAAAGGGCATCTACACGTGGCTGCGTGCCATTTGCACTTTGGCAGTACACCAAAAATGCAAAAAACTGGGCGGCCCCGGCAAGTTTGTGGAGGTGTGTTTGCATCAGTTATCATTAGTAAATATGTTGTTAATTTTCTTTGCTTTTCGATATTTGCAGGTGGGTGTCATTTCGCTTGGCACCACGTCGCAGGATGGGGCACAGCGTCAAGTAAAGGTGGAGGTGCTGGGCGTATACGACTATACGGATAAGTCCATACGGCTGCGTGCTGTAGAGCCGATTACCGATGGTGATCGTAACTATAAGAAACGTTTTCAGGTAAGCAAAATATTAATCATAATAATATACACCTAATGTAACCAATAAAACATTTTTAATTGCAGGCTATTTTGGAGCCGCTTTCACGCTGGGTCCACAAAGACAGCACCATTTGCATAGATCTGACCGTAGACAAGATAACGCTCTTCAGCATGGGCTTCAAGAACATTGTGCAGGCGGCAGCCACTGACAATGCCGCCAAGCATAATAATTCGGCGGTCATGGAGTATTTGCGTCGCATTGTGCCGCGTATGTTCCAGAACACGCTGTCGCTGCTCTCACGCCAAATGATACAACAGTTCCTGGATGAGCTGGTGTGGCGCGAATCCTTTGGAACGTATGCACTGCAAGCGTTCAACAATATCATCATCCACATTGCCGAGCAGACTCGCGTGACCACCAATGAGACGATTACACAGCGCCTGTATCAGGTGAGTATCGGAAGACAACAAATCTAAATTGGGATTGTATACTAATTTATGTGACTCGATTTTGTTTTTGTTCAGGTCGCAACGAATCCGTTTAAGGATTGGAGCGTGCTGCCCCCCAATTACAAGGAGACACCAGCCAATGCCACGCCAAAGCGTCTCAAGAAACGTTAGTAAATCAACGCTAGTTAGTGTGTAGGCCGTGATTACTCTTAATAGTCTAATTTAGTCAAAGTGCAGCAGCAGCTGTGCGAAATGCCAAACCCGAATTATATTGTAATATTGCCTGTGCGTTTTGTCACTCCAAAACGATTGTAAATTTCAACGCCTTCATCATCAATGAACATCACTTATTTTACTAATTTTTTTATTGCATCCGACATGGAATGTTCATAGATTCAGCTTCCTTTTATCATGTGTATATACATTAAACTTTATACGTGATATTTTATTTAAATGAGTCAGCATTTAAAAACTGATATACATATAATTTTACTTTTGGCATTCTTAAAATGTGTTAACTTGTTTTAAAAATTCACAAACGCAATAAAAAAACTCAAACTGAAACTGAATACAGAACAATGTAAAACTGGTACTTTTTATTTGCATTCATTATGATTTTTGGAGTGATATAACGTTAAAAAGGCATAAATACGATGTTACAATGTTTTCATATTGGAAACATTACCAATTACCACAAAAAGTAGAATGTTCTTTAAATACGCTGCATGAAATGAGGTGTTGTTTCTGATCGGGAAGCATCTTTTACAGATTTTTAATCCAAATCGATGCAATGCTATCTTTCCGTTTTCCAGCCATCAATGATTCGGACTATGTGCACTCTGGCAAGGAGTATACCAGCAAAGTGAAGAAAGAAAAGGAGCGTGAAAAGGATGTTTTGCCCGCTGGAAGCAAACGTCGCGGCACCATCAGCACACCCCCGCCGGCTTCAGGTACCAAAGGAGCTGGCAAGGCAGCTGGAGGCTTAAAATCAGTTGGCAAAGCAGCAGCTGCCAAGCCCGCTGTGGCTTTGGCTAAGGCGGCGGCGAAGAAGCCCAAGGAGCCAAAGGAGGAGAAAGAGAAGGTGGCCGTTGTCGTCATTAAAAAAGAGGAAGACGAGCTGAAAGGCATTGAGGAGCTCTATTATGGCATTAGCGATGGCACCGAAGAGTTTTACGAGCATTTCCCGTACAGCTCACCTCGATCCAATCCGGCGGACCTAACCAGAATAGTCGAGTGTCCCATTTGCTTGAACGGCGAAACATACGACTCCAATGAGAAGCTGCAAACGCATTTGGTGTCGCACATTTCGCCCGAGGGCAAACAACATCAGTTCCAGTGCCTCTTCTGCCTGGAAAAGCATGCCACCGAATCGGTACTGGCCAAACACAATCAGATCATGCATCCCACCGAAACGAAGACGGATGGCTCTCCATCTTACTATTGCCTGATTTGCCAGCAACGACACAATTCACTGCATTTGCTAACCGCTCACCTGCAGAAGGTGCACAGCACATTGGAGCTACCGTACTGGTGTCAATCCTGCGGCTACCGCTCCTCCTCGCATCGCGATCTAGTGCGCCATTTCTATGACGATCACAAGAATCAGAACTTCTTGCAGTGTCCGTACTGTCTTGATGTAAGTATGCTGCAAATATTTAAAATATATTTTTATTTTAAATTATGTTTGCTTTTTGCAGATCTTTTACTTTACTCACAAGGGCAAGGTGAATCAGCTGCGTGTTGAGCACTACTTTATGCATCTGAACGATCATGTGAACAAGCGCGATCCTTCGCTGCGCTGCCAGAAGTGTTCACTGAGCTTCTTGGAGAAGGGCGATCTGAAGCAGCACACTGTGTTGCATCATGTCAGCATGACAAAGACAAATAAACCAGTGCGTCTGCTGTTGAATAACTCGCTGCTGATTCCACCGCCCAAGGTGCGTACTCATCACCGTGAGCCGCCGCCATTCTCCACCTACAAACGACCCGTCTTCTTTGCCTTCCTCGAGGGCAAAACCTGCGCCGAGTGCAACACTGATATTGCGAACGAGGAGACGCACTATACGTGAGTAAAACGAAACAAATAACCAATGTGCAACTGAGAGAACTATCTAAATCCTTCACAGTGGCTGGTTGCACTGCGTCAAGTGCAACTATCAGACATGTTGCGAACGAGCCCAGTTTCGACATGGCGTGGACTGCAATGGCAACTTTGTGGATGCTATGGAAGTGAATATGCTGCAGGAGATGCACTGCATATGCGGCTTTGCCACCAGCAATGGCAACAAAATGGCCCAGCATTTGGCCAACTGTTGCCTCAGCACCTGCTATCCCAGTCTCGAGGCGGCCAATGAGAATGCCGTCAAGCGCAATATGCTGGATATGTTGGGTCTGGTGCGTCGCGATGGGGAAACGTCTGGCGAGGGCGCCGACATGGGCGATGCTGTCGATGAGCCCATGGATGACACTAGCGAGCTGCTGCAGACCCCGGAAGCTGACGAGCAACAGGTTCAGCAAGAGGTTCAGCCGCAACCGGAGCCGGAGCAGCAACAACATCATCAGTTGCCGCCACAGCAGACTCAAGTTGATATGCAAACCGGTGAGCAGCAGCAACAGGATTATATTCAGCCGCAGCCCGAGCCGCAAGCGTTGCCACTTATGCCCGAACAGCAGCAAGAGCAGCAATCGACGCCTATACAATTTGGCGAAATGGAGGCAGCACCTGTCATGCTAGATCCGCAGCAGGTTCAAGCAGCTGCGGACTATGCTCAGGTGTCTGTGGTTCAGCAGCAGCAACAGCAGCAACAACAACAACAGCAGCAGCAGCAGCAGCAGCACCAACAGCAGCCATATGGCATGACTGGCTACGGCCAGGGTGCCCTCTCAACAGACATTGATATGCCGCTCATTGGCGAGCTGGCCGAACCGAATGCGCCGCCAACGCCACAGTTTCTCGGCGAGGTGCACACACCGATGTTCGATGCGGTGGCTGCTGCCGAGCAGCAACACTATCATGCCCAGCAGCAGCAGCAGCAGCATCTTCACCACCCGCAATGATATAAAGCAATGGGCAAGCTGAAGCCACGCGATTACACGCTGCATTGGCAGAATTACTAAAAATTACAAGAAACTTCATACATTTACAAAACGCATACATGTATATTACGAGTATAAATTGCATTAAAATATATACACTACAAATTTGTAGATGAGCATCGAAATATTGCACAGTTAAAATTAATGGGAAATTTTGTAAAACACTCAAAACATATAAATGTAATAGTCCATATGCAATACACATAAAACATAAAATAAAAGAATATAACGGTAACCATTGCGTCTATCAATGAAAATATTTGTTATATCAACTTGAGGTTGATAACTCAGAAAATTTAGATCTGTTGAATGTAAATGTAACCAACTTCTGAATTCGAATCGATTATTGATTGAAATTCAGAACAGTTCTGATATGACGTATTAGTAGACTCGTCCTGTGACTAAACCTAAACTGAACGTAAACTCTTGACACTTGTCGAATACTTTAGTTGCTTGGAGATTTTTAGAGGTTTGCAATTTTGTTGCTGCCGTGGTTCTTAGTCATTTCTGCTGCTGTCGTTGCTTGGATTTCAGCAGGGCGGACAACACCAGCGCTGTGTCCAGTTCCTGTTGTGTGCCTGGTTCGTTATCCAGCGAGATTTCAGCAGCGCGCTCATGAAAACGTGCCAATACTCGTGGACGATAATCTGCATAAATGGAGACAAGTTACAGAAGCAACTCAGATGATACAACCCGTTGGCACACTTACCCACACTGCCTGCGAGTGGATTACCGGTGAGTCGCAGCGTCTCGAGCAGCGGCAGATTGGCAACAAAATCGACCTCATCCAGCACCTCGATAAGATTGCAGCTCAAATCCAAGTTGACCAGTGAGAGCAGCTTGCGCAGTCCGCTCAGCGATTTGATCTTGTTCTGTGCCAGGTTCAGGGTAACCAGATTACCCATGGCCAGATGCCAGTCCACACATTCGGCTATCAGGTTACCCGACAGCGACAGCATCTGCAGATGTGGCAGCTCTGCCAGATTCTGTACGGTGCGTATCCGATTTTGTTCGAGGACCAAGCGACGCAGTCTGGGCGCAGTTCGTACGCTGCTATCGATTTGGGTCAAAAGGTTACCGGTCAAGTCCAGTTCGGTCAGCTCATTCCAGGCATCTGTGCTGAGCAGCGCATCGTCGCCATTGGCGGCTATCGCTATCGTCTCCGGCAGCAGGCTGGGCACATCGCACGCCTTGTGCAGATTGTCGCAGAGCAGCACCTGATTGATATGCGTAATTGTGGTGTTGTGCACACAAATCGTCTGCAGCGTTGGCTTGAGCAGCTCAATGTCCACAATGTTCTCCGTGGAGAGCGCTGAGAATTTCAGAGTTCTGAGATTGCGGAATGCATTCAAGTTGAAGCTCAAGCGATTCGGAATGATATTGCTGCGTCCAATTGGCACATCCACCGTATTATAGTCCTGTGCAAAGCTCGCATTATCCTTAACCGGTGTCACCACCAGCGCAGCCAGCTGCGTGCTAAAGTCCAGCACATGCGAGAAGTCAAATTTGCCGCCCTGCGCACTGGGCGGACAGGGCAAAGCGAGGCGCTCACTGATGGCATATACCTGACAAATAATATGAAGAAGATTTAAGATCAAGAAGTCTTTATAAAAATATTATTTTATATATAATGATGATAAGCAATCAAACGCAGAAAGTCGGCAATAATCTTCTTTGTCTATACATTGCTAATTTTATTGTTTAAATTAAAAGAACACTAGTCTATACACTATACACATCTGACAGATTTGGGAACATTCTGAGGTTGTAGCTCATGCTCCTCACCCTTCATGTAGAGCTCTAGCAGCCTATGGAGCAATACTACACCCAGTAGCTTACGCTGCCGCGTTGTGAACTTGCTGCGCGCCACACCAAAGTAAACACCCACGCGCCTGTTGGTCAAATGATTCATGCCCAGGGCATCGATCATTGCCGCCTCGCGGGTGTGTGCATCATTGGAGGATATGCCGTGAAAGCAGCGCAGCAAGAGGACACCGCGTTCCTGTTGCCACAGGTGCACAATTAGCGACAGCTTGGGGTCCTTGGCCAACACATGTGGATTCGCCGATTGTAGCACCTTGTGCGCCTGCCGCAAGTGGACAGAGGGTCGTGAAAACTTTCCCTTACCCACGTAGAAAATGGCGCGCAGGAAGGTGAACCACACATCCAGTTGATGCATGCTGCGAGCACGCTTCTTCAGACCGTTGGTTATACGCGGATCGAGCAACAGGTAGTTCAAGAAGAGCCGCTTGCTCTGATCATGCCGGCAGTGCCACCTGCTGTGCCGTTTGACCAGTTTCGAGTGATGCTTGATGCTCGCAAAGTTGTGCTCCGATTGGAACGTTTGCTGCAGCTCAGCTGAGAAGATTGTGGTGGGCATGTGCATTACACCCAGCGAATACTTGAGGCCGCGACATTGGGACAATTTATATAATGAAGGACGGCCGCTGACCACAGTCAGGGCTAGCACTAACAATTTGGACATGGTTTGGTTTGTAAAAAGAGTGAAAAATAAACTAAAATATTGAATTTCTAAACACATAACTCACATAAAGTGATCCGACTAAACTGAGTTTTCTAAATGATTTTAATTGCAACAGTCCTACTTGACTTACCTCCAGAGCCGACAGGCTGTACTCCTTTTTGGCACTCAGGAGCGCATCGCCGCTTTCATTGAACAGTCTGGCCAGATCCTGCAGCATATAGATAATGTCATATTTGTTGAAATCCAAGAACTCAGCCAGCAGACGTGGCAGCTCATTGCGAAAATAGATGAGCAGCTCCTGCAAATATGTTTCCAGTTGCTCGCGTCGCTGCTCCAAGAATGCGGGCTGCCTGTTGCCCACTAGCTGTAAGTAGTAAAAGTGTGTTGTCTTTCAAGTCGGACTTAAGCTATTTCAGGGGGCGTACCTTCTTTGGCGGAAGCAGCTTTTTGCTGATCGATATCTCCTCGACGAGCTTTTCGTGCAGTTGAGCAAAATCGCGATAGCGTCGCTCCACAAACCACTCGACGTTTGCCACTCGAACCTGTTATTGCAAATATTGAATTAGATAGTATGTGTGTGTAATTGATTGTCATGAGTGTAATTTATACCTTGATGTCATAATAAGTGATCCCTGCTGAGCTTTCGACGGAATATTTGGGAATTGTCACCGTTGTTTGCTCATGTTGCCGATAATAGCACGACATTTTTGTCTGTGTGTGTTCTTGGATTTGTTTAAGTTCGTTGCATTTAGCGCTCAACTAAATGATTAGCATAATGGTGACATTTATTCAATTGATGTCTAAAAATAACAACTTCAGCTTAATTCTACTGCTGTTGTTGGCGCTGCACAGCTGACTGCTGTAATCTGGTTAGAGATGGGAGTATTTTAGGTCGGTGAGCAAGATAACATAGCAGAAATAATTTTGTTACATTAATTTCATATTTGAGAATCATTATTTTTTCTATATTTGATCAGTTCATATATATTTGCAGTTTGTATGATTAAATAGTTTACGTTTGTATTAAATCCTCGGATGTGATGACTGTGCCGATACTTATCGATAAATAATAGATTGCACAGCGACGAGTCTGGCAACGCCGCTCTTGGACATATCGGCGTTTTTGTTTATATTGTTTGTTGGCAATTTCGATTCTACGAACGTGAACAACGGGACCTCATCGATCTCTAACTAAGCAATGTCACTGCCCATGCACTTCAGCATAGCACTATTGACAACGAAAGCATAAAAACCTCTGACTCACCTGAAAATGGCTTTTCTCGGCGACTGTGTAATTGTGTTCGTCTCACAGGCAAGTGGCTCATGTTCGCTCGCCGACTAGAATTACAACTTGAACTCCCTTTGTTGCAGATGCTGTTCTTCGCCGGCGGCTGGCTGTTCTTCAATAAGCAACTCTTCAAGCACTATGAGATTCGTCACATATCCGTTCAGTTGATTTTCTCCTCAACATTCGCGCTATCCATAACTATGTTCGAGCTAATTATATTCGAGATCATTGGCGTACTGGAGTCAAGCTCACGATATTTCCATTGGCGTCTTGGTCTAACGCTGCTGCTCTTTATGGTGACAGCGGTGATACCCGTATATATTTGTTACTCTGTGATACACAGCATTTCTTTCTGTAAGTTGAAGCCACCTGCTATATGGCAAATGACTTATTTTTTGTGAATTTCCCCTGCAGTTTCGGACAGATGGGTGCACATTTTGACTACTATTTGTTGGTTTGTCTTCCTGTACGGCCTCTGGCGCATTGGAGAACCCTTCCCGCTGCTCAGTGCCTCGCACGGCATATTCACGATCGAGCAGGGAGTGTCGCGCATCAGCGTTATTGGTGTGACTGTGATGGCCATACTCTCCGGCTTTGGTGCCGTCAATTATCCATACACCAGCATGACCTATTTCATCAAGTAGTCATCGCCGTCCCAAATTCAGCTGTTTTCCTTATCAGTGCTAACGTGTCTGTATTGTAATTGCAGGCCCGTTTCGCGCAGTGACATCATATGCTTTGAGCGACGTCTGGCTCTGACTGTGGACATGCTGACGGCTAAAAAGCGACGCATTGCGATGGCCGTTTACAATCACAATAAACAGCATCACGCAAAACCAAGAATTTGGGATATGCTGACGTCGGCAGTGCAACGCACAACCAGCAATGGGGAGGGTAAATAACCGTATAACATCGATTAGCTCCTCTTTAAGAAAACTCTTTGATTGCAGACATCAATCAGCTGAAGCAGGAAGTCTATGGCCTGGAGGAGCTGCAGCGATCCGTCTTCCTCGAGCTGAGCTCGCTCAAAACAATGGAGGAGCGGCAGCGTTGGTCGCAAACGTTGCAGGGCAAATACTTTAATGTTATCGGGCATTTTTTCAGTGTTTATTGCGTCTATAAGATATTTATGGTTTGTTATTTATTGTCCGCTAACTTCTGGAATTTCTGTAGACTCTGTGAATTTGCAGTGCTGCATAAACATCATATTCGATCGCGTCGGTCGCAAGGATCCAGTGACTCGTGGCTTGGAGATTGCCGTGCACTGGTGCGGCTTTGATATAGATTTGGCCTTCTGGAATCAGCATGTTTCGTTTCTGCTCGTCGGCTGCATTGTGGTCACCTCCATACGTGGCCTGCTGCTGACACTCACAAAGGTAGGATTTGCGCTGTGCAGAATACAAAGATTTGTTAAACTTGCGTGTTTCTTGCAGTTCTTCTATCGCATTTCATCGAGCAAATCGAGCAACATAATTGTGCTGATTTTGGGCCAAATCATGGGCATGTATTTCTGCTCATCAGTGCTGCTGATGCGCATGAATATGCCGGCTGAGTATCGTGTGATCATCACTGAAGTGCTTGGCAATTTACACTTCAATTTCTATCATCGTTGGTTCGATGTTATATTCCTGGTCAGCGCCCTGACTACCATTATTGTATTGTACTTGTCCCGCAAGCCAGTTCGCGTCGAGGATACTGATTTGCACTAAGCCAAAAGTGAGAGAGATGTCATGACAGGGTATGATAAGCTAGGCACAATTGATTTAGAATCGATTTAATATCATAATTAATGCAAGCTTTAAGTTATACAGTTACATATTTCTACATATATATATATATTTATGTATATCTATATAAATCCATGTATACGCCAGCGTGTATACGTATGTTTGACTAATTATCTTATGTACTACATAGCACAAAAATCAAAGTTATGTCAACTTAAGTAAATTGAAGCAACGAACTGTTCAAGCTTTAAACATGTAATATAATTGTTTGGTCTTAAGGTTTTATTCCGTGATTAAAGCTTTCAAATAGCGTACCCAGTATTATGATTACTCATGCGCCAACAGTGAAAAAGAGCTTTCAGTGAAATATGTGTTGGCAGTGAAACGGAGGCCAAAGCTTTGCCTGTTTTTTGGGTTGCTAGGTTACAAGTGTCCTGTTTATGCTCAAGGTTGGCTCAAAGTTGAGTGTATTTCGCCCCCTTTCATCCAAGTCGCAACTGCTTCGGCAGTGTTCCATTGCCACTGTTCCATGTTATTAACATGCACAAAGCATGGCTCTGTGAATACGCTAGGTAAACTCTTAACAGTTGTTGGGTAACTTAGCGCTTCCGTAGGCATAAATAAAACGGCATAATAGGCTGGGGAAATCCAAAGAAGCACTTGACTTCTTGTGCTCCATTTTGCATAGTTTATTTTGCAGGTTAAACCAATTTCAGCTGCATAGCTTTATGCGATAGCTTTATTTGTTTTCTAAAATTAAGAATAATATATATACAAATTTTAATTGAACTTCTTGGCCAACTCTTGGGAGCCATTTGAATAAATGCCGCGAATGTTGCGCATTAAAAAACGCCATTTCGGTTAAAGCTGCTAGGAATTTTAAATATGTACAAGTACCCAACAGTTGCACTCCCCCAAAAAAAAAAGCGTTGGAACTTTTGCAATGCGTGTTAATTCACACAGAACAATCGGCCTTTTGGGCATCCATTTGTCGATAAAATGCCATTAAATCTTTGCGGCAGATAAAACTGAGGAAAAAAGCATTAAGTGTCTGAATGAATAAATCATGAAACAAAAATGATTGAAGGCATGTCCAAAACAGGCAGCCAATGCCAATCTCCCACCAAAAACTGCACTACACCTAAAATGATGGACAAAAGCATAACTAGAACGATTTAATCAGCTGTAAATTCGATTAGCGGTTAACAATACATGAGATGAGCTATTGGCTGGGGACGCTGACAGCTAGAGATGAGTAGCAAATATAGTTAAATTATAAGTAAAATTACATTTTCATATTTGCATACATTTTCTTTAACTTTTGGCATATCTTGTCTTTTCTATTGGGAATGTAATTTTCCTCTTTTGCAAACTATGTATTTCATTTCCTTGACACGTTACCATCTCGATTTGTTTGCAGGCGAGGTCATGCAACGTTTTGTGGCATGTATCGCTGTTGGTTTACTTTATCGATTTCATCGATTAGTGATTGATAATGTGTTTGGCCTGCTTTCAGCTTTCAGCATTCAGCTTTCAGGCTGCTGCTGCTGTTGTTCTTCCACCTCATGGCCATTATGCAAATGCAAATTTGCTTAGCCAATTGATTTGAATTTCATTTGCGTTACGTATACGCACCATATGCCGTACGCCATAATTAATGCCTTGTGCCCCAGTCGCCTAATTAGCATAAACTTAATTAATTTCCGGGTCTGAGCTTGCAGGCTGAAGCTGATTGACAATTGCAAGTTTATGCCCCAAGTTAGGCAGTCAGTCTTCAGGTTCAGCTAAGCCACAAAGCGTTGTCAGTTGTGAAGTGCCTCCTTCTCAGACACTCGAAGATCCTGACACTGGCGTGCGTATTTAGCATATTTCCTGTGTGACATTCGACCTTTGTTGTGCATTCATGGAATACACGTGTGAGGGCGCGTCAGTTTCGCACCTGACTTAAGGTAATGGCACCAGAAACAACAACAACGACAACAACAACGACAACAATAGCAACCACAACAACAACTTGAACAACAACCACAATGTTGTCGTTGCTGTCTCGTTGCTGCGGGACCTAACAACGGTATTAGCATATGAGAAGGCCGCTCCGATTGCTGAAGAATTTGTGGCAGCCCTTGGGCCAATTATGCAGTAAACTTGCGCGAGTTCTCTGTCACACAGAAAAGAAAAGAATAGAACATTTTAGATAAGCCAGTGAGTGACACCAACGTAGGAAAAGGTGTTGCTTAGCTGAGTCTTCTTAAAGTTAAGTCTAAACAAATATGGTAATTTAATTGTTTCAAGCGAATACTTGGTAGGTAAGCTAGCTTTAGTTTCTGTACCTTTGCAATTGGATACTTCTTGGTGCCAGATTAACTATTTGCCTATTTGGTTAGCTGCTCTAATGAGCATCGTTTGCACATCCATTAACCTTTCGCTTGCACTTTAGCCTCATTATAATATACCATCATCGATTGCTACGTACGGTCCGTTTACTAATTAAGTTCTTACCTGCTGCTGCCCAGGAGAGAAGGCAGCAGCAGGTGCGCATGTCTCATTAGCGCAGTCTGAACATAATTAACGCTACAGACGACTACAGACTCGAATAAAAAAGCTAACAAATGCAACATCTAAGCAATCAAAGAATTGCCAATTATTACATTGATTACGAGATGAAAGCCATAAACGCTAGATAGCCAATGGCGGAACAATACAAACACAAATACATATACATATAATCTCTGTTCGTGGTCAATACACAAAGGAAATGAAAGCGCCTAAAAGCGCGCTTCATTAGGCATTATTTCAGGTAGAACAGCGAGAATGGAAGAGCGAAATAGATGAGGCAAGATAAAAATATATATTGAGTTGCTATTTAATGCAGGCATACAAACTTAATTTTGTGTTTATGAGGAACACATTTTGATGCATAAATGAATCCAAGGTATTTTATTTCCTGTACTCAATAATGCATTCATGTTAGTCTCATCCATGTTAGACTTCAATATAATAAATACGTTTGTACTCGCTTCTATATTGTGTGTATTATATACATGTGTATATTTTCAATGCAGAAGATAGCCAATCAAATTATTTCAAATATAAAATATTTAAAAGCGCTGCAGCGATGCTTTCGGGCTCTGGATGGGCAAATGAATGGCAGGCTGTTTGGGTTATAAACAGGGTGTTTGGCTAAATGAAAGACCACTTATCATGATTGTCCCACAGCTGACCACCCTGTATATATATATATCTATACGTAGCACATATATAACACAGCAATTTTACCTTTTTCTTTTTTTTTTGTGTGTGTAGCTCTCCCTTTTAATATATGAGCATCCATATACAATAGTATGTATGTGCGAAATGTGTGTAGATTCCCAGTTGGGCGCAGCTGAACGGAATCATGGTTGTTAATAATGCTGATGATGAGGCTGCTGCTTCTGCTGTTGCTGTTGCTGCTGCTGCTGCTGTTGCTGCCGGGTAGGCGTTGTCCTTTATCCGCTGTCCGTGTATTGATGAGAGCTCAATAATTCAATGCAGCTGCTTGGGCAGTCATTAAAGGCAGCGAGTACTCGTCTGCTATGGCAAAATGATTCGAGTGTGCTGCTGCTGCTGCTGCTGCTGGGACATGCGAGTAACTACACCGAAAGGTCACTCATAATGTCTTTATGCATGCTTTTAGGCGCACAAGGACACGCCCCTGGGCGACTGGCATATGGGAAACGTGGTCGAGCAGGGGGAATATGGTATGATAGGAAATGTTACTTGTTGTCTGTGCTGTATGCTATTAAATTTATCGCTGTACAGCATCAGCCCTCCTGCGACACGCCCACAAAAGGCCAACTGCACTTGTTTATTATGCATGTCGTGCTGCCCACTGTGAATCGCCCCCTTTGCTACCTCAAGGCTCCCCCTCCAATCCCCCATTCCTCCAGCCATCCCTATTGCATTTAAACTGTGCCAAGATTATTGCTCTATTTTGCGCTTCAATGGTTTTTGAGCGCCCGCTCACAACTTGGCAATGTTTAATACTTACATCCATATATATCTATATGTGCATATATACAGAAAGAAAAATCTAAATTGAGAATCTTTATTCGAAGATTGTTCAGTCTAGAATTGATAATATATTAAAGTAGTATTCTACGATCTTGGATCAAGTATCTTAACCACAATCTAAACAAGATTGTTTGAGTTGCTCAATAGTAAGAGAATTATTATAGATTATCAATAACTTACGAGTAAAATATGTATAAATGCTGAAATAAACTGACTCAATCTTTGAATATATTCTTGTCTTAAGACTAATGCCGCTCTGATTACTTTGGAAAACTTTTGTGTTAGAATGAAGAATATACATATGCTTGAGTTCTAGGTAAAGTTTTCTCTGTGTGTAGATATGCTTAGCTGTAAGTGTGTAAGTGTGTGGGTGTGAAAAAAGCCTCATAAAAGTGCCATAAATGTTGATAAGACATGTTTGTCAGGCGCTTTGCCAGCACCTGCTCGCCTGATTGTTCAAAGCGTTCATCTGCAGATAGAAGGCGCTAAGGTAGGCAATAGATGGGAAGGCAGTCGGCTGTCGTTTGGCAATTTGTTTGGCCCGATGATGAATGCATTGGCTGGCATTAAGCAGATTGTTTTATTACCTTAAAGATGAGCGACCAAGCGGAAGCCAATATAGCCATAGTTGAGATGGGCCCATAAGAGTATGTGAATGTGCGATTTGCTCAACAAATTCGTAAGTATATTACTGTTCAAATTGAGCTTGACTCGGCATTTGTTGTATGTATAATGGTTAAGGTCATTCTAGTTGGCACTGCTCAACCCGCTAACAGCGACTGAGCTGTCTGAGCTCATTTATGTCACATTGTTATGGCCATTTGGTAGCAGGGGCCAACAGCACAGCTGATTGCACTGGCCAATGGCCATTTGTTACGCGAATCTGTGGCTGTCATTGATGGCCTCAATCAAAGCTGTCATACGCAGCGACAGCGCCTCTCAGCGCCTGATGGAGCTGATGGCAGCTGATGGCGCCTGATGGGCCTCCTCCTCCACTTCCGCCCCTCAGCCGGTTGACTCTTTTGTCTTTTGTGTCGTTGCTCGTTGACATCGACTGCTTTAAATATGGATATTATGCAAATTGACTGTTGCCCTGACTATCGAATGCTATTCAAATGTTGCCAAGCAACCAAAAAAAGCGTCAACACAACTATGATTATGCTATTATTTATTGTTTTGATACAAATATGAAACTACTAATCGAACAGAAATAGCTGCTGACACTTACTAATGTGAATATATTACAATATAGAAACCTATGCAAATATTTTGCGTGTAATGAGTTCTTTAAACTCATTTCAATTACTCAACAAAATGCAAATTTGATTCAAGTTTAGGAATTTTCGAAAAGCTTTTTAGTAATTATAAAAATTTCTTTGTATATGCAAGCGAACAATGAGGCAAAAGCGCACATTAGCCTACACATGTGGAATATGTTGTGATTAAATAAAAAAACTGACAGTTATGCCAGCAAAGAAGCAAATTTGATTAAGTTATGCCAAACAATGCATATATGGCTGCCATGCTGAAAGCTTTTGTAGTTGGCATAACTTTAACAAAGGCGCGTAACCCAAAAACCGCAGCTGTTTCTCACAGGCCTGAAATGAGTTTCAAATGGCAATGGGGAAAACGGTTCGGGTCGACGCGGCGTATGCGTGATGTGGCGCTGACCAAAGAGTCCGGTTGAAAGTTCAAACACGTTTTATGCAACTTTAAATAGAACACTGTTTAAATTTTAAAAGTGCACACACATAAATTAGTTATAAAAGATGAACTGGAAATGCTCGCCAAGGTTGCTAGCATTGCGCACATCCTCGTGGTACTCCCTGGTGAACAGTTTGAGGATCAGACAGCAGCGAGAAGAGCGACAAAACACATTGATTGCTATCATCACCTTGAAGATAACAGCCGCCGCCAGCTTGTAGTAGATGCAGTGGCTTAGTGCCGGCTTTCCTTGGTGCCAATAAATGCGCCAGAATTGCTGTCCCATGATCAGAGCGCTGTTCAGCCACAAGAAGAGGAAGAGCATCACGTATGGGCCAACGAATAACATCTGGCTCTTTCTAAAGCGCAACCGATTATCGCCCCCAACAGCATCGGCTAGCAGCTCACAGAAGCCGCATTGGCAGCTTTTATAGATCCGGAACATCAACAGCAGAATGACAAACAACACGTACGATTGTGATACTCCATCGAACGGTAGCAGCGATGAGTATGTTATCCAGAATTTCAAATTGCGCAACCAAAGAAACCCATGCATCTGTTCGTTTAGCACAGGCACCACAGCGGCCCCAATGATCATTGTCCAGAGATACGAGATCGTGAGGAAGCAGCGCAGGAGCACCATCAGAAGGCGCGTGAACCTCCAGCTCCTGGTCAATAGCAGCGGCATTTTGAAGCTGTCTTCTCCGCTTGAGAAGTAACAAAAAATTCAAAATGATTTTGCTAGTGGACTTATAATATAAGTAATGTTTTGCTAGTGAGCTAGCAACACATTTACTAAAAGCCTACTCCGCTGACTGAAAATCCGATACTCAAGTGAGTTAAAATTGTTTATTTTCATAAGCGTCTCAGGTTTAATAGACTAAATTTAAATTTTGATTTATTCGGCTTTGAATTCATAATCAAAGCAGCTCACAGATTTGGAATATGGATGAGATTCTGTTAGTTGAAACTTAAAGAAAAACAAAGCCGAGCTGCAGCTTTCTGTTAAATATAAGCCTTTATTATTGTTAACATTATTTCCTATCCACTTAACTTATAGAGTTGGCAGCTTTTAATTGTCTTTGAGTGTACACAACCGTGCCAGAGTCCAAAACAGAAATGGCAAAGTTCAATATGAATTGAAGCAATAAGCGAAATGTATTTCTGCCAGCCTCGAATATTTTTGCTTAACATTGCTAGGGCTATTACAGACTATTGGCTCAACTTGTAACTCATGTATGCATATAAAATCGATATACGTATATAAAAGAGATTTAATTGTTAAATAATCACTGCTCAGCTAATTGATCTTGAATATTGCAAAGCCATCCCTTTTTGCATTCCATAAAATCGATTGGCATTACAAGCTTATGACTTTAGAATCAAACCCATTTTGGCTAGGGTATTCAATCTGCGGCAGAAGTTAAATTTCTCGCACCAATTCACAACGCATAATTATGACAGCCCACACAGTTCTCAATGTACGTATGTACATAAGAGTGTGCGGTTATGTATACATCACACACATGCAGAGAAAACAACATTGCGTATACGCGGTGTGTACACCATTTTCATTATGGTGTAAAAACATTTGATTCCTCTTGTTTGATTACGTGTTTCAGTTTCAGTTTCAGTTGCTGTTTCTCTTGCTGCCGCTGCTACTCTTGTTGAGATTTTTGCCACTTTCGTTTTTTATGGCCGCAGGTGTTCTGCTGAAAAATTGCAGTCAGTCGTAAGATTCATTTTTGCTGTCGTGTGTGCGAAATCGAACCTCGAAGATTAAGTTATGAGCCATTTCTTTTGGTTGAAAGCTTTTTCGGGTTAAATGGCTTGAGCTGAAAGCTATTTGCAATATTGCACAGACGATATAGTGAAATTCAATTTACTCAAACCGTGACCAATCAATTTATTTGCTATATGAAAGTTATATATGTAAAGCACATGGTTAAAGATGGTTAGCACAGTTGAAAACTAAACATGAAACTGTACCAACTGGCTTTGCTTATCATTTTAATTATCATACACAATGCTTCGAGCCGAAAGTGTCCCAATGGAAAAGAGTGGAATAGCTTAGCAAAAAAATGTATAAAATATTATTTGGGCACATAATCACGTAGCGCCACAAAATGATGATAATAAAATATGATAAACACAAAAAATGCATTAATAACTGTAGCAAAAAAAGGTGCGAGTCGACTATTAAGCAGAATGACAACTAATTTCTGGGTTAAGCCTCACAACAAAGCACACAACTCTCATTTATAACATTTAAAGACAAAAAACATAAACGCAGAAAAACTGAAAGCCCACGAAAACAGAATAAAGAACATGAAAAATTAAATGCCATTTTGTGAAGCCAGGCAAAAATGCCAACGAGTTTTCTTTTCACATCATGTATCAAATGATGTCCTTTGTCGAGTCGAGTGTGTGTGAAGCAACCCTACTGCATTAATGTTGCCAACTTGTCAGGCCTGCGCATTCTTCTGTTTTGTCCTTGCTGTTAATCCTTTGTCAGGGATATAAAGTGTTCAATATGCCGCCAACGGCCGATACTTATAAATACAAATGGCGCGATTTAAGGACCCGCATTTTGTGTCTCCTTCACAAAGTTCAAGCGACCAGCAAAGGGAAATGAATTAAGGAAAGGGTCAAAATTCGCCGTCACTCAATTTCTTTTTTGGATGAGACTCACAGGAATTTCTCACCGGAATCTAGATTACTGACAGTATATTTTATGCGTCGCCCACGCGACTTTTAGCCTCTTAAAAAAGGTCAGCCGCAGAGTGCCGTTTTTCCATGGAATGTTCTGGAAGTTATCAAAATACAATTTTGTTAGACCTTAAATCATAGCAAATTTAATTTAAAAAGTAATTTATCAAAGGAATAATAATAGATAAAGACTAAATGTATTTTTAATGAAAAATTTGAAGTCCATACAGCAAACAATTATCATTTAACTCAGACATTCCTATATAAACTTGGACCTACTTGCAATAAGCACCTTGTTTGTGAATGAATTTTATTATTTTAAGTAAAACAAGTGAGGAAGGATTATCTTCGGAGTGCCGAAGATTTGATACTCTTTCGAACGATTTTTAACCGCATATAAAATTTCAGTGGTGCAGTTGGCAGAGTGAAAATTGTCTAAGGGTTCGAAAAGAGTATAAAATCTTCGGCACACCGAAGATAATCCTTCCCCACTTGTATCTATTTGTATTTGTTTTACATATTTTCACCAGATCCTTAACTTTATCTATATTTCAGATATCCTGCACTGCTGTCAAACTGGTCTGCGCCAATGAGCTGCATTTGGGCGAACCGCTTGTGAAGGAGCCGGTATAGTGGTTCCTCGGCATTGGGGCGCTGCATTCCAGCTAAAACTCCCGGGAAACGTAGGAAAAGACGCATAAGTTTACGGTACAGAAGGACCTCAAACGGAACGTCGAATTTGAAGCCGTAAGTCTAATGAAATCCCCACTTGACTATTTCTAATTTTGCCTTATTTTCTTTCAGGGATTAATGACCAAAATAAGCATACAGCTGCCACAGAACGATCAGTTGGTTCGGCTGGTAACTTTGCTCCAAGGCCAGGCGTGCAACATGCAGAATCTGAATGACATCACTGACCATCAAACTCGTCTCCACCAGCAATGTCCAGCAGGCCATGAACAATGGCTCCATTTGATATATATTTCGCTAACAGTTGCCATTTTATACATATATATATATGATCTGTACAACTGATTTGTAAGCCTAAACTAATTAAGCATATATGTTGTTAATATTTGATATCAAACGATTTACAAATAAATGCATTATTCAAAACATAAAACTTGTCTGAATTTGGGAATCAAACGGAGTAACAACCAAGTTATCCAATTTCTCGCGTGCGGTTGTCAGAATGCGTCCAGTTTGCGAGCAAAGACAAATTTCCCCTGTTCCGCCGGTCGAAGTACCAGGCGCCCAGAAATCAGCAGCAAGCGACCTTGAAAATCAAATCTGCATGCTGCATTGAATTAAAAGTCCCGCCTAAAAGTATGCCATACTTTAAATTTAAAAGTATGCACTGGTTTTTTTCTTCTGCACTTTCAAGGTTGCTTGCTGCTGATTTCTGGGCGCCTGGTATTTCGAAAAGTGAAACCGACGAAATTTGCGTTTCCTCGGTACTTGGACGCATTCTGACAACCGCACGCAAGAAACTATCTGCTATGGCAGCTGGAAAACATCATTGGCCGATCTCACATTTGGGATAGTAATATCTCGGCCAAATAGAGTCTGATCTTAGAATGGTATAGCTTGTTGAGCTCGTAAGGAGCAGGACTATCGATCCTTGAAATTCTTGCAAAACTTTCAAACATGCATAACTCAGCGAAATGAAATGCGACTTTCGAATGATATACCTTGCAGGACTCGTAAGGATCAGGACTATCGATTGACATCATAAAAAGGACATGTCAAAGGACATTTTGTCAAATTGGTTTTTGCTCTCAAATTAAAAAGGACTATGGCCCAATCGATAGTCCTGATCCTTACGAGTCCTGCAAGGTTGCTTGCTGCTGATTTCTGTGCGCCTGGCACCTCGACCGGCGAAACAGAGGAAATTTGTCTTTGCTCGCAAACTGGACGGATAACTTGGTTGTTACTCCGTTTGATTCCCAAATTCAGACAAGTTTTATCTTTTGAATAATGCATTTATTTGTAAATCGTTTGATATCAAATATTAACAACATATATGCTTAATTAGTTTAGGTTTACAAATCAATTGTACAGATCTTAAAAAAATAGCTAGATTTATATATATGTATAAAATGGCAACTGTTAGCGAAATATATATCACATGGAGCCATTGTTCATGGCCTGCTGCACATTGCTGGTGGAGACGAGTTTGATGGTCAGTGATGTCATTCAGATTCTGCATGTTGCACGCCCGGCCTTGGAGCAAAGTTACCAGCCGAAGCAACTGATCGCTCTGTGGCAGCTGTATGCTTATTTTGGTCATTAATCCCTGAAAGAAAATAAGGCATAATTAGAAATAGTCAAGTGGGGATTTTATTAGACTTACGGCTTCCAATTCGTCGTTCCGTTTGAGATTCTTCTGTACCGTAAACTTGAGACTTTGTTTGCTCATATGCACCTGTTTTTCAAAATATTTAATGACGCATATCTTTGCTAATTTAAAATTCAATTGTTTTGCAATTCTTCGAAAATAGTATAATTAAGGACAAGAGTCGACTTATTTGAGACTAAGATTATCTTTGACATACTTTTGGCGAAATTGAGTTGAAAACGGTTTTCGGAATACATTCGCTGGTTCACATTGCCATTTATTGTGGCATTAATAATAAATATTAATAAAAAATAAATGTAAACAACAAAAATCAACGTCCTGCTGTCAAAATTTGTGCAGCCATAAAGCTGTGCAACGGCACGTATACGCAATCAATTGTGAATGCCCGTCGCAGACAGTGGCGCAACAATTTCAATTTATGCGCATTAGTTTTATTATTATTATCGAAATACTTCCTGCCAGTCATGTGCAAATTGAATAATAGACCGTGGCAAATTTGTGTGGCAAGGAAGGAGTAACTACAGTAATTACTGCCAGGTGGCACCACCAGAAAGCCCATTGACCTACTACTACAGTCTGCCCAAATTTAATGATAGTGCAACAGCGGCTGGTGGGCGTGGCATGACATTGAATATGCTACATACTCTATTCATGTGAGGTGGTCAAATTTAATTATATTCATTATAACTTTCAGGTGGTGAGAGGTGCTATTCTAAGCGTTTCTTAAGTGGGCCACGCAAAAGAGTAGAAGGTCAGTTTTGTCCTCAAAGTGGGCTGGCTACAACTCTATAACTCATCTATAATTGCTTTCCGCTTTTCGTCAGGCATGGAAAATTGCATATACCCAATGCCAAAACAAAGTTTCAGCTACTGCATAAACAATTCAGTTGAATTGGTAATCGAAATGAAACAAGTACTTTACTTCATTCATTTATTCCTGCTGCTCATCTTGGTAGGCAGCCAATCGCATTGCAATAATAATCAGGAGTGGAATAAGGAAACGAAAGCATGTGAAGACAGAAAATGTCCAAGTGAGTAGTAAATTATTACGCTTATTTAGCTCACCCAGCTGAACTACTGTTTGTTCTTCCAAAATGAAAAGCTGGCCAGGAGTGGCTGGAGACGAAGAAAAAGTGCATCAAGTTCGGCATGGTCGCATCTGACTTTAAGCAAGGCAACACAAACCTAGGCAATGGGAAAAAGAAAAAATGCCTGGTCGGTTTTGTGTGGTTGGAAAGCAAAGCTTTATGCGTCAAGAAAATCCGAGTTTGTAATGACGAAAGCTGTCACTCCACGACACACAGCCCAAATCTGAATAAGACTTGCATAGCAACTAAAGAGTGGGACGGAGCTCGCAAGAAGTGTATACCCAAAAGAGTGGCTGTGACCAACGGCACCAATCCAAGAAACTAGAACGTATTTACTTGTTTATTAATTAAGTTAACAGATTTTTGAAAAACAATTTTCTTTTTATTCTTTGCTTATTATATATTTTAAAAGTTCTTTGAACCAATTTTAAAGTTCGCTGTCATTTGAGCTCTCAGTTTGTGCTCTTTTTGTTTAATTCAATATTTTAGGTTTTTAGATAATGGCGACTAGTTTACGAGGGGAAGTGTCATGGCAGTTGGCCAACAAATTACGTATACGCCACGCTAGCCGCTGGCAGGGCAGTTTGTCAAGTGACGCCTGCGACAGGCGGCAGCGCCAAAAAGGACAGCAAAAGGACAGCTGTCGTCCATGGGGCAGCCAAAACAAATGAAGTTGAATGGCAAATGCTGCAAGCATTCGAGTTGCAGTTTATTGCTGCCACAACATAATCACTTTCCACTGAAATTTGTCTAAGCTGCGAGCAACATGCAGTAATAGTTAATTTGGTTGTTTGCTACTCAACTTAAGCTTAATGAATTTCGCAAGAATGAGATGGAGCTGCTCAATATGAGACTGGGACTAGCAGCAGTTCCATGTAAGCGGTTGAAGTTGCCAGTTTCGCAGTCGTGCTCGTGGCATTTACCATTTTTAATGCGCTCAAGTGCGCTGTTTGCAGTTAAACGTGTCGCAGTCTGCACTTCTCCAAAATGGCGTCCTTGTAAGCGTTTGTATGTGTATGTGTGTACATGTGTGTGTGTGAGTGTTAGTGTCGGTTCACTCGTTGGCATATTTTGCGGTTGAAATCCACACAAAAGGTGTGAAAAGCAGCAGCAGCAACCGGCGTGTGCGGCTCTTTTGATTGGATGCGATGCTGTTGCTTATTTGGCACGGATTTCATTTGCCTTCCGCTTCGCATCGCATCGCATCGCATCGCCCAACCCCAACTGCCGTTCAAAAATGGTTTTAGAAATTGAAAGTTGATGTGTGTTGCAACTGCAAATGTGCGATAAATGTTGAGTGTTGCTGCGGCAAGGGAGGCAATGAATATGAGCGAGATGAATGACGGGCGGCTTACCCATTTAACCATTTAAAGTGCGAAATAGCTATAATGGTAGAATTTGTGACTAAATTCGAATAAAGGTATTAAGAAAGTTTCAGATGTTAGTTTTGTTCTATATTTTGAAAAGTTCGAGTAGCGCATTAAACTCCATAAAATTTATATGTTCTTGAGTATAAGAAATAGCCAGCTTTAAAATTTATAAAATCTAACATATTGAAAACTTTTAAAGATATCACAAAACATCTTTTATTTGTCAAGATTTTATTTATTTGATATGTTAGAAAAAATCAGCTAAATAATATAAATAAACTGCTTTGTTTGTTTTTAAATCAAATTGTAAGTATTCCTTTAGTAGTTTCTCACATCACATAAAATGAAAAGCATACCTTCAGTTCGTTTTATACTCCAATAAGCGTTTGATGCGCTTTCATTTAATCAAAATAGAAAAGGAAGTGCCTACAACTATCAGTGTAAATATTTGTGGGTCCACGAGCGGATGCGCGGAGACACATTGCTCACTTAGTCGTCGCTCTGTTGTATGCCATGAGCACTTATGCAGCGCTTTGTTTTTAGGGCCACATAAATTGCGCATACGCCATGCTGCACACAAGCAACCCACGCCCCAGCAGATAGCTTACACATTTTTTTGCAGTTTGTTTTCTTTGCTCTTTTTATACCCTGAACCCATTAAAAATGGGTAAAAAGGGTATAATGAAGTTGTGCAAAAGTATGTAACAGGCATAAGGAAGCATCTCCGACCATATAAAGTATATATATTATTGATCAGTATCAACAGCCGAGTCGATCTAGCCATGTCCGTCTGTCTGTCCGTCTGTCCGTCTGTCCGTCTGTCCGTCTGACCGTCTGTCCGTCTGTCCGTCTGTCTGTCTGTATGAACACACAGATATCAGAGACTACAAGAGCTAGAGACTTCATATTTGGAACATAAGTTCTCCTAATCCCGGGACAGATCAAGTTTATTAAAATTTATCGATAGCTCGTCCCGTTCAAAAGTTATCGATAAATTTCGATTTCAGACCAGCGTTTTTTGGATATAACTTACAAGTTATAAGAGCTAGAGGCCCCTAATTTGACATGTATAATCTCGAATAGCATACACATGAACAAATTTTTCACTTTTTGGATACCACCCCCCAAACCCCCCAAAAGTTAAAAAAACGAATTTTTGAAGGTACGACCTTGCAATTTGGTTTGGTCACACATATTATCGACAATTGTTTGCCCCAAAAATTTCAATAAGATCGGACGATAAACACAGAAGTTATTTAAGATTTAACTTTCCATTATGTGGGGCTCAGCGAAAAGCAAGCTAACTGCTTAGACCGCTTGCACTGCTTGTACTGCTTGTACTGCAGCATGTGTGTGTTTAGATTAATATGAATGATTGTAAGGACTGGGTTCAGGGTATCTCGTAGTCGGGCACTCCCGACTAGAGCACTCTTACTTGTTATACCCTGAACCCATTAAAAATGGGTAAAAAGGGTATTATGGGTTTGTGCAAATGTATGTAACAGGCATAAGGAAGCATCTCCGACCATATAAAGTATATATATTATTGATCAGTATCAATAGCCGAGTCGATCTGGCCATGTCCGTCTGTCTGTCCGTCTGTCCGTCTGTCCGTCTGTCCGTCTGTCCGTCTGTCTGTCTGTATGAACACACAGATATCAGAGACTACAAGAGCTAGAGACTTCATATTTGGAACATAAGTTCTCCTAATCCCGGGACAGATCAAGTTTATTAAAATTTATCGATAGCTCGTCCCGTTCAAAAGTTATCGATAAATTTCGATTTTAGACCAGCGTTTTTTGGATATAACTTACAAGTTATAAGAGCTAGAGGCCCCTAATTTGACATGTATAATCTCGAATAGCATACACATGAACAAATTTTTCACTTTTTGGATACCACCCCCCAAACCCCCCAAAGTTAAAAAAACGCATTTTTGAAGGTACGACCTTGCAATTTGGTTTGGTCACACATATTATTGACAATTGTTTGCCCCAAAAATTTCAATAAGATCGGACGATAAACACAGAAGTTATTTAAGATTTAACTTTCCATTATGTGGGGCTCAGCGAAAAGCAAGCTAACTGCTTAGACCGCTTGCACTGCTTGTACTGCTTGTACTGCAGCATGTGTGTGTTTAGATTAATATGAATGATTGTAAGGACTGGGTTCAGGGTATCTCGTAGTCGGGCACTCCCGACTAGAGCACTCTTACTTGTTTGTGTGTGTGTGTGTGTGTGTTTTCGCGTGGAGACGGAAGCGCATAACTTTACCGTTGAAATATTTGTGAGCCGTGAAAAAGTCAGTAAAAAAGGAAAGTTTACCAAATGCGAAACGCGCTCAGCTCCGAAGCACTTTAGTCAGTCGGTCGTCCTCCGGCGGCAGTCTGCAGTCCTCATGCCCTCTGGTGCATATAGAACTGCGCTGGCAACTCAAATTGACATGCAATTGCAATGGCATGCAAATTGCTGCTGCCTCCTGTTCCTGCCTGCCTGCCTGCCTGCCTGCCTGTTTCTTGTGACTGTGGCAAGTTCAATTTGCTAGTCACACCTACGTCATGTGGCACTTGTCCAATTTTGATATATTCTCAACGGACTTGTGCTTTTTATTCATTTTCTTTATGCTTTTGCTTCATGGCTTTCGATTTGCCTCTGGCTGCATCCCTGGGGCCATTTTGCTCACTCACAACTTAAATATTTGCAAAAATTTTCATTTCTGGCCCCGGGCTAAGCAAGTTCTTAAAGCGCCTTCACTTTGACGTCTCAAGTACTTGTCCTGCCCGAACTTATCTCGACAAAATGTGCACACAGCAGCTGGCTGCCGCTCTTTTTTTTTGTAGGTCAAGCTCTGGCGTTGCTGTCATCCTCATTATGCTGCTTCATTCCTCAGTCTTTCATTTGCTCAGCACGAGCAGCAGCAGCAGCATCATCCACATCATCATCATCATCATCATCATCATCGTCGTCGTCGTCAACGTTGTGCCATTGTCGTTGAAAATCAAGTGGCAAAAGTGTCCGTGAAGTTCGCGTCGCACAACCAGGTTGTCTATCTTCGTCCAGCCTTCACTCAGAGAAGAGAACGCAGCTGCTGTTGCTTCTCTCTGACGCAGCCAAAAAGTTGCAGCTGACTCTGTTGCAAGCCACTTAGCAGTGTCAAGTTGTGTCATTTGTGCCATCAATAAAATTACCCAACGAGCAGCTGATGGGCCCTAACCACTTCAATCCATAGTTGCGAGCAATTTTCGCATATTTATAAGTTGAGAAATGTTTTGGACTGATTGGCTGATTCACTTATTTATAAACCACAGTCACAGTCGCAGTCAGAGCCTGCTTTCAATGCAAATGTCAAATGCAACAAAAGACCTTGAGCCGAGACACACTCGCAAGCGAGCAGACTGACACCACTCTTTTCGGTCCACAGATGGGCAGCAGGACCAGGAGCAGGATGGAGCAGGCTGCAGGCTGCAGGATGCAACAAAAAATCGTTAAATGTTGGCCATGTGCATGAAGACATGACGTGTCCTGACTAAAATAAGCACTATAGTGGACTGAGCTGTCAGTCGTAACAAGTAGGATTTAAAAGTGTTACAGCTCTACATGAAATATAATTTGCAGCATAGAAAATACAAAAAGCGTTTTTTTTTTATAGCATTTTCTCAAGTTTTATTTATGTTTATTACTCAATTAAAATTTAGTTGGGACATTTTTTGGTTTTTGCATTTTGCTGTTTTTTGGTTTGTTGGATGTATGTATATGCTTTTTATTCTCAATTAATATTTTTGTCACTTATTTCCTATTTACTTTGGTTTAATGTAGTTGTTATGCATTTTTAGTAGAATTTTACTTTGATCTCTAATATAATTTTTAATGCTCTTCATTATTTATTTATTTAGTAGTAATTAATTTGAATTTTAAACATTTCTTTTGTAGTTTTGCATTTGTAACAATTTTCTTTGCTGCAATTTCGACAGCATTGTTTTTATTTAGTTTTTAGTTTATGTTATTGTATTTTTATTTTTATACGTTTGTTTTTTCTTTTCAATTTTCTATAATACTCGTACGTATGTATATATATATATTTTTTTTTTCTTAGTTTTTTGATAATATATTTGTTCAAGTAGACAAACTTGTAGTACACTTGGTAGAAAAACAAAAAATTGTGCCACCAGATTAGTTTTGAGTTCTTGTTTATCAGTTTAAGTAGCTCGCTGAAAAAATTTGTTGACGTTTCGTAGCTGTTGTTGCTTGTGTACCCCTAATGTGCCTTGCGGGCTTATTCAATTAATTTAACATCGAGTATCAGTTAAAAATTATGTTCTTTTCACTTTTATTATTTGTATAGTATTTATTTATTTATATGTTTTTCCTTATGTAGGTACAACAATACACTGCATTTGGTTTTTGGTTTTTGTTTTTTGGTTTTTGTTTTTGGTTTTGGCTTTGGCCAGACAAACCGGTTAAGTTTCAAAAATGTTTCAGCATTTCCCTTGGGTTTGTCTTCATTGTTTTGCCCTACAATAAATCTTGGAACATCGTGCCTTTTTAACATGCTTTGCAAATTGCTTTTTAACACTGCTTTGCCTTTTGTTTTAGGGTTTTACTTAATTTGTTAAGTTTTTTGGGTTTTTTTTTATTATTAGCAAAATTTAATAAGAAATTAAGTTTATTTAATTGTTTGATAATTTTAAATTTCTGGCAATTGTGAGAAATCTCAAGCAATTTGTATTATGCAAATAATGGAGATTATTATAAAAAGCGATACGAACATTCTCTGCATGTATTGCATATTTTCTTTATAATTGTTTATTTGGAAAAACAAAAACAAAACAAAACAAGTTTGTCAAGATATTAATCAGAATGTAGGAAGAAGTTAAGGCTAGATTTTTAGCTAATAATTGGCTCGGGTCGGGCTTACTTATTATTCTCAATGGAGTTTCTACAGCAAACTCTAGCAAATCATTCCGTACAACATATTCATATTATCGAGTTAGATTAGAATCAAACTAAAAGTGATCTGAACTTAGAACAACTCAAGAGTTTGCCTTTTAATCAAGTTAATTATTGCTTATAAATTAATGAATTAATATATATATATATATTATTATAATGACCATATTGTTCTGCTCATAAATATCATTTTCATTTAATTAACATATTTACTAAAAAGTTTACAAGAGTGCAGGCTCCTTCATAGGCTTTGCACAGTTACATTTTACCAATTTCTTTGTTTTGTGTTTGTGTTTTTGTTTTGTTTTATTTATGTAATAAATTTTTATTTTGTTGACTGCTCTGCGGACAGCCGACACCAACAAATTCAAAAAGTGTACGCTTTGCTCAGCTTATTGCTCAGCATCCTTGCGTATCTTGTGGCCACGGAACGAGGCCTGGATTTTGGTGGCCGCCTTGTTCAGCTCCGGATCGGTCAGATCAATGTCCAGCTCCTCGGCCACCTTCTTGGTTATCTCCTGGATGTCCTCGTCCTCGGGCTCATCCTTGTTGACCAGCTTGCGTGCCAAATGGCCACGGAAAGTCGATTGAATCTTCAGCGCGGCATGGCACAGCTCTGAGAAAGAGACAGAGACAGAAAGAGAGAGAGAGAGGGAAAGGGAAGGCATTAGTTGCGGTTGCACTGCTCTTAAGTGGCCACTTGGCCAACGCCCCAAACCAAGTAAAATGCTTAATTGTAAACTTTGGCCACTTGCCGCCATTCTAAGTGCTTTCTGTTGACCGTGTTAAGTACAAAATTTGTGTTTTTTTCCATCGCTTTTATCAATGGAAACTTTACACTAAACTAAACAAAACAATTTCAACTCAGTAGTTTTAATTAACTGCTGTTCATGTGGCGACATACTAAAACTAGTTGCTGCTTATTGGGTCATTCCAGTACAAGTTTCTAAGCATGTTGTTGAGAGTCACCAAACTTTGAGTTGGCCCATTAAAATTAGCTGGTGCATTGGCCAAAAAAGGAAACTTGAAACAGCGCTAAGCGAGAGTGAAACTATTTAAAGTAGCAACGATAGTCGATAGTCGCAAAAGTTGCTGCTATCGATAGTTTTAGATGTACCATAACTAATATTGTAGTTGTGCAACACTTAAAGCTAATCTACATATTCAAATCAGACACCAAAGCTGCTTTTGTATTGTATTTTAAATAGCACACAAAACAATTTTCATTTGATAATTCTCGCCTGACAATTTATAGAGCAACAAAATATATGCCGCACATTTTCAATCCCAGTGGGTTCTATTTACAGGCCCCGACAGCACATTAAGTGCTGCAGATTGTGTGTAAAATAATCCATATAATCGAGATATAATCGAAATGGTCCCCGAACACTCTTCAGATGGCGCCTGTCAAGATACTCTTGTGACAGCTCCAATCGTGGTCAGGCTAATCACATTACGTATACGCAATGTGTTCGCTGCGGTTACCCAAGGGATGCGATACAAGTGAAAGTCCTGCACTTGAACGCATGCTGAATGCATATTAAATGCACGACCCAACCGCAAAAAGTCGGAAACAGAATTACGCTTCATTTATAAAGCTCTAATAGGGATGCATGTGAATGTGGTCAAAGCTAAAAGTACGTGCTTTACAACTCCCCAGCAAAGGATGCATGATTAAGTTGTAAGTAGAGAGTGCAGATGTTGCCCTAATGAGCTGATTCTTTGCAGCGACACCCACGCTAATTGCGAATTAATTGTGTATTGCAGCTCAAGGTTGCTTTAACGAGTTGCCTCGTTGTTTAAAATGCTATAGAATTTATTAACAAAAAAATCTAGCATTTATTTGTGGCTGTGCCAGTTTAGATTTATGTATGTGCTTGGTTTTTGTATTGTGAAATGTCAAATGCATGCATTTAAATATATTTTATTACAGTATTTTACAATCAGCCTAATAATTCACGAGCAGACATTCATTTCTGCCCTTTTTTCCAGCGAAACTGTTTTAGCATTCATACAAAATTCTTCTTCCTGGCTGCCTTATCATTTATATATGCTCAACTTAGTTGCGAGCAACGTTCTCCTGTCCTATGTAAGATTATGTAACTGCAGTTGGCCGCCATCTTTTTTGCTTTCTTCCCTTTTTTTTTGGTTACACAGCGCATTTATGCAAATGTTAGAAAAATCTCATTTTAAATTTTTGTGATTACATTTTAGCTGCTGTCGCTGCTGCTGCTGCTGCTTTTGCTACTGGGGATTTTGTTTAACTCAACAGAGTGCATATATTTGACTTGGCAGGTTCTCGTTCTCGATCTCGGCAGCTGGACCCCTGAACATGTCAAGATTCAACGCAATTAGGCGTTTAACTGAAATTGGTCACAGTCGTTGCTGTTGCTGTTGCTGCAGTCGTATTTCATTTGGCCCCACAACTAATTGTGCTTGTTCTGTGTTCGGGCAGTAAATGTTGATAAAATTACGCATCCGTCGTGTGGGCAACGTGACTGGAGTTGGAGTCACGTGCCGCATGTGTGGCCTGTGAGCTGCATCTCTGTTTATTTATAAAATATTTAAAATAAGCACAAGACGTGCAAATAGCTCGTAATGTCACAAGCGCTGTGACATTTATAGGCCAGGTTGAGGGAGGTGCCAAATAGAATATGGTATGGTATGGGACGTGTATGCTGCCCGCTACCTGAATATGCATGACTGTCATTCAGGTCCTGTTGTGCATAAGTGAGGCGCACGCATGCTCTTAAAAGTTGCCACACCAATATCGTTGAAAGGAAACGCATATAAAAGTAGTGCATAAACTTTGCTGGCTGCTGACTAAGTAAATAATTGAAATTGAAACATTTTAATTGGTATTTAATGTTAGTGGTGCTCAGATTAAACTTTGTTGCACATCTCACTTTCAGTTTCAGGCATAGAGTTTCAGTCTTTTGGCAAATTGCCGAAATTGAGGTGAAACTGATTTGTGAAAAGTTTTGTGGCAGCTGGCTTTTTCGTGCCTGTCACGCTTTGGTTAAGGATTTGACTCAGGATGTAACACATGCTCTGCACTCGCTCACGTACAGGAGCGTGTCCTGTCACAGCACACACGGGCCAACAAAAATCTGAGCGCATGCACATGTACTCTACTCAGCTCAGCTCTGATGTCCTGTCGCCTTTTGTTGTTGCTGCATATAAATTGAGTTTGTATTTGCCAGGCTGCTTGGTGTTGCACCTTGCAACTGCGCCTGCAGCTGCAGCTGTAGCTGTAGCTGTGGCCAGAGACACGAGCTGGCAGCTAACTTGATGTTTGGCAAGCAGCGATTTGCATGTGAAACGCTGCCCGGCCAATCGCTGTCTGCTCAGTCTCAGCCTGATTGACTGACTATGGGCAAAGTTTTTGGCGCTCGACATGCTCAAAGTACTAGTATGACGTGATTGCTGGTCATGCTAGGCATGTGCCAGTGGGCTACATATTTCGATTTCAACTTTTAATTGAAAGTGCATTAAAGCATGATATTGATAAGTTTCAGCTTGAGTTTGCTGTGGTTTAATGGCTAGTTTGCAAAGTAATTAAAATTGAATAAAATTACTTGTCTATGATAATATTGAACCCCAAAAGGTAAGCAGCTTGCAGGGTTTGAGTACAGGGTATCTGCCAGCACTCCTTCTCACTGCTTTCTAGCCTTCATCACTCACTGCTAATCTCGTTCCAAGAAATACTTTTGCCTACTTCGACTACTTCATCTTCATCTTTGCTCTCTGACATCCATTGGCTTGTTGATAGCGCATCAAATAAGATTCTTGGCCTTCTTGGCCTTGCCGAGAACTTCTTCTTTCCGTTTCCATCAATGACTGCCCAATGCACAATAGTCATCAATCATACGACGTGTGTGTCGGAATATGCTAGGCATTTGCACTACATTTTTTAGCTCCTGCTGACCTTCGGTGTGATGATTATTGGTATTATTGAGAGTGCTTACTGGCCAACAGTGCGGCAAAGGCAGCAGCAACAACAACAACAACAACCCTTGGTCATGTGTTGCCACTTTTGTGTGGCATTCAACGCTCTTGACCCACATTCCCAACAGCACAGCACAAAAACAATGCAAATTTATATTAAAAATAAAACAATGCAAATGTGTGAAAGGCACACACACACACGAGAAGTTCGCGACTGTGTGTGTGTGTGTGGAAGTGTTGCTCTGGGTGCCATTAGCAAGAGTGAAAATATGTGACGTGTGCTAAGTAATTGTGTCATATATACAAGACACAACAAGCACAGACTCAGACACGTGCATAATGAGCACATAATGTTTTTCAAAACAAGTACGCAACAATGTTTAATCAACGCATAACGACTTCTAAGCACACTAACCTTCTTTGACAGTCATATTAATATTAAATATATTTAATACACATTTCAGTTGTCAGCTAAAGTCTTTTAATCATAGCCCTTGCGAACAAATAAATATTCATGCTTCATTCATGCGTGAAGGATGTCAGAATTGTGTTGGCTACCTTCGGGCAGGGTAAGTGTCTCGTATAATGACAAGCTAAGTGGTTGTGTAGCTGTCCCTCTCAGGCATGTAATACTTAATAATCGTCCTTTTCGCCTGTGTGTGTCTGTCTGTCATTCTCAGGCAGCTGCCATAATAACTTTGTTAAGTCTTTGTCATAAATCTGAATTTTAATTACTTCTGCGACACGTGCACACGAACAACAAGCTGATGTTGTTTATATAACCTAGAGCTGCGAACGACTCCATTTTGAAATGTAGCACGGGCATAAAATGGTCGTCTAGTTGACACATTCTTGACAATGGACCAACAAATTAGCTGCTCATCTGCAAGTTGTTGACTTTATAAGCCAGCAATATACAATTTTGTAACTCTTTGTTGGCAAGTAGCTTAAAGTCTGAGAGGACTATTTAATTGGTAACGTAAACACATCTGAAATAAACTTAGCTCGATTTATTTTCATTTTATTTACCCAAAAGGTATTATGCCTCGATATCTACTGTACACAGCACAGGGTACGAGAAACGACAAATTGTGAAAAATGGGCGACGATAATAAGCTCGCTAAAAGCAGCAGATGAAAAACAAATTGTTTGCCAAAGTTTTTGTTAGTCCCCCAAACTCGTTACAGACTTCAGTTTCTTTTGCCTCCTACCTTGCCCCATTTTAATTTTAGCTGGGCTTTTGCGGTGGCCCAGAGTTGGCATTCTCCTGGCCCTGGCCCAGAACACACACAGAGTACAGAACAGAACAGAACAGAACAGAGAACTAAGCCCATTTTTCAATTTCCGCTAACTAAGTCTTGTGGTTAACCATTTTCCATTGCCTGCCAAAATCGCCTTGGCATTCTTTTGTTTTGTGGACGCATTGGCCCGCAAAAATAAATCTTCTTTGGCTGTTGAGGTAACTAAAGATAATTGCGCATACGCACTGTGGGCACCGCAATTAAAATGATCGACTGTGTGGGGACAGTTTTCCATTATTAACATTAATATTAATGATACGCTCCCTTTGCCAGATTAAGTGATAATTTGCACGTAAATGCTGCTCGCATATATTTTGAGGGAATGTTTGCTAATTATACTTCAAACACGCATAAATTCTCTGGTGGTAATCACGTTTAAGCCAACCGAATAATGTCGGTCTGCATTGGTCCCATTGGTAATATGTAGGTCCAACCCACTGCTGTTTGCCAATGAACGTACGTATTTAGCCACCCACACACACACACACACACAGACACACACACACAGTAGGACATATGTATGAGACCACTGGAAATCAAACAAAAACTTTAATTAATATAAAGCTCGACACAAAAGCAGCTTATGGCTTATTGTGCAATTTGGCATGGGTTAAAGTTGCTTTGGATAGCGCTCGGCAAACTAATTAAAAGTCAGCGGTGCTTCACGTTAATCCCAGGCATAATTTACTGCCGGCTTAAGCATTAACTACAATTTATTGCAGGTGTATAGTAGATTAACCAAATAATAACAGTTTTTATTATGCTAAAACAAATAAATTCAAAGTTGGATTATAATGAAAAAATGCAGATAAATTCAGACTATTCAGAATTGAAATAATTGTGCCAACAATTCACATTTTATTTGCATAAAATTCAAGAAATTCATTCATTATTTGCATACAATTCAACAAATTCATTTATTTCAGGTGTTTAGTTTACATTTGGAAAATCCCCTTTGGTCTGCTTAAGTCAATCTGAAGCGTAACGAAGCTTAAAACGACTTGAGGCTGTCGTAAGATAACACAGTTGGTAAACAGACCCAGTTTACACTTGGCCAAGTAACTAAACAAATAAGAAAATTAAGTATTGAAGCCACAATTAAATATTTACAAAAGTAGAATTTGAAAGCAACAATAAACTCGTTTATCTACTAGATGGCTAGAAGGTGTTCCTGTTTGGAGCCTTGGCATGCCAACCAAACTGCCAGCAGGATATGCCGAAGAAGAAGAAGAAGAAGCAGACTGCGTAAAAGGTGCCAAGTTGCTAAAATATTTAGAATGCGGTCGCCGACAAGGCGACGGACCAAAGGACTTTTGTAAAACGTTTAGCAGCAGCTAAATAAATACAAAGCCAGCTGTCTTGCACACACTCATACACACACACACACACACAACAGAGAGTGGTAATCTATGGCACTTTTTTTTGGCCACTGTGCATTATAAATTAAAAGACCGACACCGAAATGTTGTCGTCTGTTTTATTTTCGGGCCCGCTGAAGTTTACTTTTGTGTTGCCTACATTGCGGCGCACCTGCTGTACGTGTGTGTGTGTTGTGTGTTGTGTGTGTGTGGGTGAGCTGCAAAAAGCGCCAATTCAGCGCTGAAAATGTTTTTAGTTCATGCTGCTTATTGCGTGTTCCATGTCGTTTCCATTGTTGTTGCTGTTGTTGCTGTTTTTTGTTCGTTGTGTGTTTTTCGTTTTTCTCTCGTTTCTTTTCCGCTGTTGTCTTTAGTGCGCGTGTTTTCCGGATCCGCTTTTTTGTTTGTGCTGTGCTGTGCTGTGCATGCGGCACAGCTGTGAATAAGCAACGTGAATAACAACAACACACTTAACATTGTACTTAAATGGCTCTCGACTGTGTTTCGCTGCGGTGTAAATGAAATTACAACTGCGCTTAAAGCCCCAAAATCCAATTAGATATAAAAAACGTTGCGCCTGTCTAATCGCAGATGTTAATACCACTGCTGTTGTTGTTGTTCTTGTTGTTATTACTATCAACATCCGACAGACACGCACCGAATGCCAACTGTCAGCCAATTCAAATCCATGCGTTGAGTTCATTAATTATAGTAAGTAATCTTTTTACACGGTCTTTCTTTACTTATTCTCCAAATCTTAACGTACTGCATATTGCCCTATTATAAAGAAGTGTGATATAAAGAACTGTCGCAGCTTAATCTGAACTGAAATTCTTTAAATTTCCTTCAATAAGATTAAAATACTCGACTGCCTGTTAAAATAAACAAAGTCAGAAATAATATCCACAATCATTTCTGTTGAAAGTGGAATTTTTATGGTAATTAAAGCTAAGCTTAACATATCAAGCTCTTAGCAAACCAATACAGTATTAAAAGCAAGCCAATTAATGTTTAAGTGGATGTTTAATGCCACGCCTTTGACAATAAATCTCAATGCATGTACGTATTTGTGTTTTAATCACCAACTCAATATTTACAACAAGCAAATGCAAATAATCCACCAAGTTGCCCATACGCAACGTTGGCCCGTTGGCATGAGCTCAAAAGGCATTTAACATGGCAGAACTTTGCCTGCGGTAAACAACAATTAGTGAGCAATGATTATGCAAGTGAAATGAGGCCAAAATTGCAATTGGCCCGCTCGCAATACAAATTGGCAGACAACTGGGCGACCTTCAAGGGCATCAGGCCAAATGCTTTGTGCGTTCGCATGCGTTATGCCTACGTGTGTGTTTGAGTGTGTTTGTGTGTGTGTGCTTTCTGCTAAATAAGTGTGTTTTATGCACAAAGCAAATGCTTTGGAATGCCAGAGGGGCAAACATGCCAAAGCCGCAGTGTTTTGCCAAAATACGAATGCAACAAGAAAATATCCTTTAAAACCCCTTTGGCTTTCGATTTGTGTCCTGTTTGTGTTTGAGTGTGTGTGTGTCCTCATTTGCATATGCTATGCCAGAAAGCGTTGTTGCACTCCCTGCCAAGCCAAGCCAACCAACCACTGACTATATAATTTGCTTTCGGCAACACAGTTGTTGTTTAGTTGTTTGCTATCGCTGCTAAAATTGTGCAATATGTTGGCTACACATTTTAAAACTAGGCCAACACCAGCTGGCTCTTTCATTGTTTGTTGTCGACTGTCGACTGTCGACTACCGACTGCCAACTGCCAACTTTGAATAATGATGAAGTTCTAACTGTCGGTTTGGTGCTGGGTGCGGTTGCACGTGGCCAGGTGTGAAGCAGGTGTGAAATTGTAGTGCCAAAGAAAGGAAGTTTTTAGTGGCAACATAGAGAAAACGTATATTAAATTGTGATAACACAAGCGGAATTTAAACGAGCACGAATAAATAACATATCAACTAAAGAAAGCTTTTAAGATAAGCACAATATTGCAATAATATATGAAATAATGAATTTAAAACAAAATAATAATACTTGATGATAAACAAATAAGTAAATCTGTACTAAGTTATATATTCTATTTTCATTGTTACTCTATTTTTACTGTATTTAAAGTGAGCTGGAAATCGAAATATGAGAAATCAAAGAAATTTGAAAGAAAGAAGAAATTATATTTAATAAAATGTATAACAAAAGTATTTTAGACTATAGGCTTACCAATTTACCAGTTTGCATATAAATATAGGACTGTCTATGATTAGAATACTCATAAAGCAGACAAGAAGCACATCAAGTACGACAAAGTAACAAATCAGAGTAGACAGATGAAATGTGGACTACACTCAACTGAGTGTGTGTGACCTTCACACGAGTGTTCTTATTCCGCTTATTCCGCTGTAATTGAGTGCAGTGGAACAACAACAACAGCAGCAAGTGAAAGGGTGTTTTTTTTTCGTCTTTTGCATGCGTTTTCATTCGCTTTGACTTGTGAACCACGCCTAATTAGCCTTTGCCCATTGTTGTATACATCTGCATATGAAAGGCACATGAGACATCTACGCCGCAGAGCGCCCAAACCCTTTAACCATTATGTTGAGCAGCATAATTAAGTTCGCGGCAGAGGTGGAGAGGTGGAGGGGGGCTATCTGCCTGGCTAAGAATCCATGAGATTGTGATGTTGTCCTCGTTGGTTATGCGCCTTGATGACAAGCTCTAAGTTTTTAATGAGCAGCCTGCCTGCCAGCCTGCCAGCCTGCCTGCCAGTCTGTGTGCCTGTCTTTCAGTGTAGCGCTAGCAAATTATGGCTAAAAAATTGTCAGTGGCTGTTTACGGCTTAATAGGGTTAAACGTGGCAACAGCAGAAAGATCCTTAGACCAATTCGCCAGTTCCCCGGAGCTTGTGCGTTATTTATGAGCATTGCGGATCTGTCAGAGCCACGATTAAATACCCAGTGGGCTGGCAGCTGGTAGGCGTGGCAGTGAGGGCTGTAAACTTTACATATACCCAAGCGGCAGTCGGCAGTCGACTGTCATTCGCAGCAGGCAACTTTAAGCTGCCGCAAACTCAACTTTTGTTGTGACAAATTCTTTTTTTTTCGCCATCTTCTTACACTTGAAAATATATTGCGTAACGTGGTGGGGCCGGAAAGTTTTCATTACGCCGGGGAAGTTGAAGTTGAGCAAACTGTAGTTCTAGCATGTAGTTCGGTTTGGGTGTAAAGTTGCTGATTTGCCGACAATGTGGCGAGGACGAGCCCCAAGGATATGGATGAAGTTATGGTGCGAGCAGGTGGAGCTGCCAGTGTCAAATGAATGTACAGGAGCGCATTTTCGGCCAGTGTAGGACATGATTAATGTGCTTGCGCTGAGCAAGCAGGTTAACAAGATAGCACTTAGTCAAAAGGACTCTCGCAACTCGCTACTGGCAACTGTGTCATGACTTGGGCTAATAATGACCAAGTCGGATAACACACATATAAAGTTGTCAAGTTCTCAACTCGAGTGCGTCTGACTGTGCAGAAACGACAAGTTTAGATGTTGCTCTAATGTGGCACATTTCTTTGAAATTAATTTAAGTGCATCAAAGTAGGGTTGACAGGAAAGTAACACGAATTCCGACTACACTATTTATATAAGACATGTATTTGTTAATTTAAATAATTTTTTATCGATATACAGTCCAACTTATCCAACTGCAACTTCTTTAACTGAGAGTTCTCTATAAGTCGAGCTTTTCTTGGGGCAGATGGCGTTTCTAACAGAACATATATTCCCATATACTATACAGCAACAATATAACTAAGTTTAATATTCATCTAATGCTTTCCAGACTTGTGTTCCATCGATTATTCTGCTACTTTCACAGCGCTTACAACGAAATAAAATCCAACACGTGCCCCAACCCGACATCAAAGTTTCCTTTTTGTGCTTGGATATATTTTTTGTATTTTCTGCTCTTCAGGTTACAGCAGCTTTACTACTATATTTTTACTTTTATCTCGTGTGCTGCTTTTGTCAATCTTTGAGCTGGTCAAAGTAAATATTTGCCGACTGTAAACTAATGCTTCTCTCTCTCTCTCAATCGTTCGCTTCAATCTTCTTGCTTAACACTTTGAGTACTTTAAGTCAGCATTCACTTACCTTTGTCGTTCGGATCGAATTCAGCCTCCAGCTCTGCTTTGGTCGGGTCCCCGGATGAGGAGGCTGCCTCGGCAGTGGCGGAGGAGGCAGCGGAGGCGACGGGAATGGCGCTGCCATTGTTGGTTGCAGTTTTGGTCTCCGATTTTTTCATGGTTTCTCTCACTTTGTGGCCTCGAAAGACGGCTTGAATTTTTGTTGCGGCTTTTGCTGCAATTAAATAGATGCAAAAAGAAACTATAGCAAAGTGTCGCGTCATTCTGTACAAGTGTCTCTCAAAAAGTTGTATTTTTAATTAGAAGCATCAAAAGTTAAACTAAAAACTCTGTGACAGCTTTTTTCTAGAATTTCTTGTTTTTTGTGTTTTTAATTTTTTCTTCGTGATAACTTTTCTGATTTTAAGTTTTGCAAAGCAATTAACTTCTATGAGCTGACAGCGCCACACAGAGAAAAATCGATCGATTACTGATTGAGCCCGCAAAATGTGGGGAATTTCTTCTGTTTTTTTGGCTCTCTGCCAACTCCAAGAGAGCTTTGCTAATATACTTGAAGCGTAACTTCTGTGCGTGTCTGGGTCTTTTTTTTGGGCAGTAAAATAGCTGCTATAGTGGCTGCCAGACAATTAGATACTCTATAAAATGAGCTGAGAAAAGGCAAGGCTAAAAACGTAGCTAATAAGTATGATTGAAATATGTTAGATTATAAGCCAGCTGTTCTCTCTCTCTCTCTCTCTCTCTCTCTCTCTGTGTGTGTATATATACAATATATACCACATATTATTGTTTAGACATCGAATATTTAACTGCTGGTTGAGTCAGCGATGCTTTTACCATTTGCTACTTTTAGCCGGGTCAGCGTACATTTTTTATGGCATTTTTCACGCAGATACCGAAGTGCTGGCCTTGAATAAGTTATAATAAATTGACACGAAAGGCCTTTCTGGGCAGCACTATCAGTAAAAGCAGCAGCAGAAACAGCAGCAGCAACAAAAACGACAACAATCGAAACGAAAGCAAACCGAAACCGAAACAGAAACAGTTTTGTGGCTTGAAAAATGGTGTTTTATTGTGCATTTTGCAAGGTTGCTTTCGTTGGCCGCAGTTGTGGACGACTGACAGGTGGGCCGGCCACTCAGGTGGGCGGTGGGCAGTTCGTACAAGGCGTGGCACTGGCCACATTTTGTTGATGGCTTTGGCCAGTGTCAAGTGGCGAATGTTGGCAGCCCAAAAGTGCTCGGGCCAGAGCATTAAATCACTCAATGGCATTGAATTCAAGTTTTTAGGCTAACGATAGCGAGCATAAAGTGCTAACCATTAATCAATAAACAATTAATTTAAGCTAACAAAGCTTTTGTGGTCGATTTTATACATTTACATATGCGCAAATTATGCCAAACAGTCCTTTATTCCAGTGCTGTTGATTTATTATAATTTATGGTTTATTTGTTCAATTTAAGAAATATTATGCTTTCAAATCAATTCAATTTGCAAGCCTGCAGGTTTATTAGAATATTTATCACTTCCAACTAAATTCCAAATAAAATAAAATAGATGCAATTATCAAACAATAAAAGGTAGCTTCAATTTATGACAGATATTGCATTTATTGACCAACTATAATTAAATTCTAACTGGATTTGGCAATTTTAAGCCTCAGCCTATGACAATTAAAATAAAATAGCTAGAATTTCAATCAAGAGAGCTGCATTAAATTGCATATATATCATTCATGTAGATTGGAATGTTTAATTATTTATAACTTTTGTGGCCGCTAAAACTAACAGAAGTGGAATTTAAATTTGGCAGGCTCTAAAATTTGCTCCATTTAAAAGCCTCGATTTTAGTGCAGTCATAAAACAGGCTAAATTATGCGTGGCAAGGTTATTAAATAAATTTTGCATGCGCCTCATTAAACCTGACAAAACAGAATTGAGCCGTAGCTGTAGCCGGAGGCAAATGGCAAAAGCGCAGTGCACTCGAGTGGAAAATAAAATTAATAGCCACACACAGAGGTAACAAATTCACACCTGTGCATCGACACGCAAGCACAGACTGACTAATAAAGCCAGGCCCAAAATACGGTTGCCAAAAAACCAAAGAAAAAACGGCAGCAGGAGAAAAAGCTCGCACGCGCGCCTGTTTTAATAGCTGCGCACAACATGGCGTATGTGCAATTTGCTGGCGGTAGAAGAAGCTCATGAACGTCAAACATGTTTAATACTTAATTAATGCATTATAAGCCATTGTCAGTTTGCTGCCAAATTGCCTTGCGGGCCAACAACGAAATCATTTCCGTTTCCTGCCGCAACAATGGAATCTGATTAAACTTCTGCTTGTTCTCCCGAGCATCTTGTTTATGCTTAGGTTGTGCTTTTTTTAGCACTTAATGACAACAAGTGCGTTTAACTGGGGTGCCAAAGAGCCAACTGCTGCAAATGGGCAGCAACTGTCCAAGCCAACTTATTTACGTAATTCAAATTCATTAGCTAACGGCTCGCAAGGCATCTTTGTTGCTGTTTGTTGTTGTTGTTGTTGTTATTGTTGTTGTTGTAGTTCGTGCTGCTGCTACTGCTGCAAACTAGGGAAATGTCTATGGCAGTTGGCTTGCCAGTTTGCTATCTTATCGCTACCAAGAGTTTTGCTTCCACTAATGCATTCAAGCAATGTGGGCGTGACCACGCCCTCCCCTTAAGCATACTCAATTATGCAAGCGGAATATTCCGCTTTGCTTTGCAATGAAAACCACCACCAGATTTAAGAGCACACAAATGCTGATTAAAATGCAGTTGGTTTAATGAGATTTTATGCGTGCTATTTAAATGTTGACCATAGAAATCAGACACGCTCAGATTTACAGCATTATCAATTGTTATGTTTTGATTTTGAGAAGTAGATACAAAATTTGTAATTGCTTGAGTTATGGCCGTTATAGATGTTTTAAAGGCATTTCTAGGAACTTGGTAGCTTTATAATCGCTGGTGTTTCTTAGAAATGCAGCATTATTATGATCAAAACTGCCTCGGGATCGAAAATGGGATAAGTTTTGACAAAGTTATGGAAGTTTTTGGTGTTTGAAAGGCATTTCTATGGACTTTGTTTTGTGCTTAATAGAAAATCGAAAATTCAAAATTGCTTACAACTTAAAAGCAGAATTATTATAGAACCATGATCAAAACTGTTTTGACAACATTTTTGGCAGTTTAAATTCTTGGAAGTTTCATAAGGATTAAAGCAGCATACTTTCATCTCTTCTATATCCCTATTAAACTATAAATATTTAACATAAAATTCAAGAAATTATAAAAAATATCTTTGACACACAACATCTGTGCCTTTATCCTTCCTTTATCCTTTAAACAAAATGGCCGCACAGACAAAGTTTGCATATAGCTTTTGAGGCATATTGATTTTTGTGCTTTTGTCTTAGCTGTTGGCTCTAACTGCCACTTAGGACATTATTTGCGCTGACCACTGACAGCTGACCCGGGACCTAAGCCTGTAATCGTTTCTCCCAGCCGTAACGGTGCCATTTTCCATTTTCCCAGGCACACACTTTCCCGGCGCTTATCCGGGCAATGGCAAAGGCAAAGGCAAAGGCAAAGGCAGGTAGCACAAATGACTTGCAATTTATTACTTTAATTAAATTGTAGACGTTGCATTTTTATTGTGATTTTGTACGCTAGCATTAAAAATGTTTACACAGACGGTGCTCGCTTCACTTACGAGTTCTATCTATGTTTTGCCCTTCGAGGCAGCAGCGAGGCTCAAAACTTGTCTGGAGAATATGAAAACGAATGAGTTATGGCAGATGTAGGGGATTGGGGATGGGGAGTGGGGATTGGGGTTCAACTTCAGCCAGGTGTATCCAACAGCTTGTTCGTGCTGCTTTCAATTGGCAGTGGCAGTCGTGGCCTTCGCCCCATAAACTGTAAGCGCGGTCGTGCATGCACCTTAATGACAGTCTTAAATAAATAAGCAGCCGCCCCTTGAGCCAAATGGCCAAGTTTGTGTCCAGTTTACAGCTTGCATTTGATCCAATGTTTAATAATGCAATAATGTGGCTTATCTAGTGTCATAGAAAACAATTAAAACGTTGTTTGACTTCAAGTGCTGCAGTTGAGGATTGTAATTCAGTGTTGCAAATTAATAAAATTGAATTTAAATCATACTCATATTCAATTCATAGCCAACTCAATTTACATTTCAATATTTACCACAATGGCAATGCAAAGTTTGTAAAGAGTTGTATTTTGTTGGTTTTTTTTTTGCACTCAAACTAAACTAGAGAGGAGCGCGTGCTCAAATATTAATCACGTCACGAATTGTTCACATGTTTTTTTTTTAGCACACGCTGCCAGCTCTGTGCTTTGAACCACCTGACAAATATTGTCGCAATTGTAACAATGACAAAGCCAACAACCAACACACACACACAGTCGCAATAACAACAAACTTGCTGATTCCGCAACTATTGATTGCATTCGTGCCCGAAGGCTGATGAGAATGGCACGCACATTGTGGAAGGTGTGAAAGGAAATGGGACGACAACATGGCAACAACGGCAACAGCAACAACAACAACAACAACAGCAACAACAACAACAGCAACAACAACAACAATTTCGTAGCCAGTTCCAGTAAGCCAGGCCGTAAATTAAGCCCACTTGAATATTTGCCTGGGCAATTCAACAAAGTATGACAAGTTGGCCTCATAAATAAATAGCTGGCCCCCGAAATGATCGCAATAGTGTATACTGTATACTGTATAAGCCCCTTTAATGAAAGTGCATTAAAGCCAACGAGGTGTCATAAACCTTCTTCTACTTGCAACAGATTTAAGCAGACGCTGGCTCCCTGAGTGAATCTTAATGGCCTAAAGTTTCGCTTTCTTTTTTGTTTCATATTCGGTTAATAGAGCGATGGGAACTCAAATAGCTCTAGAGGGACTAACTTGAATATTGTTGTGAAGGTATGCAACAAAATGAAATAATGATAAGTGCTAAATAATAATGTGGGGAAGCTTTGTACGTTGTTTAACTGTTTTAGGGTACATTTTTAATAAGTTGCAGCTATTGTTTATTATGACAGTTGAATAACAATAATAATTGCAGCAGGCAAAATTTTGTTTATTTTTAAATGGTAACTAAATAAATAAATGAACCTCAATTTAAATTAGTATAATATAAAAATAATAAATTATATAAAGCCCGAATGTTAAATATTCCAGACTACAGCATACTCTTTTTGTTGTGCAAAAATATTATAAATTCAAAAGAGGCAGTGGAAAAAGTGTTGAATTAGTTTCCAAACTAATGCCAATGAAATTCATTTAAATAGTTGTAGTTTTAGTTTTAGTTGACTTTCAGTTCGCTGCCTGTTTGGATTTGCGATAGCATCTGCAATAAATGCTTTCTATTGTATATTATACTAATAAATAACTGAGTATATTTCAGAAAATACCACAATTAAGGAGCTTATCATCCATGACAAATAAAAACAGGCCAATGTGCGTGGCCCACAGCAATGGGAGACAATTAATAGAATTTATGTGGAGTCATTTGTATAGTAGCCAGTAGGCTCACTTAATTGTTCAGCTGGGTCAGCTCGAATTAAATGCACGCATATCATAGATAAGGCGTAAACACAAACACACACACACACACACACACACATGCTCATAAATTACGACCAACTTGGCCAATTTTAATATGGTCAGTAGAGCCGAGAAAAAGAGATCAGCTCATAATCAGCGAGTTTTGCATAATTTTAAAACAACGCCGGGCTTATTTGCATGCCTGAGTTAAAAATGGCGAGATAATAGCATTATTTTGGTCAGGCCGTTGACAATTGTTATTTTAAATTACTTCCACAGCAGTGAGCAATAAGTCATTTATGTTATTGATTTTGTATTTGCTTATCTACCCATTCTTTTAATTATCAATTAAACTATACATATATGTATGCATATACCCTGTAAATGTTATATAGCATGATATGTTGCTTGATGCAATGTATACTCTACAAAAGGATGCATTTGCTTATGCCATACTTAATCATACCTTATATCACAAAAATGCCTTTGTGTCGAGGGTATTAAAAACATGCAAATTGTGCACACAATCAATTTCAATTAGGCAGCAAGTTGAGCGCTTAATTCGACAGTCAACACTCGCTCGAAGCGCTGATTGACAGGCTGTGTAAACTTTCGAGCAGCTGCTCCATTTAAATGCGCATACGCTCCGTATGCCAGGCAGCCAGTCATTCAGAACTTTTCGATTGGCAAACAAAAGCCCAACTATTTGATATGCAATGCGCATTGCTTTGGAAATTATGAAGATGCCGCCGCGTACAAGTGGCTGTGTGAGCCCATTGGATCCAGGATCACGTCGGTCACGTGCCAGGCAAAAGAAATCCATTTGTTGACAATTTGATTACGTGTTGTGTTGCTAAGCTCGAGAGAAATTGCCTGCCCCGAAATTTGTGCTGTGAAGCGTCGCCATCTTGTGTAAACTTTTAGTTTAGACAAGTTGTTGAGGAACATTTTAATTTCGCCTCGTAATTGCTTTCGGGCAGCTAGCAAATGCAACGGGTCATGAACATTGATTTAAATTCGGCTCTGTTTCTTGTGTTTTATATCATTAAAATGAACCATTTACCAACTTGTGCACAGGCGAACGTAACTTTTTCCACTTCCTTGACCGTCCATTACAACATTTCCGGTCTACTTGGGTACCCGAAAATACAAATGGCGCCCTCTCCCGTTTGCCACTCGCACATATACATATTTATTATTAAAATGTTTCGCAAAGCTTGCACGGACAAAGTTTTCAACCGAATTAAAAATGCCCACAAGCAACGTAGCACAAAAGTTTGCCCCAAAAATAATATTTCTAGAAATTATTTCCTCTTTTTATTTTTTAGACAACACGCGCACGAGCTAAAAACCAAACTATGTGGCTGCAGCAGCTTTCCGAGTTCGGAGAGGAAGAGGAAGTAAAATAAAACAAGTAGAAATGAATAATTGAGAGTGCACACGACTTGCAGATACTCAGCAATGAGTCTAGCTAGAGGTAGCAAACAAATTTTTATTTTTCATAAATATTATTTATGATAAATATGACTAGAAATTATTCAGCTTGACTTCAAGCGATTGATTCGATATCTATACCATATGTTTAGTCTACTGCTTAAAAATCTATTCATTTATTCCACTCTCTCTTAGATAAAATTATAATTAATCGCAAGTTTATCAAATCTTTACACCCTACTCAATTACAGGGTACAAACAGCAGTGCCGAAAAAGCACTCTGTTGCTGCTGTTATTAATAAAGAATATACTCAAATGCAAAAGAGGAAAGTGGTTATGGTTATGGTTGCTATTGCTATTGCCATTGCCATTGCAAGGAGCAAGTGCCATTTGCTAGCGGCTTGCTCTTTGTGCTCCTCAGTGCAGTTGTCCTTTTGTTGCGCGCTAAGGACAATTGAAATGGAAACTTATTACGCCGATGACACCAGAAGGGCCGCCATAAAAACCAAGTGCACGGTGAGCTTCAAGTCGGTTCGGCACATAAGGACAAAGATCACGTGTGCCAAATGTGCGAGTGGCATGCCAAAATGCAATTTGCTGGCCAGCTCGCATATTTCGCGTAATGTTTATGAAACGGCGCGAGAAAATTGCAATTGAAGCCTTTTGGGCTCATGAACTCACTGTTCTGGAAAACGCATTCGGCACAATTTCGACAAGTAATGGAAAAGCTGCAAATGTCTTGGTTTAAAAAGAAATCGTTTGCAATCAGTAGAAGCATAAAAAGAGTTTGTGCCAGCTGTCAAAAATGTCTAAATTTGCTCTCGATTTCTTTCCACACAACAGTTTTCTATATTTATTATAAAATTTCACATATATTGCGTATACGACATGTAAAAATTGCACCTGTTGAGGTCTGTTTCTGTTCGTGCCCCTTCAAGGACTCTCTCATTGTGTGGGTGCAGGCAACACGAAATGAAATTAATTTAACGCTGACATGCGAAAATTTAATTTTCACATCGTATAAAACTTACGGCACATCACGCTTGCATTGAAGAATCTTACACTTATTCTTCTTCTTCTTCTAGCGCTTTTTATTTGTTGTTCGCTTTTCATTTTCATTGCTCGCTGTTGAACAGTTTCCGTTGCCTTTTTGTTTTGAGGCCATTATAGAAGAGGCGCTTGTGCGTAAGCACAATGTTGTTGTTGCTGGTCTTTATAACAATTGTTTGTTGTTGTTGTTGTTGTTGTTGTTGCTGGCATTATTGTTGCACGATGACTGAGTTTATATTTATTGTGGTAATTTATACCAAAACTTGCGCCACGTGCACAGGTTTCCATTACCTTGCTTTATAACCCCACTTTATATAAACCCCCACACACAAATAGCTGTCAATTTTATTAGTGGTATACATAAAAGTGTATATGCTATGTACCTAATTAAATGCCAGTCTAAATTAACAAAAGTGACATTTCAAAATGGGTTAGACGAAGAAGAAGAAGACAACGTGACTCTTAAGCTGCGGTCATTAAATCAAAGTTGGCGAATAAAAGCAGCTAAGTGTGATTAATGAAGTGTAATTTGCCAAATGTTGCACTCAACTGAGTAGAGAAGCTAAGCGAGAGAAGCTAAGAAGAGAAGTTGACAGCAGAGGAAAGCAAAAAGTATATTAATTAAATGAACATAGCTTAATTGGCTTGGAATGTAAACTTATGATTAATTGTGAAATATTTCGTCTTAGCCTTGAGACAAAATAAGTAAACAATTGTGTAAATTAAGAAAATAATATATAAACGTATGTAACAAGTTTAAATATGAGTATATATATATATATATATTTACTAACATGACTATATTTATATTTATTGATTTCTTACAATATATAGTATACTTAATATTAAGCCACATTTCCTTTTCGTTTACTATGCCAATTGAAACGCTCTAGAAATAAGATTATCCACTGGAAAATAGTGCAAAGTGCCAAAGACCCAATAAGCGGCATGTTGAGCAGCCTTAAGCATACTTAGGCCCATGGGCCTGATCTTCAGTCTAAAACTAATTCCTAATCTACACTCGTTTTGCTGCCACATTTCGTTTCCATTTGGCCTTAGACAACTGACAACTGCGGCTTGACCAGCCACTCAATTAAGCAAGAACACAAAATTAAATTAACTCAACGCTGTTTGCCATGCCCCCAAAAGAGTCATAACAAAGTGCCAGCCAACTGGGGGGCTGTGGGGAATGTGGGTGATGAGGGGGATGTGGGAGCGAAAGCAAACATTCAAATGTAAACAAACATGGAGCATGCAGAAAAGAGCCAAAACTGGGTCTCAAGTGGCGTTTTTGTGGCGCATGCAGCAACAATGGAAATGAAAGAACAACAACTCATCAATAGCCCAAGACAAGGAGAACAACAAAAGCTAGAGTATATGTATACAAGAGTGCTCGACTAGCAGATGCCACTTAAAAAGAAATTCGAGAGCAATTTAAATACTAAAATATATGTGATACAAACAGTTTTGCTAGTCTCCGAGCTATGTTTTTCTTTCAGTTACAGGGTATAACAAGTCACTGGGCAGCAATAAAACGGCAAACGCATTATCAGCACAAACAAGTCGTTGGGATGTGGTTTTTCGGGCAGAGCCTTTCATTTTGATGACTTTAAAATGCGTAAATGCGCAAAGCTTTTTCGCTTTTGCACCACCATTGCCAAACTAATTTCCGCGCTATGCCACAAAGTGGGCGTGGGCGTGGGGGTGTGGCAGGCAGGCAGGCATTAAGTGGCAGGCACTAAAATTTGCAGCTTCTATGCACAGCGGCAAACTAATCTCACACGTATATCTATTTGTGTTGATAATGCCAGAGTGTTTATGTGTGTGTGTGTGTGTGTTTGTGAGTGTGTGAGTGTGTGAGTGTGTTTGCATTAGTGATAGAGTCAATACACAGCGAGTTTTTGCCGCCCAGCTCAAAATTTGTGCGTCATTCAGAATGTTTGCCAACAACTGTTTGTCGCTGCAACATTTTGTGCAAATATTTGAGTGGCAAACGTCAGCCGCACAGTTTTCAAATTCAATTTTTGGCTCCGTTGTCGTTTTCATGTTGAGCATTGCTTTTTTCCCATATTTTGTGTTGTCACTTTTTGATTGAGCCATTCATTTCCACTTGCATGCAGCAGTTGATTTTCTTTTATTTGAGCATAACATTTTTATTTTAGTTTCGAGCAGAAAATTGTATCCTAGCATAAATATTATATTAATGCATTTTGAATTGAAATTTGAAATAATATATAAATCCTAGGCAATTGTCCTTCTAAAATAGAAATAAAGTATAATAGTTGAGTAACTCTGTTTATTGCATTATATTCGCCGCTTCGCATCTGTGTGTTCTTAAGCATTCTGAATACAAATTGCAGTCTGCATTTTATTTGCATTTCATGTTTGCGCAATTAAATATTAAAATCAATTAAAGCCTCTGAGCTATTTCTGCGTTTCTGCATTTCTGCATCTGTTGACACTGCAACATTTTTGGGATTTGTGCCCCGTGGGCCATTTGTGCTCCTCTCTCCGGTTTGTTTGCCGTATAATGAGAAATTGCAGCTTGCAGCTGTGCTACAAATTTAAATGCAAAAGCAAAAAGCAAACAGCAAACAGCAACAGCAAATTTGTGTACAAACATTTGCAGGTGCTGATGGTCTTAAAGTTAAGAGATGAGCCAAGGATCTAAGCGCAAAGGAATCTCTGATTGCACAAACAGGAAACGGAAACAGTACGTATTAAAATGGGATAAATCAAAGTGAGTTGGAAATGCTGAGCTGATTTATTTAGTATTGATAAAGGACTAGAGTAGGACTAGAAGTTGTTGTTGATGCCAACTTCTATGATAAGGATAAGCTCTTTAGCTTGTTTGGCAAACTTTCAACTATATATTTTTTAATCAATTTAATGGCTTCATAGACTTTTGTAGCCAGCGTTCCATATTTATGAGGGCAAAGGACTCTCCTATCATACGAATATTTCCCCAGCCACTCAACAACAAATTCCTTCCAATTAAAGCAGCATCCCAACAGCTTTATACCACTTGACAACATTCTCTGCATCTCTTTCCCATTCCGTGCCATAAATCAGTGTCTCAAAGCACCCATAACCATAACTATAACCATACTTGTAACCATGTGTGCTCTGCACCCCATCTCCCCTTCTCAATAGCGCACACTTGCTGTTTGTATTTGTATGAGTTGTTGAGCTCTCTGCTCTCTGCTCGCTGTTTGTTGCCATAATCATTTTTAGTTACCAAAGTCAAACGACCAGCAAAAATAATAAACAAAATAGCTGCGAGTGGTGCCGAGTGCCGAGTTGCCCCGGCTCAGTGTACAAGTTTATGGACAGCGGCATGCAATGAATGTGTACGCCAAAATTTGTGGCCTCAAATACTCGCGGAGAGCGGGGAGAAAGGAGCGAGGAGGTTAGCAAAAAAAACAACCGAATATTTCAAATGGCAAGCTTGTGTGCTACACAGAGACAAGACAGTTACTAGTTTCAGTATACCCTGTAGCCCAGTTCTAGATTTAAAGGCTATTCGGGACAAGTAAAATGTTTTTAAACTAACTTTGCCAAAACTTGACAGATTTTGTAGTTGCAGACCAATTTGTTCATGATTTTTCCTCTACTTTTATTTTACATTTAAGTTTTAATCAATTTTCGAAAATTTAATTTTTAAACTTTTTTCCGAAAAAAGCTTGTAAAGGGGAAACATTTACTATTTTTCGGAAAAAAATGTGTTTGGGTGTCACAATTACGATAAAAATCAACTTGAAAACCGACAACTTTAGCTTGTAAAATTAATTTTTAGCCCTTCGAAACTTTAAATTGTCATAACTTTGATAAAACTGAACCGATTTTGAAGCTTGAGCTCAATTTGTTCATGGTGTTTCCTCTACTTTTATTCTACAATTAAGTTTTGGGAGTGTTCATAGCAAGGAAATGCTATAAACTATAGAATGACTAATTCAAATTTATTGTATTTGATTTAAGACGTATGCTTTCTTGTTCTTGTACTTGCATAAGCTGCTCAAACCCTTTTGGCTCATTTTAGTTGAGGAGCATTTACAAATAACACACAAAATATGTGCAAAGCCCTTGCCTTTGCTTCTGCTTCTTTTTTTGTTGCCTGAAGAAGCCTGCTCATTTTAAAAGCGGATAATAAAAACGGATTTACAGTTATGAACGCAAACATGCCGTAAAGCAAATAAATGAGAGCGAAAGAAAATCAAGAAAAACTCCCCAAGGGCACAGGCACAGACCTGGAAAATAGTTGGCGCGCATTTCATGCACATTTTCACGGGGGTGGAAAAAAAGGGCCAGCGTTAGGAACACACAGAGAGCCCGGAGAATCGAGCCGCAGACCAGGTGAAGGTGCGTGACCCTGGCAAAAACAACCAACACCAATACCAACACCAACACCAACACCAACAACGACATCGACAATTCAAATCCAATTAAAGTAAAAGCAATTTGCTCGCCACATGAGAGCTGCAGCCAAGAGATTCGCGTTTGGTTAGCGCGATTGTGGAAATTGGAACGCCTTGAAAGCACTATTTAATTAGACACTTAGCGACCAGGATAACAGAATAAACTTGTCGAGGGTGCAGTTGACAAGGACTGCTGCATTGTCTGGCTCAAGAGGCCGTGGACAGCGGTTGCATTGTCATCAGGATATGCAACAATGGCGACATTGACTGATGGGCGATGGGCGCTGGGCGACTCGATTGGGTTAGAAAATGACACAGTTTATGCCCTAACTAAAGTCAAATGAAATAGGAGTCACTAAACGTGCTGACAACACATGCTTAAAGTATTCAAATGCCTCACATTTCAAAAATAAAACAAACTTGTAGACAAAACATTTCTCTAATGCCAACTTTTGGCAAGAGTATTTAATATTCAGTATACGCCCCATATGCATTTTTTCCTTGCCTTGCCATCATTGAGTTTATTTGAATTGCCGCCTTATCGAAATGGGGCCGTTCGGCATTATCAACGCTTGCATCTACGTCACTGCACATTAAAATTGCAAACGACATGGTCGATGAGGGCGTGTGGGCGTATGGGCGTGGCAAGGGTGGTCCTTCAGTGCGACACACGCCGACACAAGGGCCACACGAGTACGTAAGACTTTCAATCAGAGTGCATTGAAACGGAAATTCTGCGCTGCAGCGCAGAAAGGAAGGAAATACATGCTCGAGTGAATGACTGACTGACTGACTGACTGGCGGACTGACTGAGGAACTGACTGACTGACTGCATGTTTGATAGACGAACTGATGTTCTCATGGCCCAGACAAGCAGTCGCCTTGCAAGTAAACTAACTGTATCAAATAACACTCAATGCATTGCCTCGAGAACTGCTTAAAGCCAGTTTATAGTTGCCACCTATTTTCCTTATATGCTTGCATAGAACTGAATAAAAGAGAGTATGCTAATTTCGCAGTACCATGGAAATGTATAAGACAAGCAAAATGTGTGTCTATAGATAAATATAAAATATTCCAACAGGCATTTAGAGATCTTACATAATCTAAGAGCAAGATTTGAATGTTTATTTTGTTGCACAACTAAGCAAAGATGATTTTTGTATTTTTTAAAATTATTTATATGCACTAAACTGCGATGTTTAAAAAACAGATTTTTAAATAATTTTTATCAAATTCGATATTGTTTAAAAAGACAATCGAATTTTGTTAACCAATGAATGGAGCCTTAGAAAACCTTTCTTTAAAAATGTATGATATATATCTACCTCTATATCTTAATGTTTGCTTAAAAGTGTTAATTAAGCGGCTTTCATAACAATCCAACCAAAACAACTTTTCTTCTGCATTTAGAAATAGATTTGCAGCCAAATCCATTTGCTACAGGGTATCACACCGTTGAGCACTTGTTGTTGCCCAAGACCCAAGGATGCCTTGATGCAGCGCTCATAACAAGGCTGCCGCTGTCAGTTGGTCCTGGCATGGACTTCACTTTCGACTTTGCATACTTTGAACTTTGCCAATATATATTGTATTAAAGTTGGCCCATTCTATGCATTGTTATTGTTGCACAGTTCATTTGTGCAGCGCAAAAGGCAAAGTATCGTGCAAGTCGTGAACATTATTATAAAATATCGATGTTAACAAAGCGGATTTAGCTGGATGTAAGTAGTAACCAAATATGGTTTCCATGAAGTTCGCCGAGGTTCGTAAAATGCAATTGAGTTTAAAGATAAAGCAAGTTAAGTTAAGCCAGACATATTTTGAATTGTCTGTTGATAGCTCGCTTGAATTAGCTGCTTATCGGAAATTATTAAGATACGAAATACCGCAGCAGAACAGAAACAAAAACAAATTCCGGCAAAGCAACAACGAAATAATTTACGCGCTGATAAATTTGAAAATACGGTTTCAATTTCCTGGCTGACTGAATTAATGCGGATGCTGTCGTTGCGGCTGAATATCAAAACTCAGGGCTCAACATTTACCATTTACCATATACCATTTGCCTGCCTGTCTCTCTGTCTGTCTGTCTGTCCAATAGGAATCCATTTAAGCGCTCGGGTAATGACCGAAAATCCGTAACTGAAATAAATCTGATTTTATTGACAGTGAATCAGCGGCAAACGCATTTACAACACGGCCAAACAATGGGCCAAGGAAATTACATTTAGGCTGGCCATTGTTGTTGAACACGCAGGCCCAGTGAATGAATTATGATGTGCCCGAAAAGGGTTTCCACCTACAACAGAATACAGCCTAAAAGACCCACTGAAAGAGCACCTGGCATCAATTTTCGGCCGCCTCGATTAGAGCTCGTTAAAAGTTTTCTTGCTTCGTGTTGTCCCAGTCCATTGTTTATTAAATATTAAGGTAATTTGTAGATTTACACGATTTCCCTTCCAATGTGGGTCATATTTATGTGCATGCCCCCCGAAAATAATGCCAAAGCCAAAAGCAAAAGCAAACGTCGAGCATTTGTGTAATTTATTAGCCTCGTGTTTCAATATTTAATTGAATACGCTGTCGCAGCATAGATAAATGGCCATCGTCGCCACAGAGTCCTGTGTCCTGTAACCTGTCTCCGGTATCCTGTGTCCTGAGCTCTGCCTCCAAATGCGTGCGGCATTAAATTGTCGGGCACTTAGACAGCAGCTGGACAGTCGCCCCATGACATTTGTTGTTTTATTAATAGCCGCATGCAATTAAGTAAACAACCAGATTGGTGTCTTAAAATAGCAACAACTATATAGTTAAACTTCTTTCACTATAACTAAAGTTTGAGTGCTGTATATAGAATCCAAATTCTAGACAATTTAAGTTAGTCTTCAACTTTTATAGCTTGATTCCAACTTTTATAAAAATAGTAGTTTAGCACTCTAGTAGTTGACTTTGTTGTTGAAAAAATCCTATTTGCGTGCACAAAAACTGTGCACAGAATGATTGATTAATATAAATAGCTTTTGTATAGCTGCCCATCAAATTTTTGATGAATGTAGTATGAAATTGGTTTATAAAAAACCGTCAAAAATGCAAAAACTGGATTTGATTGGGATGTGATCAATATTTTGATAGAAGAATACAGTATACAAGAATCATCTGCGAAAAAAGCTGCTGACAGAGTTTTTAAAGTAGTATTACTATGATTTTATGTTCGGTGTTTCATAAAGTATATTACTACTATTATTGGCAGAATTAGCTTTTTTCTTTTAAAGTCTTATTACTGTGAATTATTATACATGTGATATTATTTTCTTCATATCAAAATCATAATGTTCTATTTTCAGTATACATCCAGAAAGTTTCATTAATTCCCAATTCAATCAATTGTCTTTTGGTAATTACTTAGTATTTAATGTTTACAGGTTGTAAAGAGAATGTATCTACTTTTATTATTGACCTATATTGCAAGAGTATTCCCCAATCAAATTAGTTGACTGGTAAGCTAACCTTAACATTACCATACAATTTCATAGGAATATTGTATAGCTGCTATAATTTTGTTTCTTTTACAGCAATAAGTAATTTACCTTCAGCCCCAATTTTTTGTGCTGAACGGCAGCGATTTTACCTACGTCGAATATGAATGTACTCTGTGAGTTACTTAACTCACAATGACCTCCAATTCGTTTTATTATGACTTTAAGAGACTATAATGCAAGCAGCACACACACAAACACACACACACACACACACTCACTTTGGCGGGCCTTTCATAAAAGTTTGCTTAGCTTACGCCTCAGCAGGCAGCCAACTTACTTAGGCACTTTGATGCGAACCGCGAGCCTTGACAAGGCCAAGTGCGGTACGAGTCGGCCGAGCAGGACGACACTCGAGAGCCGCAGCTACATAAGTGTGTGTGTGTGGGTGTGTGTGTGTGTGTGTGTGTGTGTTAGTTGCAGCGACTAACCATTAGGTATGCAAAGTCAAACACACCTATGCAAGCGGCCAGAGGCGCCTTTCGCTCGACACACACACATAAACTCAACTCTCAACTTGTTGGCATACCTGGCGTATGCGCAATGTGTGTGTGTGCTTGGCTGTTGAGCAGACCGCATGGGCGGTCTGTGTGGGCGTGGTCTTGTGCCAGTCAGCTCACAACTGAACTGTGGCAATTTTACGCGTTGATTGACTAAATGAACGGACGACAGAGTCCAATGGCGACTGGGAGTGGAAGGTACAAAGTGGAAAATAACTGTTTACTCTCGCATTAATTATGATTGTGTAATGATGTGTGTGCGTGTGTGTGTGTGCCACACAACAAAAAAGGGCCAACTGCCGGATTTGTCATGGCAACATCTGTCTGGGCATTAACGTTTGGCAATTTATAACATGATTTGACAGCCATGATGCTTTTTTTTGTGGTTTTTTGTTGTTTTGCTTATTGATTTGTTGCGACATTTGTTTTGCTTGTTTGGCAGCCAGACCGCAAGCATGATATGACATATATATTTGTGGCTGATCAATGTGTGCCCAAAATGTGTATACATTGTTTATTTCAAATTGAATTATATCAAACTGAATACGCAGCAAAAGTCAGAGTCACAGTCAGAGTATTAGTCCGATTCATTGAATGGGGACGCAGCTAACTTGTTATCTGTGGGCGGTTGAGGGAGCATGGAGCCAATTTAAAGGCTTGACATTTGTGTACTATGTAAGCCAACACACACAAACACCTACACACACACACACACACACACAGCATGTGATGTATAGTCAGGACAGTGGCAGGACAATGACGTTGTGTTTTTGCTTTTTATGCGCCTGAATGAGTCCTTTTGTGGCATTGATAACTTCATGTGCTGCCATGTGGGTGTATGTGTGTGTGTGTGTGTGTGTGTGGGTGTATATTCTGTACATTCGACTTTTGTATGACATATTTGAAATGCCTCAGCTTTGGCTCTGGCTTTGGCTTTGACTGGGGATTTTTAACAAATTAAAGTCGTGTACAGCTGCAGGACAAACAGTACTTTGACAAGGGCTTTTGTAAATATCATTGCAGCATCATATATGTGGCCAGATAAGTCGAGAAGACAGTTAGCAACTGTCTACCTGCCTGCAGGGCATTTCAGTGGCTTATGTCAATACAGTCGACTCGTCCGAATTAAGAGCAAAATGCCAAAATGGCAAACATTTTAATCAATTCAACAACATGAAATATGAGGCGCCTTTCAATTTGTCAAACAGTTTTTATGGCTTTGCTGGACGTAAACTATGAGGCTGAATGAGGAGCAAACAGTTAACTTTAATTTGGGCCAAAGTTGCTAAAATAAAACATAACATAACATTTTTTACAGAAACGACAAACTCAAATTTAGATTTTATTCTTTTTACGAGGCCTGACTAATTTTGTTATATTTTTAAATACCAAAAAAACCATATATGAAATAAATGAGACATATACAAGTGGGGAAGGATTATCTTCAGCGTGCCGAAGATGTTATACTCTTTTCGAACCTTTAGGTAATTTTCACTCTGAAAATTGCACCATATCTTTGCTAATTATAGCTCAATCGATTTGAAATTTTAAACATTGATGAGTTATAAGGATGTTCAAGTAAACAATGAAATTTAAGGCGATAGCTTTGAAAATATCGGATATATGGCCAGAACCGACTTCCAGTTGTATGGCAGCTATAAGATATAGTGGTCCGATCCGGCTGGTTCCGACCAATGTGCTGTACATTTGAATAATAAGTGTATGTGCAAAGTTATATCGCAATAGCTCAAAAACTGAGGGACTAGATCCCATACATTAAGACAGACAGACGGACATGGCTAGATCAATTTTCTTCGAAATGAGTATAATAAATGTATATTTCACTAAGAAGACATTCTACACTACATTTCTCACCTGCTCACGTCTGTAGGATTATTTTCTGGGCTTCCACTTAGCTCCAGCTCACATTCTATTTGTCTCTATTGCTCTGGCTGACACATGAGCACATTAGCACATACCTTAGGAGACGACTAACGGCATTTTAACTACTCACTTAGCGGCCACACTAAGAACTGAAACTTGCTGCAGTAGCATTGGCAACGCCCCCCAGAATCCTACAGCAAGGGGCAACTTATGCAATAACAAAGGCAATTTAGAGCGAGGACTATAAACATTTTTTTTGGCTGACCGTAAATGCAACGCCCCCCAAGGAGGAAGTCGAATGAAGTCCTTGCCACGTGCTGCACATAAAGTGAGTTTAGTGTTTGTCTGCTCCTGCACACAGGATAAGCCAAATATTTGCGGTTGCCGTGTAAGTCGCAATTATTTTCACGCAATTTCGATTGGCAGCAGTTATAAATTTCTATTGGCGGTGGTTTTTCATAAAGGAATTTCCTTTACCACCCATCCATCATTCAATTCACTTATTTTATTTTTAAATATAATTCAAATTGTATGCATAACTCATAAAAGTTTCCGCTTATTGCGTTTTTTTCTCTCGCAAATTATGCGCTAAATTGTAGTTGGCAATGATTGATTGGCAAGGCAAAGGAAAGGAAATGTTGTTGCTCCTGGGCGAGGAATGTTGGCATGTTTGTTTTGGACGGAACGCGGAGCACGTAAAGCAAGTCATAAAAATATTTCAGTGAACGTATAAAATGCGAGTGGCAAAAAGAAAGTAACAAAACGTTGCAGGTCATGTGTCATTTTCAGAGTTCTCAGTTCCGTTCATTTGCCATCCCCCATCCCCAATCCCCTCTGTTATATGTTGCTTATTTGTTTGCACTTTGTTGGGGCGACGAGAAACTTTAACAACATTTTGAAACAAAAATGTTTTGTGTCGTGACAGCCAGCGGCTCAAATTGAATATTTAATTTTTGCTTTGTGTCTTGTGGTATTTTTTTTTTGTGGGGCGAATATTTGAGTTTTCAGTTAACGTGGAAAATTGCTGATGAGTTTGAGCTGATCTGAGCTGCTGTGCGGCAGGTGGAAAATATTTGAGCCTTCCTAAACGCTGCTAAAGCAAATAACTTTGCGCACAAAATATGCAAATTCCCTAAAGCATATTTCCAGCGATACCAAATCTAAAAACCATTTACGCAAATACAAATAAGCTGCATAGCATTAGCTATTAATTGTTAGTGAATATTTATGGCTTACTGTTTATTTTTGGCATATTGTAGAATGTTAACCTTTACTTCAAGAATTTATGCCAATTAGCAGGCTCAACCATTCAGTATGAGAATAAATGTATATATTATGGAATATGAGAATGCTAGGAAGAAGAAGAGAGTGAGTTAATGAGACAGATACCGAAACAGCAAAAGAGGTAATACTGCGAGAGAGAGAGAGAGAGAGAGAGAGGATGAGAGTTTAAGGGGACTTAGAGAGAGAGAGAGAGAGAAAGAGAGGGAGAGGGAGGGAGAGCGAGAGAAAAAGAGAGAGAATGTGATCAAGTGAGGAGAGTGAGGAGAGAGAGACATATCAAGTGAATAGAGAGAGAGAAAGGGAGAGCGAGCAAAAGAGAATGAGCTAGAGACAGGGCGAGAGATACAGAGAGCAGGAGAGATAGAGCAAGAGCAAGAGAGAGCGAGACAGAGCGAGAGAGAGTGAGAGAGAGCGAGAAAATGTGAGCGAGAGGGAGTGAGAGAGAGCGAGAGAATGCGAGAGAGAGCGAGAGAATGCGAGAGAGGAAGAGCGAGAGAGACAGAGACAGAGCAAGAGAGAGAGGTAGCCAGAGGGGGAGCGAGAGAGTTAGCGAGAGATCAAGTGAAGAGAGGATAGAGATAGAATGAAAGAGTGAGACATAGAGGAAAAAAGAGTGCCAGAGACGGAGAGGGATTAAGAGAAGTGAGGGAGACACACACAGACAGAGAGAAAGAGACAGTTATATAAAGACACATTAAGAGAACAGAGAGAAACGAACACTTTTAAATCAGCACTAAAATGCATCAGCAGCTGAAGACCTTACTAGCATTCTTGAGAATCGAATAGAAGGGCATACATTGCCTTAACACACGTTTGTAATGATGTACATACAGAAAAACATGAATGCTGCTGCTTGCCTCTGCTAATATGTATATAATGCATTCTTCATTATGTTAATCAGTATAGAATAAATTTTTCGAGACGAATATGACTTTATCGACTCGACTGTTCATGCTGATCAGGAATATACATATAATTTACGTTTTCCTTCTGTCTGTTAAATACATTTTCGTATGATACCTTTTTAAACCATTTTCCACTTACTAATTATTACATTCAAATTGTTATGAAACTGCAAAGATTTTATATTTAAAGCCCACTTCTGTTTATTTTTAGACATTTATCTAATGCAATATGAGATATTAAAAGGTTCCGCCCAGCTGGAGTTTATTTTAAGTACAGAATTAGGCAACCCAATTTAGTCCAAACACTTTTGACCTTTTTCGGCAACGAAAACAAGGCAACAAATCCGTTTTTGTTTACACAGCCCAGCCTTTCGGTTGAGCTTTAGCTGAAAACCCGTCGTCCATTTTAACGCTACTTAATTAAACTACGCGCTTCAGCGTACTCCACAAGCTCGTGGCCAAATTAAATCATCAAATCCCTCGAAAAATCCATAACAAAATGTCAACACTCAATCATTAAGGGACGAACATAAAAATTGACTGCGTCAAAAAAGTGCTGCACGGAAATGGGTCAGCCAGGGCACAAAAGAGTAACAAAATGTTCAACTTTTTTAATTGCCGTCGCATATCGATATACGATAGACCAGATCAGAAATGCTAGCGAAATAACGGTCAATGGCCACCATTTTGGGCGCTGATTAGATGCAAATGGCGGCGATAAAGAGTCAAAGCGGAAACCAAACTGAAGCCATAACGCCTACAACTACCCAAATTGGGAGTCAGGAAATACAAATTATTTGCAAAAGCCCCAGCCAGATTTTATGTTATTTTTATGTTAAAAAAAAGAAGACACAAAACGACTAAAGAGAAGAAAAGATATGCGCGGGTGGCGCACACACAGTTTTTATTTATTCATGGGCACGCTGACTTGTACGTCAGAGTTGGCCCAGGACACAGCTAGGCTAACGCAGCACAACTGGGCGCACAATTTAATAAAAAAAAACCAGAAGAAATATACGTATATATGCAAGTATATGTCAATATGTTACTGTGTAGATTTTAATGGAATTTTGCATATTTATGTGCCTGGCCACATACCTGCAGCTCGTTAAATCATAAACAAACGTGCGACACGCGGCTTAAGGGCTAAAGGCGAAATGGGAGATGGGAAATGGGAAATGGGAGATGGTAACAGAACTGCAAACTAAACTGAAATTAAAGCCATAAATCAAGAACTTAAGCATAGCTCGTACCTTGTCCAAATGGAAGCAGGCGTTGAATTGGGGTACAGCACAAAAGTATGCTACACTTTTTGAATCTCAAATTATATACTTGAGTCGCGCGCACTTTCGCTTTTAAGCTGACTGAAACTGAACTGAACCTATCGAACCGAACACCTCGCTTGATTTGTGAAACTGGCCTCGTTTGTTCCACGGCTTTTGGTTAAAAAGCGTCTCTGTTAGTGCTGCTCAACATTCGGGCGGGCGCCCGAGTGATGTCTTTCGTTTTTGGCCACTGTTAACTGCCGTTGACTTGAAACGAACCGACATTGGAACACGGCACACCCCTTGTGTGGCCACTTACGAAAAAAAGTAGGTCTAGCTTGAGTGAAAACTCAGTTGTCGCAGCGAGTGCAAACTCTCACCTTGGAGCGATTCCTAACCCTCCGCACTCTGGCTCAACTTGTGCAATTTGAAAGCTTTACTGCGAGCTTTTGCTTTAGTGGGTATTGTTTCAATGCCAAATGTAACCAGTATTTTCAACACAAGAGCACAAATAGAGGTATGTTTTGAAAGCTTTAAATACCTGTTATTTTGAATGGGCAGGCAATTATATTTGTTACATAAACAATGCCAATATTTACCTGCAAATAAAGAATTGAAATATAGATTAGTATACGTATCACAAAAGCGTAAATTCAAACTGACTAACTGAAATATACACATTGAAACGAATGAACAACAACATTTCTGTTATACACATACAAAAAGGAAATTTAAATAACCCATATAACAAATGCGGTTAATAAAGTACCAAATGAGAGACAGATAGTGAAAGAGAGAGAGAGAGAGAGAAAGTACGCTCAAAAACTTTGTGGAGCTTTTTGAGGTGTTACCAGCGGATAATTTGATTTTAAATGTTAGTCGTTTCTATTAAGCTTATAAAGTCCGTTAGAAAAACATGCCAATTAAATATTTAAAAATATCTTTTATTTCGAAATATGTATTTGCTATGTATTTACTATCAAAAAGCTAACGATACATCAATGAAACGTGCAAAGTGGCAAACTAAACTTACAAACAGCTTAACAGCACTGTTAACAACACTTATGTAGCTGAGATTAGTATTTTAAGTAGAGCAACAACAACACGGCACAACACACAAGCAAATAACACGTGCTTTCTAGGCCGATACTATATGTACATATATATAGGTTGCTAGGCTCTGTTTGTTGTTATTGTTTTGTGGATGCAGCCAACAACGGAACAGCAACAAATGTCGCCCAGCTATCAAAGACACACACACACACACCAGTTATTGTTGTTGTTGTTATTATTTGTGGTGCTGGCTAAAACGAATTAACATCGAATTTAAAATCGAGATCCAAGTTTTTCAACGGATTTCGATGGAATTTCTTGCTGCCATGATGATGATGGTGATGTGGTATAAGTATCTCCACTTCCGGCTCTTCATCTGCAGAAATATCGTTTTTTTTCGGATTTCGGTATGACAATTTTAATTAAGTTGTTCGTGTCGATTGTTTAGATCAAAAAATATACAAAGACAAATACAGAGAGAAAAAGCCATTAAAACGAAATATCATCAAAATCATTGTTCAATTTCACTTTTCGATTTTTGTAGATATGTGTAAAGTGCATGAACCATGTAATAAGCGTAACGAGTACAATATCAAAGAGGATGTGATGTTATTGATGAGCAAACTGAATCGAACTAAATGAAAGTCAAGTCAAAGTTGCACACACACACACACACATACACACACACAGTTAGCTTAACATGTCGTACAGTGCGTATGCGTTATATTCGCGCATATGCCACTCAATTTCCTGTCGACACGCAACTGCTTATTAGCATTGATTAGAGCCACGCAACTTTATAGCATGTGATGATGATATCCACACACACACACACACACTCACACACATACGACACGTGTAAAGTAGGATCCACTAGTCTGAGCCACCACAGAGTAACTACCCATCAATTTTCGAATTTTCTGAATAATTTCCGCAAGTTTTCGCGGCACACAAGCCCTTAATCATATAAATGCCTATAAAGGAAGACATTCACAAAACAAAAGGAAGACAAGTAAGAATCGCATGGGATGGAAGTGTATATACCCTGTACAGGCATAAGCCACTACATATTTGATTGACTAGAAAGGAAAATAACTCCTTCTATGTGTTCAGCACTTTATCATGCCCTGCTCATGGCTACAGGGTATCAACAATGAAGACAGCGAAAAGGGAGCCTTCATTTTTGATACGCAACCCAAACTTTTTGAGTGCGACACAACAACAACAAAAAAGCAAGAAAGAAGAATAGAAGCAACATAATAAAATGAAACTACCGAAAATAAAATGCCAACTCTTGAATTCGATGTTGAGGACTGGCCCTCAAGAAAGTTATACAATACTCGTAGTTATGGCAGATGTGGGTTGTTGAAGTGCAGTTGGTCGTTTGGCGGAGTCACCACTCAAGTTCGGCTCAAGTGGTTGCATTTGACTGCCACCTGAGTGCAGCGATATGTTTGCCAACATCTTACAGTTCGCTAATAAACTTTTATTGCTTCCCATAGATATGCTTGATTTCCCCAAATGTATGCTTGCACAAAATTGCATTGGATTTTTATGAAGTTTTTTAAAGATGTGCATTCTCTTTTTTATAGCACTCAATTAATATAAATTAATATTGCTTCCTTTTCTTAAACTGTGTGTTCTGACAGACATATTAGCGGGAATTTCCCATTAAAAGTGCATAAATAAATAATATAACAATCGACCAATAACCAAACATAAAAATAATACATACATAAATTTAATTATTTTAATTGTTACATTTGAAAATGAATGCTTGAAATCATTTTAATAATAAATAACAAATATATATTTTAAGCTGGCCAATAAACACATTCGTTTCATATCCCTGAACATAACAACATTGAAATTAATTGAACTTAATTTATTGTCTGGCATAAAAATGTTTCCGTTTTCAATCAGAACTTGAAAAAAATATAAATGCCACTGTATAATTTTAAGCGGCTTAAAGCGCATAAGTTGCCTTGGCTAAATGAGTATGTTCCTAATTGAATAAAGTGTTGGCTGCCATAGTCAGGCTTATTAAAAATGTATATGAAGCAATACACACAGCTGAGCTGGTTAAATTCCAATAGCCTGGCTCATTGGTATGCACCTGCAGTGTGTCAGCATCAGAAACTTGGCAATTGTGGTAGCCTATTACGTTCTAGGGCTGACAATGACAGCGAACAGGAGTGCACACACACACACACACACATGAGCACAATGGCGGCACACACACACACGCACACGTACTAAGCAAAGTCTGGCTAAAGTTAGACGTCTGTCAGACGTCTGTTTTGCCTGCCTCAACTTGTTTGCGAAGCTATCGGCGAACGAGTTTTGCCGCCTGGCTGGCTAAACTTTTAATCAGCATGAAAAAGTTACGTCCTGGGCGCACAATTATTGCCAAATTTCCAGCGCCAGCAAAAACATAATCAACTTAATTGCATAAGGAATGTTGTGCAAAGCAACCAGCAACCAGCTAAACAAAACAAAACAGCAATGAAAGCGAAAAAAAGCCGGCGCCAAGTTTATTGTCCTGTCGTCGCGAGTACAACTATATAAGGACATGTTGTTGTTGTTGTTGTTGTTGTTGTTGCTGCTGGTGTTACTCTGCTTGTTGTAATACAATCAATTTCCGCTTGTGTTTGTCAAGAAAAGTTCAAGAACATTTTGTGTTTCGACTTCTTTGCGGCACTTTATGTTGTTATTGTTTTGTTTTTCTTTTGTTTTGCCTTTTTTTTTGCTTATTGGCGGCTGTATTTTTATGAAGCGGAAGCAACAGCTCAGCTGCCATACATGACGTATACGTAATATAAGCTGCTGCCTTAACAATTTATTGATTGCCTGCCTGCTAGCCTGCCATTGCCTCAGGCATTGCTATGTTGTTGGGTTGTCGTTGTTAGGACGTTAAGTACACACTTTTTAATTAAATTTGCTCCTTATGGTGCGTAATATCCATTATCATCTCTCTGTGCAGAACAATGAATGCCACTTTATTGGTCGCCTCTCTGACTGCTGCGGGCCATTTCAGGCTATGGTAGGGGCGATTGTTTGCTAGATGTGGCATTGGCTTTGTGCAATTAGCTTTTGTGCTATGTGTGCTTGATTAAGGCGTCTGGAAGCATAAAACACACACACACACACACACACAGACAAATATTCAAGTGGGTCGACAACAATTTTGGTAGCATACTCAAGTTTGTCTTTGTCTTGTGCGTGTTGTGTTCAGTTAGACGGAAATGTTTTATTGGCATAAATTATGCATTTGTCAATAGCAGGAAAGACGATACCGATACCGATGGCCTATTTATAATACTTTATTTTTAGACAAACGAAAGCAAAAGCAAAAGCATAATCATATTTATATTCATTTAGAGGCAAAGGTTTCTGTGCAAGTCAAGATAACTTTTTCGACATTCATGATTAATGCTCTTACCATTTTGTAACTCAAAGCTTTATGTGAGTCAGCTGAAAAATGTATTTCCATGCCATTGACTTGACACAAAACCAGATAACAGCATAATATACATATATATATATGAAGTATTTAAATTTGATTGCAGTTGTTATTCGCATTTATGATTGCGAGAAAACAGCAAAAATTCATAAGCCATTAAACACTGCGTTCTAAAACCGCCCATTGCCGATAGCGAAATAATCACTGGCAATTATTCACAGTTAGCGGAGGGCGCTTGATAAATTTGCAAAATAGTGATATGCCTGATATCGACGCGCAAGGACATCCGGGCTGGTTTATAAATATATGCACATACATTTCCAGACAAGCAGACAAGCAACAAAAAATACGTCGACTCGGCTGATTGGCATCATAAATAATATTGGGCATATCAATAGCTGCGTAATAAATTCATAACTCAGCAGACGGCAAATGGCAGACATTTATATTATTCTTAAATTCCACTGGACAAATTTCGTTGCACAAAAGAAAGAGTCGAAGCTGAAGGCAATGACATGAAGAAAAGCTAAATTCGAGATGTGAAAATGTTTCGTCTTTCGGCAATTGAAAGAAAATAAGAAACATATTTTTCGATTGGGGCAAACATAACAAAAGACCCTTTTTAAGTTACTGGCAATGTCTTCTTTCTAAAATGATTGCAAATAAAAGTTAAATTTAAGATGTGTAAACATTTCAGCTTAAACAATCTTAGCCAACTTTATTATGCCCCGAAAAATTCGGATTAAAATCGTTCAACAGCGGAATTCGCAAGCATTTTAATTTATAATTTGTCGCTAATGGTTTCGCTTTGTTATGTTTATTTGGCAAACAGTCTGGCGTCTTTCAAATTACTTTGCACAGTCAATACGGAAATGTTGAGGAAACCGAGAGCACAGCCAGAGCAACAGCAATGACAGCAGCGTAAATAAGTAGGGCAGGAAATGGGTAAACGCCAACGGAAATCTCACGGGCATAACTAAGAAATGTCAATTTATCATTTCCGTTTGTTAACGCCTCGCAAATTGTGCGCTTAGCAAATGTTTTTGCGCGCTCTCAAAAGCCATTTGATCACAAAGTGCTGGATGGCAAAACCACACCCCGAAGCCCCATTCTCTGTCCCACAACTAACTGCGCCCACTGTCGACATAAAGATATGCATAATTTGTGAGTGGCGCCAGTTTTTCTCAGTCAGAGACAGAGACAGAGACAGAGACAGCAGAATGCTCAGAAATATCAAATAACATTCTGGCACGCATTTCTGGTATTTGTCCGGCGCTTTAATGCGACTCTAGTGTCCAATTTTTCGGCGTAGCTAAGTATTTTCATACTTTATGCATTTCGTTCGTGTGCAGCGTTTAACCACATAATGACCAACCACCCAACCCACCAGCCCCACCACCCACTCTCGACTTTCATAATTGTGGGCAAGGCCGTTTGCTGTCTATTTTTGGCCAGACGGACGCACCTTTTACGGCAAATTAAAATAAATGTCGGCACAAGGGCTCACCACGGCGTATGCGTAATAATGTTATAGCTATTCGGCCTCAGCTACAAGCCAAACGAGCTGTGAATCGTCCCATGTGGAGACGCTAAATTTGTAATTCAATGTTTTCCATTTTTTTAGTGAGCCTCTAAAAATTTATTGCCAGCAATTTGAGGCTCGCCATGAGAACATTTGTAAGAGTTAGACGAAATTAATGGCTCACTAAGTGAGCAGAGCAACGTGTGGATGGATGTTGATTGATGTTAGTACGTTATAACGAAAAGCTGTAGGTAATAGCTTCAATTATACTGTTATACAAAGTGGGTTAAGTGAAAAGTCATCTCAACATTTATACTTTTATTACTCCTACTGATAAAAACTTGATACATGAAAATTTAAAGGCTTTTTGAAGTAACTAACTTGACTAACTTTCTATAAATAGTGGAAACCCCAACAATAGTGAAAAAACAGTTTGTGAAGATAACTAAATAGGCCAATCGATAATTGTATACTAATTATAAATTCCTTTTACTGGCTTACTTGTTCAATAAACTTTGACACAGTTAACCCAAAAAGAGTGCACACACCCTAAACAAAATACGTAGTCCTAATTAGCCAGGGAACAAGCGTGCAAATCAACGAAGCGAGCTGCGAACGCATAAAACACATCGACACGGCTGTAGAAAGATGGCTGCTAAAAAAGATGGCCGCACCTCAAGGCAAACATAAAAAATATCAAATGGAAATCATTAGCCGCCAATAAATCAAACGACTGACGGCAGCAGGCAGAACGCCTTATTTACTCTCAATTAAGCGTACATTAGCCGAAAACTCTGGCCAAGTCACATTGAGCCGAAAGCAGAAACATAATTAACAAGCTGTGCAAAAAGGGCCACACCGGAAACGGAAACCGGCAAGCCCACGATCCATTTTTGAGGGTGTGTGTGCGAGCGAACTAATTGAAATCGTTTGTAGCTCAAAAGCTTTTTGGGGCCAAAACTCAGAGCGTCGCATCGTTTTAATTAAAATTATGCAAATATCTATGATAAGCCCCAAATAACAAGCATACGCCCGAGTATCGACCTAAAGCCACCACTGAACTCAAATTATATTGCGTGCTTTTGAGCGCATATTCTGTTAATACCAATTTTTTGCGATGCTCTTCAGGCTGTGGGTATATGACACTTTGTAAGGCAATAAACATCAAAGTTTATTCTATATTTTATTCATATTGCATGAATCCTTTTGTATATTGCTTTGATCCTCAGCAAGAGTGCTTACTTAACACAAGTATTATATGCGCAGAGTTCTGCTAGCTAAAGTCTATGATAAAGTATTTGACATAGAGCAAAAAGTATAAGATATATCAGGGTTCTATTCTCTAAATTCAGCAACTAAAGTCTTTATTCTTCTTCAAAAACATAAACGCCGTTGTATTTCGTTTTCTTAGAGTATAAACAAGTCGTGTGCATGCGTTTTGCCCTGATATAATCTTACACCGCTTAGAAATGGCTTAATTGCTCATGTACAACAACAATAAAGGCGCCAACAACAACAACAAGAAAAGGGGGGCTGGGGATACAATGTGAAAGCACCTCTCGAGCGTTTATTTGCATTTCACATTAGCAGGCAAGCAGCTCTCACAGATACTTTACGAGCAGCTTAGCACTGGGCAAAGTGTTTCATTGTATTCGCTGCCTGCCGCTTGCCGCTTTAGCGATGCTTTCGTATTTATTTAGGATTTTTGCACACATTTTTGTGTGTCTTGTGTAGATTTACGCATGAGTCGACAACTTTATTGTTAATTTATGTGTAATTTTTTCTCTTTGGTCAGGCCACGCCTCTAATGGGCATATCATTTCGTAGCTAGGTAATGTTATGCCCAGTTTTGGGAGTGGCTAGCCAGCCATAAAGATAAGCAGCTCTACATGCTCCCGTCACCAGCACTTATTAATTAGTTTATAGGGAGTCAAAGGCAGACAAATTTCAGACATTCTCTTTAACACTCTCGGGTTGAACAAACTGCAGTTTGAAACGGGCCAAGTCTGCATTTGCTGGCAGCGAGGTTTTCATTCTATTTTTTGTTTCTTTGTGCTTTTTTTTAATTCATTTTGATTTGCAGCCAAGAGAAAAACGCAAACAGACTCCGAATGTGTTGAGCCTGGCTACGTGTTTATAATATGGAATTTTTCTTGGCACAAGCCCGCAAAAGGAAAAGAAGAAGAAGGCAGCAAGGCATAAAGCGACGACGACTTAAAAGGCATTTGTATGGCTGGTTTGTTTTACAGTAGTTTTATTTTATGCCTTTTGCAGTTGCCTTTTTTTATGTTGCTGGCGGCACATCAAAAAATAACAAAATAATAAAAACAACAACTGCACAGGATCCCAAAAACAACAATTTAAAGCTTAACGAGCGGCTATAAACATTTTTGGATTATCAAATTTCGGGAACTGCAAACAAACAACTTTAAGCGAAAGCGCAATAAACAGCTAAAATATATTTTCACTTTGCTTTATCAAGAAACATAAAAAAAGTGCATTTTCGCATTTTATAACTAAAATTTTATTACTATTTTGATATTAGTGTTTATTCAAGCGATGTAGAAAATTTGCCTATTAATTTGCTGTGCGTCATACTGATGTTAAATAAGCTCCCCCTTTAGATTTAGATTTTAATTAAATTTTGTTTTGAAAGAGTGTGTTTTTGAGGCTTCATCAATAGAAACAAATTGGTTTTAAAGCCCAGGCACATCAAACGCATTTATCAAGCGCTAATTAGCATAGTCTGCCCAAAATTGCCCTCATTTATGTTGTTCTCAATGGAAAATTCACGAATAGCAGCTGCGCTCCTTCAAGGACATGCGGCAAATTAAAATCTGCCAACGCATGCATGAAAATGTTCAGCAAATTAAAATCAACGATGGCGACAGCCACCAAAACAACAGCAACAACGCAATTACTAAGCAATAATCATAAGTTGTGGTATTAACGGAACACCAGGCTAGCAGGCGACCAGGATACCAGGGAGTCCTGGCTGGTCCCGGTCCTTTTATCGCCGCTCTCTCGCCTGCACTTTACGACTCCTGATAAAGTGTCGCCCTGCAAATTTATATGTGAGGTGTGCAGGGAGCAGGCAGCAGGTAGCCCCAAGCCTCAGGGAGCTCAGGGACCCAATCCAAATACCGAACAGGAGCCGGGCTGCACCTGTCACGTGGGAAAACACGTCCTGGTAATTTATGAGTCATACTTTTGAATTCTGCACTTTTATTTGGCCTCCGGTACGTTGGCACAACTCGCGCGCGCGAATTTTTATATTTCCATTATTTGAAGCAAACAAACCGCAAAAGTTTTTTCGTTTGTGAAACTCTAAAAATAACATTCTGCGGTTGCAGTTATGAGTTTATGCAAAGCGGAGCGAAGAGATTGAGGCGCTCAAATTTAAGCAAAAACTTTGCGGCGTTGATGTGTTTAACAAATGTTTTTCGCCAAATTGTGTAGCTTATTCCACGAATTGTTCAAAGTTTTGACAGCCAAAAAGACAGAGCGGTCCTTTTTGTCAAAAGCTGTGGGGCGCAAAGTAGTTGATGTAATGAATTGAGCACTCAGGGTGGCAAAGTTGACTTTGAGTTACTCTGGCTATTAGTATATTTAGATTAAATATAGACTTGATAGAGAATATATGGCATTAGCATAAATGTATCTTCCTATTTACCAGTAGAATCTCTACAGAACTATCGCTTTTCTATTCCAGAGAGCCGAAGCTTTCGTTATCCTTAAAAATCTTCGTTTTTCCATCGGCCTGAAGTATTTTATAGCTCCTCGGATCTTTTCTACTGCCTAACTACTTAAAAATATGTTATTATACACATATTCTCTCACTATCTGGGAAATTTGATTGTTAAAAGAAATGTTATCAACTGCGCATCAAATATATAAGAATATCGTACAAACAGGTAGTTGCCAAAGACAATATATATACATAACCCACCTCAATGTCTACAGCCCAAGAACCTCACATATTTATTCATAAGCAGCATATAGGCCCGAAAAAGTATGCTATGAATGCTTGCGCGCAGTAACTATTATATTTATGTTGTGCTCTTAGCGCTGTGATAAAAGTCTATTTATGCGGCGCTTATTAGATAACATAAAACAGTGAAACATGGACCCATTAGAGCGAACGCAGAGTCGACAACAGTGCGGCTACTTAACAAAGTTAAGTGCTGCACAAATTTGCCGAAGGGCACAACAATTTGCAGAGCACACAGAAGTCATAAAAGGACATGAAAGCTGAGTGTAATGTAGTGCAATGTAGTGGGCATTAGGAAGTCATGTATGTCCTCTATATATATGCTATATATACGTATATATGCGAGACAATATATATTTGCGAGACCATTAAACACATTATTGGATTAGAATGCGAGCGAGAGAGAGAAAGATGTGACACACAGCACAGCACAATACAATAAATAATAATGAAGATACACAATACACACAATACACACACCACACACACACACACACACACACGTACACACACACACTGAACAGGTTTTAGGGAATATGAATGTATTTTTGGGCGCTTTTATTGTAGTACATATGTGTATTTGAGCCCTTCTTACCTTCATCCTCGACATCGTCGTTGAGTTCGGTGATTTCCGCCTTATCGCAGGAACGGCCGACGCCATTTGTTGTTGCTGTCGCTGCCGTTGTGGCGCTTCCGCCCCCGCCTCCGCCCGCTGCTCCTTTGGCATCCTTGGCTGCCGCCTTGGCATCGCCATTGGAGATAATTGAATTTGATTTTGCGTGATTTGTATGATTGTTGGTGGATTTGGCCGTGGAGGCGCCACCATCGCCAGCCAGCTCCAATTGGGGTGCGCTCGGCTCCGGTTCGCCATTGCTGACAGCATCGATGGCGGCGCCGTCCTTTGTCTTCAGCTCCTGACTGGTGTTGCAGCCCATTATGTCTGCTCGCTGCTCTGCGGCTCTTCGACTCTGCGCTTTGAGTTGGCCTAGGTAACCAGACCAGAACTGCTCTAGCAATCGCTGTTGTTTAATCAATTGCAGGCAGCAACAACAAAGTCACACACTCGCACACTCGCACACACACACACAGGCATACACACGGCAACAACACTCTTCTTTACGCGCAGTCAACTTTTTGTGAACTTTGTTCGGTTTTTTGTTATTTGCACTCTGACTTTTGCAAGGCGAAACCTTTTTGTACAAAAACTGTTAGAAAAATATTTGACTTTCTAAATTATTGCATTATCTTCGTTGCGTATTCAAAAGAACTACAAAAAGGTTCACAACCACAAAATTACCAGTCAGTTTCTATTTTTCTAATATATATATTATGTTTTGAAAGAGTTTTGAAAACGCAATTCGCAATTTGGAAAAACTCTGTAGCTGACGCTGAATTCCACTGACTGACACTGGCACAAGCTCAGGCACAACTGACAAACGCAAGCGACGCGTCCACACTAAGACCAAATTGTGGCTGTTATCCTGCAGGAGCAAGGCTCAACAGGAGCGACGACAGCGGCAGCGGCAGCGACTGAGGCAGAGGCAGCAGCAGCAGCAGCAGCAGAGGCAGAGGCAGAGGCAGAAGCAGCGAAGTCAACGTCACCATCACCATCACCATCAGCCGGCAGTCAACAACTAGCCAACAACTGGGAGCCCCAGAAATCGAGCGGCCAAACAAGCCAAAGAGCACCGCAATCCAGTCAGACAGCCAGGCTGCCACTGAGAGAGCGCATTCCTTCTCATTTCGTTGGCCGCACAGTGGTGCAAAGGTGCAAAGGCTGCCTTATATTAGTTTTTGCTTGATAGCAAATCGAAGTTTCGAAAGTGTTTCAAATTCAAATGCAGAATGAATATAGACGCTAAGCCACGAACAAAACTGCCTTGGGAATGAAAATTGATTCAGTTTTGGCAAAGTTATGGGAGTTTTAGGTGCTTTAAAGGCATTTGTAGAAACTTTCTAACCTTATTTTGGCTTGTGTTTCGATAAAAGTCGAAAAAATAAACGAAATAGCTTCAAATTGTAATGCAGATTTGTTATAGATGTCAAACCATGATTAAAACTATCTCTGGATCGAAGATCGGATCATTTTTGTCAACGTTATGGGAGTTTGTAGTCTTCGAGAGGCATTTATATCCATTCAAAAATATTTTACAAGCTAAAATGTTTGTTAATTTTTGCCTGATTTTAGACTGCAAAATGAACTACCCCAGAATTGGTCTTGAAGTGCATTTTAATACTAATTGTGACACCCACAATCGATTAAAAATGCAGATAAAATTTTTTTCGAAAATGAGTAAGGGGGGAGTATTGATATATTTTTCAAAAAAAGTCAAAAAACAGAAATTTGTGAAAATGGATAAAACTTAAATGTAGAATAAAAGAAGATGAAAAACAATGAGCAAATTGGTCTGGAACTTCAAAATCAGTTATGTTAAAGCAACGTTATGGGAGTTTTAAGTGTTTGAAAGGCATTTCTAAAATATACTGTTGAATATGATATAGATTTATTTTGTTCATTAAATAATTCAATTTTAATAATCATACAACCAGTGTAACATCATGCCAGGCAGCAAAAATTAAAGAGAGAGAATCCAACAACGAGAGAGAGAGAGAAAGAGAGCAATGACAATACAACAGCTGATGACTGCCTGCGCTGTTTTGTGTGCGGCTCTTTGGCTGCAGAGTTTTTTGCGCAAATAAACAAAGCGACAGTCAAAGCCGACAGTCAGCACACACACAGACACACACTACCACACACACACACACACACACACACACACACAGAGAACAGGACCACAAAGCCACAGCAGCAGCAGTTGTAGAAGAAGAGCAATAGCAGCAGCCATTGCTCTGTAGTTGCCAAGGCAATGGCATCATCAGCCATTGGGACGTTTCCACGCACCAACTTTAGCACACACACTTACACACACACACATACAGTTTAGTGTACCTTTTGCGTGTAGCGAGCCGTAAACAGCAACACAGAAGAAGCAACCAAAAAATGTACTCATAAAAATATCAATGAAAAATTCCACTGGTATCTTTGCTTTCTGTTAGCCGCTGGCATATAACACATACACACACACATACACACACACTCACACACACACATAAGCAGCTAACTAGTTTTTGCTATTGTTTTGTTTTTGCGCTTTGCTTTTTTGTTTATTTCCTACGCTTTTTGCCACAATGTTGACGCTGCTGCAACCTTTTCTTTCTGTTATACTTTTTCGACTACTTTTTTTCGTTGCCCATTTGGGAGTTTTGTTTCGTGTGCGTGTGTGTGTGTGTGTGTGAGTCACTCAGAAATGAATTGGCCTGCTCTTATTGTGTGTGTGTTCGCCTCCCCCTTCGTCCTGTCATCGACAGCTAGCGCACACACACAGGGTGTCGTTATCATAAAGTCAAATGCGCCCGCCTAGTTGGGGCTGCCTTCGCCAGAGATAATCGTAAAAATGCGACTGCATATGTAAATAGTAAAGTTGCCACTTCAAAGGACATTCGAGGAAACGTGTGGCACACTTTCAGCCGTCAGCTGGCTAAAGTCTAATCAAAAACGACAGCGCCCAGAACTTGCCTTATGCATATAAGTATATACAGTAGATATAGTAGTATATGCAAATGACTTTCCATCTACGCAGTCTGCATAAAGAATCATATATATTTTTGTTGGCTAATCAAAAATGCGTCAAACGAGTACACAATTGAGCCGGGACACCCTGTATGTGGCGGTAAATATTTTACAATTATGCAAAAATATTTCAGAGCTTGCAAAACATGCCACACACAAAAATGGTGAATAAATGGATTGCCAGTCAGCCAATTAAAAATATAAAATGGACCACATCACACTGGAAATTTGCTAAAGCGATTTTATTTTTGTATGTCCTTCGGCACAGGCCATGAAGGATATTAGTAAATGCTTATATAGTAATCGAAACGTTCATTTGTTTCTCCATTTTTCAGCATTTATACATTACGTGGCTTATATGTTCTATGTGTATTGTAGTATTCGAATTTTCGTATAGTTACTTCAATTTATCAAATATTAAAGGTTTTAGGTACGGTTTTCATTTTTTAAGCTGCAACTTTCCTTAAATTTTCTATAATTTTGTGTTAAACTTGTTTCTGGCAAAAGTTTCTAATGCATTTGCTGCAATTAGTTTAAATTCAAACTTCAAGAACCCAACAGCAAGTTCTTCATTCTTGTTCATTTTAATTCAAAGCGGCTTTTGCATTTCGCCTAATCCTTGGCCAAACATTAGTAAGCATGCATCATGCAGCTAAAGTTTTAACTAATTGGGCGTAACTATAATTGAACAGCACAATACTGTGCTGCTAGTTAAGCCCTTTCAACAAAGTTGCTCCAACGCTGAAAAGTATGCAAGACAAAAGACTTAAAACTTAATTTAAGTCTCTGGCGACAACTGAAGCTCTTATCTGTTGTCGTAGTTGCATTTTGCCAGTCAGCAGCTGCAAGACAAGTTCGGCAGTGTGGCACACCAAAAGATACCCTGTATTTGATGTATGAATACAAATACATGCAGTAACAAATTGAGACGAATATGCCAGTTCCAAAAAACCAGTACCAACTTTTTTATAGCCCGCTCCGTGCAATCAAATATCTACAGGGTAAAAACAGCAGAATCCAAGCAGTTAAGAGAACAAACGTCAGCTGTCGCACAGGACTGACTGCAAGCCGCAGGGACACATCCTTTTTGCCGCGCGAATTCCAACTAATGCGTGAATTTGTTCATTCCACAAGACAACCAAAAATGAACTGCAAAACAGAGAGTTGCTGCGGCTGTGAGACGTCGGAGCACATTTAAGACTTAAGATGGCAAACTGCGCAGCCATTTGGGCGTGTGAAAATGCATGGGGGACATGTCCTCAGGAATGTCTGTCCTTGGGCATTCCTTCATATTGCTGTTGTTGTGCAGAGGAGACAACACAAGGCATGACAAATGCGCTGGCGACACATAAACCCTTTCTGAGGTTGATAAAGTGACAGACAACGAGTTGTCCTCAACGCCACAGCTCACAGCCATAATTGGCGAGGGGGGTTGAGGGGGCGAAGGGTTTGAGGGGGCAGCTTTCAAGTTTGCGCACCATTTGCCCGCCGAAATGCAAAGTCATTATTTTGGCAAAAGATAAAAAATGCTCGAAAGCATTGTTTCGTTTGCCGGCATCCGATCTGAGCACATTTCGATTTTCTGCTCCGCCTTTTGCCGTTTGCCCAAAAAGGCAAGGCAAGGAACGTGCCCAGCCAAATTACGTATACGCCGTGCTGTTGTTAACTCTCGGCCTATCGTTTGTTTGTGTGTGCTTCGTGCTTCTCTCTCTCCCGGGACAGCTGCCAAGCATAAAGTTTTCGCGTCCTTTTTGTCTGAGGTTCAACGGTGCGCAACAACTTTCTGGGCCCTGCACAAAATTGACAGCAGACCAACAACAACAACAACAAATGCTATACGAGACTTCATGCTTTTAAAGTGCCGACTTTCGATGTGGCTTTAGGCTAGCGGATTGTGGATAGCTGTGTATAGCTGCTCTTCCACCTTATTCGAAATGCAAACAAAGTCCGCTGCTGTTTGCTCAGCCAAATCAAATTTTGACTTTTAGAACTTTTGTCAACTTTGCTGAAGCGATTTAATTTGCGTTTTAAATCTAATACATTAAAGAAAATCGCCAAATATTCACAATTCTTTAACTAAGCACGAAAAGTATGACACTTACTGCCGCAGGACACGTTTTCTTTTTGATTTTTGTTGCCTTCGCTTTGGCTACAGCAAAAGTCGCTCCGAATAATTGAATTAGCGCTGACAATGATATATGATATATGTGTGTAAATAGTAGACGAAAATGTTGACTCGTATATTAATCATACGCCCAGTGGCCGAACCAACATGAAGTGTTAGCATTTAAATAAATGATGAGAATGTTTATAATTAATTTGTGAGTGGCAATTAAGCGTGGTTACAAAACTCACTCAAAGAAGACTCATTTAAGTTTTAGTAAATAAACTAAAGACTCAGCTAGAATTGCAAAGTATGGTTATTATTTATATGCATTTGTTTCAGTTTTATTATTAGAAAACAAATCAATCATGAACTTTGAGTTACTTTAATAATTGATAAAATCATTTAAAATCTATTTAGAACATCTTCATTAGACTAATTGTTGTACTAAGGGAAACCCTTTTGTAGAGCAGCTAAAACACAAATATTTTGTATGAATTTACAAACTCGTTTTGTTATGGTTAACGCTTGGCCTTAGTTGCTTTAACTACGCTGTTGAGCGCTCCCTCATGTGTGCCCTTTGTAATTTTCTAGTTATTACCTTAATTTGGGGCACACACACACGCACTCACACACACACACACTCGCACACTCGCACACCCATAGCTCGCACGTGTCCTGCAGTTGCCTCAACGGCGTAATTGTTAATTAAAAACGCGCTCCGGTCACGAATTGTTTGCACAGCGCCCACAAAATGATGGGCAGCCCTGAATACCTTGCCCCCTGCCCCACCTGACCATAACCAGTTAAAGGTGTTGAATAATGTCATAAAGACCTCGGGATATACGGTAAGCGCCTTCATTTCAGCGCCGATTGAATGGAGTTGCGCTGCTTTTTATGGGCATCGTAAAATGGTTTAGAAAATAAGTTTATGACACACATAACACAAATATTATGTAGCTGTAATACATTTTTAATGCGAACGCTGGCTTTGGGTGGTTGTTGTTGTCGAACGGACTAGAACAGTTAAGTAATTGGGTAGCAAGGCCAACGAAATGTGAAAAATGCTTCACTGATTGGATTGCAGCATAAATATATATAAATATATAACTGAGGCATGACTCGAAATTGCGTATAGAGGCGAAATAAAAGACAACAAATGATATATGAAAGAAAGTCAAGAGCATGAATGGGTAATTTGAGATTTAGACACTGAGAAAGGAATGTGTTCTAGCAATAAATATAAGAATCTTGATTGGAGAATGGCAAAAAAAGGGCTTTTTGTTCTTGAATTAAGAATCTTTAACGCAAAAAAAGGATCTACAATCGTTAGTCAAGAACGCTTTCCCAAATATGTTAAATATGTTACTAGACTGAGTGAACACATAATTAATTTATATCATAGACTGTTATAAATTATTAAGAATTCACTTGAAAAAATATTCGTTCCGTTAAATTTAAAAAAATATTAAATAAATATTAAATGGACAACATAAGTGACTCAAACTAAGAATATATTCGTGGCTTAAGATATTTGTCCCTCGGTTGACTGCTGCACAGCTTCTCTCTCAGTGCACAAAACTCTTCGCTCGACTTTCGGGTTAATTTAGATGACATTTCATATAGTCGGCACAAATCTTTGTCAACCTTGACAATTGCCTTGGCAGCAACATCAATCTTTCGGCAACTAGGCGCAAATCATCAATCAAAGCAGCTGTGTTTGGGCGTTGCAGGTCAAAGAAACTACACAAACAGGATATGCGTATAAGAAAAAAGTAGACTACACAAAATGGCGGCCGTCTGAGTAGTTATCTGTGTGTGTTTGCGCTTAAGTGCCAGACATGTCAACCAAATTGAAAAATCCCATTTAAATGCAACTCGATGCCAGATAGAGGAGAGCAGAGAAGGGTTTTGTTGGCTGCGTGACTGAAAGCTGAGAGCTAAGAGTTAGAGTTGCAATTGTCTGTCTGGCAGAGTTCGTGCGCCTAAATGTATGCTATTGTTCGGCTACATGCCACACAAAACGAGTACATTCACTTAGTGCAATGAGCAAAACCAACCAAAAAACCCAGGCGTATGACAGGCAAATGACACAGCACACACACAACACACAAACACACACACACACACATACATGCAGGTAATGCAAATAGTCCTGCGGCTGGCGTGTGTGTCATTCGTGTGTAACCCTTTTCAATAAACATGTGTGTGGGCGCCGTGGCTGCATTTCAGTTACCACAAACGAGTCGAGTAATTGAACTGGCTACCTGAGTGTGTGTGTAGTTGTGTGTGTAGCTGTGTGTGTGTGTGCGACTCTTGAATGCGAGTTTAAAGTCAACATTGAAGCGCATTTTGACATACGAGCTGGCTGCTTTTGGTTGGCCGCTTGTCTGCCAGTTGCCAGTTTGCTTTTTGGGTTCTCGATTTTGAAATCATGTTCGTGTCCTTTGCCTAGTCATCCGTCTGTCCTCTCTCGTCTGTGATAATGGGCATGTTGTGTACCATTTGATATGATAGCACCCCCCTTAACCATTTACTACTTTTATGATCTGCTCATATTGCCGGTTAATATTGTTGGCCAGGCGCCAGTCATTGCAGGACTTGCACAAAATGCAGCCGTGTCGCATGACACAGGATATATGCTTATGCATATGCATATGTATAGAGATTGGTATTTGGTAGTGGCTATGCCTGCAGGCATGTCCTATGTCCTCTGCCAAGCGCTTTAAAAGGTCATGAACTTGAAGCTGAAGTGCTTTGCTTGAGTGCAAAAGTCTGTCAACATAACAGACAACTTATATTTGGTATGTTAATTGTGCGATAAATGCAAATAATGCCAAATATTTAGTACTTAGAACTGGAAAAACAATGAGCATAACAAAGGGACTTAAATGTCATAAGAGACTTCCGCTGTGCAGATAATCAAATTTGGTTTAGCTATCAACATATGATTGATAAAAATATATCATTTTAAAATAATGTAGTTATAATATCAGGACTGCTTCTGAGAGATATACTTTTCCTAGTTTTCTCAACCTTTCATATATTTAAACTAATGTGAAGTTATAGCATAATATCATAATTTCACATATTACAAAATGTACATACCTGTTTTGATTTTCGTGCAACTTGTCCCACTGTAGCTTTAAAAGCTTCGCGCAGGCTCGCGCCATTTTTTTTTCACCGAAAAAGCTTTGGACACAATATCACAACACAAAAAAGAACGCCACGCACATAATACAGATCGTAAGTATAATTAAAATACCTTTTACGCACTTGGTAACACTTAGCTAATAAGATAATATATATGTATAATAAGAAGTAAGATATTGTAATAACTAAAGACTTTAATTGAAATAAGAAAATTTAAAGAGCGCGCACAGACTAAATCCACTCATTAAACACTCTTCTCCGCTAAGCCGGCAAATGCACTAAGAGAGTAAGTAACGGTTCCAAAAACCCCTCTCTTGTGCTCTTTTATGTAAGAGAGCTAACGTAAGCGGATCTCTTTTCGCCTTTACTTCTGTCTCTCGATTTTCTTGCTCTCGCTCTGTTTATGGTTTATGCATGTGTGTGAAAAGAAGCACACAACAAAGACTGCAGGCAAACAGATCTGCTTGTGGAAATTAAAAAAGTTCTATGCTCAGCAGGAATGAAAATCAATCCTTTGTAGCAGAGGTGATTTTTTTCAATCTCTGGTGTTGACTTTACAGCTATTGGAATTGCGAAAGGAGAACAGCAAACAAAGAAACCACAAGTCGCACCTTTGGCATATGTCAAAAGGCGCCAAGTTGAACCCAAAAAACTCGACTTTTAATTACGTTGTTTCTTGCACCTTAACGTGTTAAAACGCTATAAAAGAAAGTGAAGACAAAGGCAACAACAAACAAGCAAACAAGCAGCTTACGAAATGAAAAAGGCGAAAGGCCAACCAGCTAGGAATGTCTGCGACTTGGGCGTATGCAACTAAAGGATACGCTTTAAAAAGTTGAAAGAAAGCAATCATATAGATATAATCTTATGTCTATAAAAAGATATTCCTATGGGTAGTTCACTGTATAAGTGTTACGGGGTATACTAAAAAAACCATACTGAAAATTACACGACTAATTTACTACAATTCATTTGCTCGATGAAAATAAAACTGATGACGCATTTGAACAGGTGCGCGTGTATAGGTGTGTGAATCCCTGGAAATGAATGTACAGTGCTCACTCGCAAAGTAGAATGCTTTCGTAGTAGTTTAACTTTAAAATAATTAAACTAAAAAACTTTATGATTATAATTTACTATGATTTAAGTGAACTTGCTTTTCGCACAAAAGAATGCGTACAATCCTTATCCAATCTAAGACGTTCTAACTTCCGAGCAACTACTGTACCACAGGTTAGAAACACCAACACCTTCATTTGTTTGTTTTGTCTTTTACCTGTGCTCTGGTCAATGATATAAACGAAACGATAATTTCCGTTAGTTCTGCTCGATTTTGTGTGGTTGTGGCAGCAAAGTGCCCACAGACATGCAAATTTCCATTTAGTGGAAAAGCTTTTTCGCGGCACGCAATGTAATACGGGCAACAGTTATAGTTATAGCTACAGGGCAAAAAGGGGCGACAAAAGGTTACAACTCGTTTGTGTTTCTTTTAAAATGTTAATAGTTAGATTTTTAGAATGTGTTCAACAAGCTTAACTACACTCTACTATTCCAGCTATGCGTAATACTAAATAACAGTTGGACTGCTTTACTGCTTTAGGGATATTTGCTGAAAGCTCCAGGCAACTGCCCAGCGTGTTGTGTGTCCTTGATGAAACTCCGTGGTGCACACATTGCTGATACTTTGCTCACTTAGGTGCTCCAGAATCTTGGGCACATTCGCCTTGACGCCCAGCATACTGGTGTAAATGCTGCAATGGGAAAAACCTAATTAGTTACGCTGCAATGTTTGCACAGTTGTCGTGGCACTTGCCGCACGCGATCCTTGTGCAGCAGGCTCTCATCGACGATGCGCTGCACGAACTGCACTTCGCCGCCGGCGCAGGTTAGCTCCTCGGCGCTGCCAGTGCGCACATTGTTGGGCGCCGGCCTTCGCTGTGGATTGCGCGTGTTGCCGCCGAAAGGATTCTCCGCGTTTGAGTCGAAAAAGGGCGGATTGCAGAGACAGAAATGGAACTGTGCGTCAGCTGCTTCACCAGCCGTCTCAAAGTAGCTCTTGAATATGCTCTGCTTGTCGGGCTGTGCGTAGACTTCAATGAGTGACTGTAGCTCATTGCGTTTGACATTCTCGCGTGCATATTCAATGTTGCTTAGCTTCGATTCCAGGGCCAGCATTCGCCACGAATTCTTCTTGGCGGCCAGCAGCGAGTAAATGCACGAGGAGCCACAGCCTGCAGGGCTTTGTTATAAGTTTAGGAGTCTTAACAGGTAATGCCAGTACTTACCTATGTCTATGCCCCGCACTGTGTCTAGTTTAAGCGGCGCCAGCAAATCCTCCAGCCACAAAATGTAATTCATGCGCAGCGCCAAAGTTGGCACTAAGCTACCAGGCGCAAAATCCACGTGCAGCTCATAATATTCCAGCAGCAGCATTTTGGTTAGCTCACGCAGCGTGCGTTCGTTGCGAAAGTTCAGCGATACTTTGCCATTAAGCTCCTGCAAGGATAATTGTTTACTACATTCAATTTTATTTTGTTAATTGAGCGACTCACCAATTCGCAAACTTGACGAAAGTCCTTGTGTTTGATGGCCAGCTTGGTGTAGTCGGGCGCTGTGCGCAGCGGATTGCGCACATGCATAGCAAACTTTTTATTGCTATTTTTAACCATTTTTGTTGAATTAATAAACAAATTGCACCACAAAACGTTTAAATTGAATTTAATGCAATGGGTGTGACCGTTTTGTAGCCGGTCAAAAATACCTAAACATAAAATACAGCTGTTGGGCATAATACTGCTATTGCTACTAATACTGCTCTGTTAAAGCATATTTAGCGCATTATTTATTGCGCTTTACGTCCAAATTCACCAAAACGTATACGGTCACGCTGATTGTAATAACAATATTCCTTTCGTGTGGAAGCCGAATTTGCAAGATTTTTGTTCAATTATATCAATTTAATTAAGCAAAAATGTCGGAAACGAGCTCTAAGGAGAACGTCAAGAGCGCAATGACTTACATTTGTGGCGGTAAGTAAGCAAAGCAGCCGAAGTGCAGCTGAAACAAACAACAACGTTCTGCCTGTTGGACGCGCACATGTTTTGCGGCAAAAACAAACTTAATTGTTTATTAATGTACATTTCTCTACAACTTCCGTAAAACAGAATGTCATCATGAGAACGAGATGCGTCCACGTGATCCCATCCGTTGTCGCGAGTGTGGCTACCGTATTATGTACAAGAAGCGCACCAAGCGTCGTAAGTAGCCTGCAGTGCCTCTAAAACTGTATGCGACTAATCAAATGTTAATTCTTTGCAGTTGTCGTCTTCGATGCTCGTTAAACTGTTCTCTGGACCACAATTGGAGAGTGATGGAAACTATTTTAGAGTTTAGCTTGTAACTGAAGATTATATATTCATAAAATATAAGAGACTTGTAATCAGTGGAAATCGAATGTCTTTATATATTTATGTCTAATAGCCCTTGAAAAAGAGATTGTAAATTGTAAATCTTTACATGTTTTAGAACAGGATATCAAGATTTGCATGTTCCAAGAAATAGCTCACTTGTTGAGGATAGGTTTCCTCTTGGCGATACACTTACAATATGTAGTTTGAAACTTTCCTTTGTTTACCAACAAATCAGGGATTCATTTTAGTTTTTTTTAATAAATGCCAAATGGTAAACTTCATCTTTTAAGATTAGTATATCGCCAAAGTATCTTCCAGTTCTCTTCTCATTCCGTTTTGGAATATTTGAACAACTTCAAAATACCCGTATTCAGATGGCACAAAGATAAAACAATTTGTTTTCTATATTTTAAACTAGTTTACTTTTATTTGAATGTTTTTGGAAATATAATTTTTAAACTAAAAACACTTATATTTGTTTTTTTGTTCTTTTCTTTTTATATTACTCATTTATTTTGTTGGTTTTTGTTTTGTTGCAACTTGTGCTTAAATAAAATGTAAAGTAATTTGTTCTTGTTTCTTTTTTGTTTTGTTTTTTTGTTTCTTTACGCATAAATGTCTTTTTTCGTCTCAAAAATTTTGTCTAAATGGCTTTTGTCATCCAAAAATTTACTTTACTTAAGATTTTTTGTTTGGTTTTTTTTTTGTTTGTTGTTTGTTTTGTATTTATCATTTCCTTTAGTTTAGCGTTTGGTGTAATAAATTTACGTTTAAGTTTACCACATTTAGCAAAAACACACATTTTACACTAGAAATTGTTTATACCATTTATTTGTTATTTATTATTATTATTATTTGTATCTTTTCTTCATATTTTCCCCGACACTTTTCAGTCAAATATTTTCTTGTTCAGTGTGTGGTAAAAAGTTATTACATAATGTTTATGCATGTACTATATCGTATTTTTTGTTTCTTTGAGTATTTTCGTATTTGTTGTTCATCTTGCTTTTAAAATCATAAATACAACTACACATACAGTAATATAGGTTGCTTTTTGTGTTTGTTTTTTCGCTTTGTTGCTTTTGTTGTTTTGTTTTTGTAATATTTAATATAAACTTTCGTTTTGCCATAGATGCAGAGAATGCTTGCAGTAGATTTGTGAGTGTGTGTGTGTGCAAAATTTAAAACTAAAACTATAACTAAATGTAATAAAAAATGTACACAATATGCAATGTTCATGTTTTAAAGCTTAATTTAAAAAATAAGGCAAAAAGGTATTTGAGGTTTTGCATTCATGTTGTATATAAATTAAATATATATATTTGTATATGTATATGTATATGGTTTTTGTTTTGTTTGTTTGTATATGTATAAAATACAACGTAAACAACTAGAAAACTACGAAAATGGCAAAAAATATACTCGTATTAAGTAACTAAATAAATGATGTGTTTTGTATTTGTAATGGCAAATTAAAGCTATTTTTACTTCACAAAAGATGTTGCAAGAACGAAACTAACTTTCCAGACATTTGATAAATGCTCAACGAATATATCTGTAAATTCTATTAAGTGTTTTGTTCGTTAAGTTTAAGTTGTTTTTGTCTTCTAAACACTACAAGGTGAGTATTACACGTGTGTGTGTGTGTGTGTGTGAGTGTTTGTGTATGTGTGCTTTTACATAACCTCAACTAATATTATGTGAAATTCATCGAAATTGGGCGTATTACATTATAATGTTTTTGTTTTTGTTAATAATTTGTTTGTTTTAAAGAGAAATCATATTTCAGGTACATCACAACTTAAAATTTAACAAATAAATGCAATTTTTGAATGAATTTATCAATGTAAGTGCCTAATGCATAAAAAACTGTATATGGCAAGAAGCAAAACATTTGCTAAGTTAAATAATGAGTAACTAGACTCTCTCTCTCTCTCTCTCTCGATCTATCTCTCTCAGAGAGAGCGTGCGGGGGAGTGTGTGGGTTTTACAGTTTGGCATGCCTGAGCCGCTGATGCAGCTGCATGCTGTAGCGCCGCTCAAACCGTGCACTGCACTGCTTGCAATTGCGCGCCGTCGCCGCTCTCAAGTCGCGATGCTTCCAAAACCGGTGCAGCGCCAGCGAGCCGAGCGTATGGTAATTGAAGCTGATGCCGCCAACGCCATTGCGCCGCTTATGCGCCGAGCAGCTGACGCAGCCCAGCCGCTGATGCACCAGCCGATTGAGATGCTTGTCGCGCAGCATGGCGACGACCACTTCGGGCGCCAGTCGTATTTTCTTCGGCTGTGCCTGTTTGCGCGAACTGCGCGCCGTCTCCGAGTCGGACTTCTTGCTAAAGTCGAGCGGTGCTGTTAAATACTCCTGCTTGCTGGCTGCGTCGGCAAGCAGTGGCAGCAGCGTTGCCAACTGATTGAGTGACTTGCGCGGCGCGTTAACAGCGCTGCTGCTGTTACTGCTGTTGTTGTTGTTGCTGGGCGTATTCTGATTTGCTGCTGGCTTCTTTGGACTCTTGCGCGGCGCCGCCAGATCCAGCTGACGTTTGAGCAGCGACTGCGTAGGCGGCAGCGGCGCTGCTGTCGACTTAACGCTGCTGCTGCTGCTGCTGCCGGGCACCTTGGGCGTAATTGTGAGCGTAATGTCCTCCTTGTTGCGCAGATACTCAATGTACTCTTCCGTCTCGCTCATCAGGCGTCGTCGCTTGCCGGGCGATAACTGTTGTTCGGCGAATTCGCGCTCTCGCTGTAGTTGCTGCCCTGTTGTTGTCGCCGTGGGCAGCGCTGCTGCTGCGGCTGCTAACATAAGCGGCGTTTCGGCTGCATAGTATTTGTTAATAATATCCTTAACATAATTCTGAAATTGTGTGCCAATGCGATTGAGATTCTGGTATTCCATTTGTGTGAGAAAGTTTGTGTTGCTGTTGCTGTTGCTATTGTTGTTTGGTGTTGCTGTTGCTGTTACTGCAGCGACTGCGGCAGCAGCAGCAGCAGCAGCCGCCGCTGCCGACGTTGCTGCTGCCGCTACTGCTGCAGCTGCCTCCGCCGTGCTGCTGGTGTTGTTCTCTTTATCATCCTGACGATGATGCACGGCAGTTCTATGTGTTTTCTCTTTGTAATAGCTGCTGCTGTTGTTATTGTTGTTGCTGTTATTATTGTTGTTGTTGTTATTGTTGTTTAGTTTATACGCGGGAGACGATTTAATAAGCTGCACTCGCTGCTGCTGCTGTTGCTGCTGCTGCTGATTCTCTTGATCTTCGTCATACTCAATTTTGAGCTTTCGCTTGCTGGCAAGCAGTTCAATGGCCGTCTGCTCGTAGGCTGCTGCTTCCAGAAATGCCGCTGCCATCATCGCCTTGTTGCTGCTCGCCTCTTTGTGCTCGCTCTCTTCGCCAGCTCGCAAGCTTTTGTTCGCATGACGCGACAACTTCATCGGCGATGTGGCGCCCGACATGTTGTACTCATCGCCCGAGTACGAGGACGACGAGGCCGAAGACGGCGTGTTCTCATCATCCTCGCCAGTCGAATGCTGTCGAGCACGCATCACGCCAAACTTTTGACGCTGCGCACTGTTAGCGCCGCTGCTGCTGCTAATGCTGATGTTGTTGCTGTTGCTGCTGCTGATGTTGTTGCTGTTGCTGCCGTTGATGTTGCTGCTGCTGTTGTTGTTGCTGTTGCCGCTTTGATGGTTGCCCATGCTGCTCAGGCTGTGCAGCAGCGCTGCAGCCTCTCGTGTCGTCCATTGCGAAGGCAGTTTATTATTGAACAGGAGTTGATGATTTGCTGGTATTTTCAACTCGTGCACGCCTCCCGCTTTATGAAAATCCTGAGCGACCGAAGCTGTGTTGCGACTTATGGCGTCCATTTTTAGCAGACTGTAAGTTGGGCAAGACAAAACAAATGAGATTAGAAAATGGCTAAGAAACATTTATGTGATAAATTATAAACGAAATGAAATTTCACACAAGCGACAAAAATTGACAACAACAAAAGCAGGGAAATAAATAAGGAAAATTGGCAAAGCGAATAATGCAAATTGACAACAACAACAGCATAAATGCATTCAAAATGCATAAACGAAGTGGAACAAATTAAAAATATATAATAAAATTCCATTATCAATTGAAAAATATACAAAAACTTCAGAAAAGGTCAGGGAATGCAAAAGAAAATAATAATTTATTTTTATGAATGAAAATTCAATCTAAAAACAATATTTAAATGAAATATAACTTCACAATAACAAGATAACATTCAATATGGGCAAAATCAGGAAATGCAATAATCAAATGAAAAAGGTAAACAACAACAAAAAAGACAACATCAAGGTTGGTAAACCAAATAAAATGGGGCAGGTGGGGGAAAGTCAAGAAATACCGCGCATAGTCCTCCGGATCGCTACCCTCGGCTTCGAGGTATTGAAATAAACGCTCCGAGCCGCGTTTCTGTGTTGCCGCATTCGGCAGGCTGCCGGTGAGCAGATCGTGCGGCGGTATCAGCGACCCATTGGCACTGAGACGCCAGCCCACCATCGAGGTGGGATTCACGATGATCTCCTGCAGGGGCCCGCCGGTGATGTTGCCACCGCTGCCGCCGTTGCCGCCCGAGACGCCCTCATTGGTGGTTGTCGTATAGATGGTAACGGCGCCACTGCCGCTCACATTGCCAACGGTCTGGCCACCGCCACTGGAGGAGCTGTTGTTTGTTGTTTGTTTGGTGGGAGGATCACATGTGGGAACGATTTGAGAGAACAAGAACGAGGGTAGTAACTAGAGTTAGGAGCATTGTGCGCGCTTGGGGGGTTTTCTTTTTTGTTTTTTTGTTAAAGGAGGAAGAGAAACGGTCTAAGAACGTTACCCAAAAGCATTGCCGGCATTGTGAAAGGTGTTCAGTTGGTTGTTGGCCACCAGCGTGTTGCCAATCGTTCGCAAGACATTCAAGTTCTGGCTATGCGATGCATTGTTGTTGCCATTGTTGTTGTTGCCACCGTTATTGTTGTTGTTGCTGCTGTTGCCGCCGTTATTGCCGCTGCGCGCTGGACGATTATCGTGCGGACTGAGTCAAGGGCAAAGAGAAATAACAAATGTGTCTTTCAGAAAACAGCTGGTAATTACAAGTATTGTGTATTGTAATATATGAGACGGCATCCGATGGGGATATAGTATAATCGACCTACATATGTCAATTAGTTTTTCAGTATATCCTAATGTGTTGTATATCGCTAAGTTTAGACTTTCTGCTCGATTTATAATTACATTTTAGTTGATATCAATATAATATATATGTTTTAGCTCTTAAATTCTCTTGAAGAGTCAACATCCTATGTTTCACGAACATTTTCATGAAAGTCTTTCTTTTTACATACATACCATTACATACCACTCACAAGATAGTAGTTCTACTAATCATAAAACAAAAGATAGTAAGAAAGAGTTACTTCAATATTTAAGCACTGCTTTAACTCTTAAATTCTCTTAAAGAGTCAACATCCTACGTTTCAGGAACATTTTGAAGAAACCCTTTCTTTCTTGGGTTATTGCTTCCTATTTCGAGAGTATTATAAGGCATACAACTCTCAAGATTGTAATTCCACCAATCATAAAACAAAAGATCGAAAGAAGGAGTTACTACAATACTTAAGCACTGCTTGAACTCTAAAATTCTCTTGAAGAGTCAACATCCTACGTTTCAGGAACATTTTGAAGGAACCCTTTCTTTCTTGGGTTATTGCTTCCTTTCTCAAGAGTAAGACATACAACTCACTTCCACTAACAATAAAAGAATATATAGAAAGCAATAGCTACTTACTGCACATCACTCATGTGAGCCTGGAACTCCTCCTGGGTGTCGGCGAGATAGGAGCACTTGCTGCAGGCGCGCTTATTGTGCACCTTGAGCACATGGGTGGCCAGGCGCTCGGAGCGCGCCGCCTTGTAGTCGCAGAGCAGGCAGACGAAGGGCTTTGTATGCGTGTTGAGGTGACGCTTGAGGCCCCACTTGTCGGCACCCGACCAGGGGCAATAGCAGCAGGTGAAGCGCTTCTCGCGCTTGGGCTTCAGCAGGCCAGAGCCGGCGGCGCTGCTGCTGCCCGAGCCCGAGCTGGAGCTGGCCACCGGCTGCTGGGCGCTGTTCATCACAGCGCTGACGTGCAGCGGCAGCACGGAGCCATCGTCGAGCTTCTCCTGCTTGAGCTGGGCGAGCGGCATGTCGGCGGCGGAGGCGACCGCCTCGATCGTCTCCACAATGCTCATGCTGGTCGAGGTGGGATGTCGCTGTGCCTCCAGGAAGGCATTATCGATGTTCACGCCCGTCGCATTGATCGTCACATTGCCCCGGCCGCCGGCATGATGCGAATTGCCGCCAGAGCCAACGCCAACGGAGCCACCACCAACACCACCACCACCACCACCAGCATTGCTATTGGCGGAGACATGACGACGCGTCTTATTGATGTCGTACTGGAGTTCGCGATGCATGCGCAGAAAGTGCTTCTTGACGTGATCGGCGCGATTGAACTGCTTGAGGCAGGCATAGCACTGAAAGGGCTTCTCGTCCTTGTGTATGTTCTCGTGCCGGGTGTACAGATCCCTGCGATCCGTCGAGTATGGGCAATGGGTGCACGCATAGCGCTTGACTATGTGCACACCATTGGCGGCGGCAGCGGCAGCCGCTGCTTGGGCTTGAGAGGACTTCTTGCGACTGCCGCCGGAGGAGCTGCTGCCGCCGCCGCTGCTGCTGCTGCTGTTGGTGGGCGCTGAGGTGGGCGTGGATTGGACCAGATTCTGTGCGGCATTCGCCGATGTCGAGGGGCTGGCATAGATCAGCTCTGCCGCATGCTCCTGACGATGCTTTCTGCAAACACAAATACATAGTTAATATATGTTATATGCATATCTCTGCTATTCACTCCACTCACTTGGACTTGGGCGTGCTCTGATGCTGCTGCTGCACTTGCTGCTGCTGCTGTTGTTGCTGCTGCTGCTGCTGCTGTTGCTGCTGACTGACCTGGGCATAGCTCTGCAGCTTGCCACCGGTTGTCCACTGCACCAGCTGCGGCTGCTGCTGCTCGGCGGCGGCGCTCTCCTGCGCCCAGCGCTGCTGCTGCTCGCCCGCTTTCAGCAGACCCGCCTGACCGGCGGCGAAGCCGTTCTGCATCAGGGCGGCCAGGCCGAAAGCTGTGCTCAGATGATCTTCCGACTTGAAGCTGCCCACGGCGGCGACGCTGGGCGCCGGCACCACAGTGGCGCCACTGCCGCTGGCGCTGACCACCACAGAGTTGCCCGACTCTGTTTGTTGCTGTTGTTGTTGCTGTTGCTGCTGCTGCTGCTGTTGCTGCTGCTGCTGGATTACATTGGCCTGCGTGGCCACGTTGTTGTTGCCGCTGACCGCAGCTCCGCTCGCTTCGTATTCAATGCTGGGCGCTGCGGTGCGATCAATTTGTTGCTGTTGATGGAAAAGTGAGTGTTTGAATTATAATATATTGCACTTGATATACTACTAGTAGTATAGTAGTAGTATAGTAATAGTATAGTAGTAGTATAGTAGTAGTATAGTAGTAGTATAGTAGTAGTATAGTAGTAGTATAGTAGTAGTAGTATAGTAGTAGTATAGTAGTAGTAGTATACTACTAGTAATATAGTAGTAGTAGTATACTACTAGTAATATAGTAGTAGTAGTATAGTAGTAGTAGTAAACTACTAGTAATATAGTAGTAGTAGTATAGTAGTAGTAGTAAACTACTAATATAGTAGTAGTAGTAGCAGTAGTAATATTAGTAGTATCATTGGTAAAATACAAACTGATTCCATTTAGTCCACTTTAAATTCCAAGCATAATTTTTCTTAATCAATTTTAACCCAGTTATATGGATTTCCCAAATCGTTAAAAAACGCCTCTAATTAAATATTGTTAAGATTATGTTGTTTACTGAGTGTTTGAAAGATAATATATTGTACTTGATATACTACTAGTAGTATAGTAGTAGTAGTAGTATAAGTAGTAATATTAGTACTATCATGGGTAAATTACAAACTGATTCCATTTAGTCCACTTCAAATTCCAAGTATAATTTTCTTAATCATTTTTATGAATTTCCCAAATCGTTAAAAAAAACGCCTCTAATTAACTATTGTTAAGATTATCCAGATTGAGTTTGATAAAATATCAAAAACTTGGCATGGATCGCATCATTTTTTGTTTAATTTTAACTCATACGTGGACCACTGTGCACGAATTCGTTTCTTAGTCGAGTTGATTTACTGATTGATTCCGTGATTAATAGACCTACCAAATTCGTAAACGAGCGCTGCTCGCCCTCGGGTACCGCTGTGGGTCCACTGGTGGCCACCTGAGCCACCGGAGTGCCGAGCGTGTGCAAACCGTTGCCGGTCTCCTCGCCGTACAGTTTACGTGTGATTTCCTTGAACATATCTTCATATGTGGCCTCAACATTTGAGGACTGTGCGCTCGCTGGATTGCCTGCGGTCGCTGGTATTAGTGTTGCCATTGCTGCGACTCTTTGGCCTTGGCTTGCGGGCGTTGCGTAGCTCGATAATTGCGGCGACTACTGCTCTCGCTGTTGCCTCCACGTATGCGCTTCGAAAACTGCAATTAACCAGAGAGCGAGAGAGAGAGAGAGAGAGAAAAGAGAGTTAGTTAGTCAGTGGGTCTAAGCATATTCATACACATATTCACATCCGGCACACAAAGTACCCAAAGCCCCCAATCGACGTCAGTTCGGGGAATCGACTGTTGACACACCAGCAGCAGCAGCAGCAGCAGCAGCAGTTCTCTTGCCTGGAACCTGCCTGCCTTGGGCCCTGGACAGTGGGGGCGGCGGAGAGGCAGTGGGAGTGGCAGGCGGGGGTTTTCGATTGCTGCCGCTGATGCTGATGCTGCGACGTCAGCAGCATCAGCTGAGTCAGCGCTGAGCGCAAGCGGCGAATTGAGCACACTTTTTGTTTACGACTCTTTGATTCGCCACTTGCTGCACAGGCGACAAGTGTGTCGCGAATGGTTCCGTAGAAACAAGAGTTATGCAATCAAATGCCGATTTTTTTTTGACTATAACTATGGCTGCCATTTTATTTCGTTTTCCGCTCGACTCATTCTCAAATGCTTCCGCAAAATATTATATTTACACAGCTCTTATATTTTACTTAAAACATGATTCCAAATTAATAATAAGCCTTAAGCCAGTCAGCTTAAAAACATAGTTAAAACCTTCATAGACCAGTTTCATAATACACAAATAAACAGATTATTATAATTTCTAACTACTGGGCGTAGAACAGTAAAAATAACCAACTGTAGTGTTGCACTAAGCACTTAATGACATAAACCATTTAACCACTTAAAGTTGAAGTCTAAGAGTACACCTTCGACACTTTTGTCGCCTGCGCGTGTTGGGCGCGAATCGTCTTTTTGTGGCTGCATATATTAATAAATTTACCACAAACACTTCAAGACGCAACAAAAACAACAACAACAACAGCGGCGACGTGCCCAGCCAGGTACGAAAAAAGCGAAATAAACGCCATTGAGAAGGTAACGCGCCCAAAAAAACAGAAACTTTTGTAACTAGCGAGGACTAAGCGCATCTCATAAAAAGACAAGACAAATTGCCAGCATTGCCAACAACAACACAAATGTTGGAGTTGTAATTTTTTGGCGGCACTTTTGTTGTGCTTTGGTGGGTGGCAGTTTATGGTTGTTGTTGTTGTTGGCCCACATGTTGCTGATGATTGCTGCGCCTCGTTTTTCAACTGAGATGCTGACACACACACACACACACACACACACAGGCAGAGAGAAAAAAACTTTTGTGCGGCGACAAAAAGTGTTGTTGTTGTTGTTGGGGTTTTTGTTATGGGCACGGGCACGTTTCGATGGCCCAGAGCCAACACACACACACACACACAGACAGTCGGAGCCACCCACACACACACACACACACACACACGCCTAGGCCCAGGCCCATGGTGAATTGTGACTGGGTGTAGCAGGGGACGCAGGGCTAGTGGGGAGTGGTGTGTAAGGAATGGGAGAACTGTTTGCATGTGTATGTGTGTGTGTGTGTTTTGTGTGTCCGTACCGAAGCGTGTTTTCTTTCGTTTCTTTTATGCTCATATTTCGTTTGGTTTTATTTGTTGTTGTTATTTTTCTTCATTTTTTTTGCGCATTTTTGATTTTATGCTTCGTGTGTGCTTTTTACAGTTGTTGCCCACACTTTGCGCCATCATTGGGGGCGTTTGCGTCGTCTGCGTCTTCTTCTTCTGCTGTTTCTTCGTCGTAGTCGTCGCTTGTTTCGCTTTATTATTTCCTTTGCTTTGCTTTGGTTTGGTTAGGTTTTTTGTTGTTGTTGCGGCTTTGGTTTGCTGGCTCTGCGCCTTTGCCTTGCAGATCTGAAAGACCTCCCCTGCCCTCCCCCTGCCCATACCCATACCTATAGTTTTGATTGACTCGCTGCGTGTGGTTTTTCAAGCCAAGGGCATTGTTGCTGTTGGGTGGGACTTGACTTTGTCTCAGCTCAAGATCATCAAAGACTCTACTATGTGTGTGTGTATGTGTGAGATAGATATTGTATATGACAAAAAGTGCAAGTGTTCAAAAGAAGTAACTCAAGGATTTTTTACTTTTATTTATTATTATTGTTTTTTGTAAGGATATTCAAGCATATTTAAAGTTTGTTTAAGACATTTACGAAGTGACTTGTTAACTTTTCGATCTTCTTCTCTAAGATTAATGAGCTCATTAATAACTCTAAAAATTGCAACACATTTACAAAAGAGTTTTCAAATTGATTGCAAACTAAAATTAACATGTATACAAACGAAAAAGTCCCCCCACATTTAATTTTTAGCTACGATAAGAAAAAGGGCCATGCGAGGGGGTCAACATTTGTGGGCGAGCGATAGAAACACACAAACAACAACAACAACAGCAGAGTGTCATGCGTTGCCAACGACAACGGCAGCATTTTGTGTGGGTGCTCAGTTGGGGCCAGTCACAGTAAAAGCAACAACAACATCCGCTTTGCTAATGGCAGGCAGGCAGCAAAACAAAATAACATAGCAGAAAAAAAAACCCAGAGACAGCAAGCGACGGCGTCAAACGGGCGCGTCAGCGAGTGGGCTGCAAATGGGCGCAACAGACGTCGCCGCAAGCAGCAGCAGCAGCAGCAGCAAAAGCGGCAGCAACAGCAATAGCAGCAGCAACAACAAAATCAATTTACAACAACTCAACTCTAACACGCGCACCATCAAGAACAAATACAACAACGATCAGTCGCCGCCTGTGGTGGGTGTGCAAAAAAGAAGAAAAAACAGACAGCAGCAGCAGCAGCAGCGACGCCGCCGCAATGACAACGCAATTTGGGGGAGTCAACGAGAGCGCAGAAGAGCGCGCCAGAGATGGAGGACAGAGAGAGAGAGCAGAAACCGGTTGGCAGCTGAACATAAAAAATGCCGGTTGGGAGCTTTTGCCATAGTCAAACAATTGAGAGAGACGGAGAGAGCGCCAAAGAGCAAACGGCATGATGAGAGGGCGCACGTCTGCCGATCGTCGTCGCTCTTTGTCCAGCTGTCGGCTGATTGTCTTTCGTTGTGCAGATGCCGGACGATTGACTGACTGTTAACGGTAAACGCATTATTGGGTGGCTTCTCTTCAAGTATGGCAACAGCAGCAATTGCTGTTTTTGTTGTGTTTGTTGTTGTTGTTGATATTGCTGTTTGTTTTTGTCGCTGATAATATTTGCCAGAATTGCGGTGCGTGTGCTACAAACATACATACATAAGTACAGTACATATGTATGTATGTACATTTGTATGTACTTTTATACTGCCCGTTAGGGGGCGGGCGTCAAAGCGCTAAATTGCCATGCGAGCAGCAAAGCCGCACTTTTGACCGTGTGTGTGTGTGTGTGTGTGTGTGTATATGTATATTACATTTAGATGCTTGTATGTGTGCACATTTTTAACACCCGTGGGCCGAGCCGACCCGATGGCAGCTCAGGGTGAGCCACAACATTACTAGCAGTTGCTGTTGCTGTTGTTGTTATTATTGCGGTGAACGGTGAAAGGCCAAGAGACGAGACGAGACGAGACGAGAGGAGAGGAGCTGAGTGGGGGGTGGAGACAGCACGGAGAACGGACAGCAGCCGCAGCAGCAGCTAATGACATGTTAACGCCAAGCAGCAGCCGTCTCTGCCCGTTCCAAAAGCCACACGCAGTTATTAAAAAGCGCTTTTGCCTGATGGTGTGCACAGTGGGGCAAACTAATTGAGAGTGCAGCCACTAGCTAAATGCAACTAATCAAGTTAATTGAAAAGCGCATGCAATGTGCGTAATTACAATATTATCGTAAGAATCGTTGAATCTGCTGCCCCATATATGCATGTATACATACTATATACTTTATGAAGATGTCCTTCTGATGACTTTTAGTTTCACTTTGTCAATTTTTGTATGTTCACATGAAATCAAAGTCAAAATTAGAATTGACATTTCTAGCAACTTGTACCACTGTGTCGCGACTGTGGGCATTAGCAGCGTGATGTCGATACGGACTAGCATCAATAGCAGCAACCGCAAAACAACAACAAGTTGCTAAAGTGGGTGGGTGTCTAACAGCTGTTGTGTCCAGCAAAAATTTCAACGATCGACGATATAAAATCTTCAGTTTTATATGCGCGCCAGCAGCAACAACAACAACAACGGCAGCAGCAACAGCAGCGTACGTAATATTAAATGATTTTCTTGCTACTCGCTTCACACGCCTACGCAGCAGCAGCAGCGACGTCGACGTCGACAGCGACAGCGACGCCAGCAGCAGCGCATGCGTGTGGGCTGTGGATTGCATTGGTGTTGTTGCGTGGGTCCATTTTGTAAGGGGGAGTGTCGTCTGGGGAGGGGAAGTTGCTGCCTGAACAAATTTGACACTAAAAAACTATACAAAATATCAGCGGTATATATGTGCTCATAAAATATATATGTATGTATGTACACATATGCATATGTAAGCGCTGCGTTTACGATTGTCTTTATCTTGAAAGGTTTTTTTTTTTTTGCGCACTTTTTGGCAGCTGCGCAGAAGACATCCGCCAGCGTCGCTGCGGGCGCTGTGCGTCTGTGTGTGTACGTGTGTGTGTGTGAAGGCGCAGAGGGCAGCAGCAGCAGCAGCAGCAGCTTTTATATGGGCGGCAGGTGGCAATTTTTGTGGCCAGGCAGCAGACAACAGACAACAACAGCAAAAAGATGCGACGGCAGCTGCTGCTGCTTGTGTTTTTTTTTTGCGTCTGCTTTTTGAGCGGAGCTTTGGCCAAGACAAGCAGACAACAACAAAGCAATAAGCGCGGGGCTTTAAACCTGGTTTCATTGTGTGTGTGTGTGTGTGTGTGTATAAAAACATATGTATGTATAGGTGTGCATATACAGTCGAACTTCTCGAAGTCGAACATGAGCAAGTTAATTGTTTTTTTTAAATTGATATATTAAATTCTATATTATTTGCGTTGGTTCAGTAAGTTTAATTTGTAAATAAGACTTGCCAGAAATGAATATACAAAGGACAGAAGAAGAAGAATAGTATACAAATTTAGAAACAAACAAGTGGGAAAGGATTAACTTCGGCGTGCCGAAGATTTTATACTCTTTTCAGCACTTTCATATGCTGTAAAAATTGATATCATATGAATTTAAATATTCTTTTGAAATATCAAATTTATTTCCAGTTGTATGGCAACTATAAGATATAGTGATCCGATCCGGCCGGCTCCGGTCAATGTGATGTATGTTTGAATAATAAGTCTCTGTGCAAAGATTCATCGCGATAGCTTTGAAAACATGGGATTTGTGGCCAAAACCGACTTCCAGTTGTATGGCAGCTATAAGATATAGTGGTCCGATCTGGCCGGCTCCCACCAATGTGCTGTCCCTTTGAATAATAAGTCTCTGTGCAAAGTTTTATCACGATAGCTCAAAAACTGAGGGACTAGTTTGCATACATACAGACAGACAGACAGACAGACATGGCTAGATCGATTTGGCAGTAACTTTTGGGGGTCTCCGACGCTTCCTTCTATGCGTTACACACTTTAGCACAAACTTAATATACTATTTTCTTCGACCAAGAATTGTGATTGTTTCCTGTATTTTAGAGATCACTAAGACAAATTACTTTTACCAACTGTAAATTATATTGTCTTGTTTGTTTTCTCCAACTAAAAAACTATAAATGGTATGTCTTGGTTTGACTTATAGAGGTTTGACTGTACACATGTCGGATTGTTTTTGGGTGGTGCTGGTGGCATTGCCTTGTGGGCGTTCATCACCACCAGCAGCAGTTGTAGCAACAGCAACATTCGAAGCAGCAGCAGCAGCAGCAACATTCACAGCAACATCTTCTCAAGGGCAGCAGCCATCAGTTAGTTCAGTTAAGTTCAGTTCACTTTAGCTTCGATTCGGGCCAAGTCATATAGCATTTAGCCGCCGTCTCTGACTTCAGCTTTTGGCTATGCTTGTTATTATTGCTGTTGTTGTTGTTGCTGCTGTTGTTGTTGTTGTTGTTGCTGGTTTGGTGGCAGCTGTTGGCAGGTGCGCGCCCTCATAAAACGTCGTCGTCCGAACGAGCGACCCAAAATGCAGGCGCTGCTGTTGTTGTTGCTGTTGTTGTTGCTGCTGCACATGCTCACAAAATACAAAATGCAAAATGGCGACTTCTGCGTCCCTCTTTCAAGTGTCAGTTGCGCACCCTCCTCCTCCTCCTCCTCCTCATCCTCCTTCTGCTGCGTTTTCTTATGAAATCTTTGCCTTTTACTTAAAATGCTGCCCAAGCAACATGTGCATCGATCCTCATGTCTGTCGTTGCCTCTCTCTCCCTCTCTCTCTCTGCCCCTCTGGGGTAGCAATTTATGCAGTTTGTGTCTTTCCGTTTTTAGGGGTGGTTTTTCAGACGGGTAGCTGTTGTTGGGTTTGTCAGGGCAGGTTGCAGCTGCCGCCAGAGGGAGCGTAGCGACTCCTCTTCGGCCTGTTGCTCGATCTACTGCTGGAATGTTCAGCACTTGCTTTTAGGGGTTGAGCACTACCAGCTGACAAGTGGATAAGCCGTGTTAGAAGGGATGCGATGACCGAATGCATGCATGTCGATACATATGTATATATATATATATATAATATATACATGTCCAGGATTTGCTACACTTGAGCGGCTCCTTAAATTCATTTGGAGTGAGGCTAAGCTGAATATGGTAATTAACCTATTGGTATATCCATTTATAAAAGAATTCATTGAACTATTTTCGAATGATTTTCATTATAGTGCAAAGGAAAACACATATAGATGTGTTACAATTTTAAGTGTGGCATTTTCTGCATAGGAATATAGCACAGTTAGAGCTAAGAAACATTTCCGAATTGGAATCAACTCGAAATCATAGTTGATATCATCTTCAAATGATATTTTCATCATTTAGCACAATTATCTTCAAATCAATATTGAGTAAGAATATGAAAAATCATCTATTGACATAAGAAACTATAGGATAATTGCTTAGATCCTCTAAAAGCTTTCATATTGACCAATGGATTTCATTCTTGATACCAATAACTTTGGTCTCGATTGTGCTTGAATGTTTTTGAAACAGATACAGATTATGTATCCGTTTTTCTAAACACATACATACAAACAAACAAACATATGTATGAGCATGTACTCTAAACCCAGCCCAAAAACCCAGCGTTGAGATGTTGACGCTGGACGCCTCTTAAAAATATCAACAACAACAACAGCACACACATACCGAGACAGTAGAGACCCCGACCGAAAGAGACCCCATAATGAAATTTCACAACAACCTTCAAGCAGACATCGTCGACGTCGTATGTATTTTGTATGTATATACTTTTTTGGTTTTTTGGGCCGTCCCAACGTTGAATATTGAAAAACGGTTGAGGTTTTTAGGCAAATTGTAGTAGGAGGAGGCGATGGCGATGCGCCGGCAGCATTGCGAGGCCCCGTCTCCAGCCCCCGCCCCATAGAATGAGGCAGCGAAACGCAGATAATGATGATCACAAAGCACAAAGCGACAACAGAGCACTCACTGAAGACGAGTTTCTCGTTTTTCGGGCAACGCCAGCGCAGAGAGCCCAATACACAAACGAGCCAGCCCAAACCAAGCCGAAAACATAATCAAGCCAAGAGTCTACCCCTCCCCCCAGCTGAGCCCAGGGCCCAACCCAAGTTTGAAAGCGCCTCGCCGAATGGACCACAAATCGAAATGAAATGGAATCCTACGCAATGGGGTGGCTGCTGGCAGTGGCAGAAAGACAAAAAAAAGGGGACGCAGCGACTCACGAGACGCCACAGGTAAAAAGTAGAAACCTTGAAAGCCACAAAACAAACAGCTGCTGATGCTGCTGCTGCTGCTGCTGAACAGGTAAACTCTCTCGCTGGCAGGTAAGTTGCAGGACGGGTCGGGGGAGGCGACAGCGACGCTGTAACAGGAAATTCCTATGTGATTTTTGGTGAGATTGCTTCGCTGCTGGGGTCGCTCGGGTCGGTCGGTCGGTGCAAGCAGTAAACAGCAACCCTCATCGCAGCCAGGTACCCGACTACAGACTACAGATTGTCCCGATCGTCCCGTTGCCTTCCTTTCTGCAAGCCACCCTCCCCTAAAGATCGCCGATCGACTATCCGACAGCCCCGACGGGAAGTGCGTAATTTAGTTTTGTGAAGTTTGCGCTCGATGCGTTTTTGGGGTCGCGCCTTTGTTCATGGGAACTTGAACTTAAGCGAGCGCAACCGAGGGGGGGTTAACGGGTAGCTTGGTCTTTTCGAATGGGGTGTGTACCTACAGAGAGAGATAGGCAGTTGGCTAATTGGCATTTGGCAAGGGAGAGGGGGGGGGGCGAGGGAGCAAGATATAGATCCTGAAGGGTTGATAGGAGTCTATCAGAGTTTTATATGATATTTTACTTTTAAATTGAATTAGGAGTTAAGATGCTGCGTAATCTGTTTCCAAGAAAGTTAATCCTCGAGTCAAAGCTTTTAGAATCAAACTGCTTGCCTGCACACACATTGAGTAATAAGCAAGTACTTATAACTGTTTAACTGCTTTGAGCAGAGCTTCTCATTGTTATTTGCGTGCCAATTTGACTCTCTGAGCTGGAAGCTTGCACACATACATACATACATACATATGCATATGTAACCAACACTGATCGTAGCATTGACAAATCCTTTGCTTTGCCAAATGATGAAAGCGCAGCACAAAATGGCTAAAGCAAACGAAGAGGAGACGCTGCATAAACAACAAAATGTGAAACAACAACAACAAATTATAGAGGGCCGAATTTGTGTGGGGGCGGCAACGCTGCGACAGCAACCAAGCAAAGCAAAACAAATGAGCGCAGAGGAGAGGGGAGGGGAGTGCAGTAGCAATGCAAAAAGTCGCTGCTGGGTGGGTGTAAGAAATTCGTCGGAAGTCGCTGCGAAACTGCAGGCAAGCAAAAGAATTTGTGTGTGATAAACTAACAGAGGGGTGTGAAGGCAAAAAGAAAACAAAATATATAACCGAAAACAGAGGGCCGAGACGCCAAAATATCAAAACCTACCAAAAAAAAAAATCAACATACGAAACAGCGGGCGGTAGAAGCAGGCGACGGTCAGTCGGCAAAAAGAGGCGGCGCGGAAGAGAGCGAGTGAGAGAGAGAGAGCGGCAGAGCGCGCGGGAGTTGAGCCAAGCGAGGCGGCAATTAAAGAGCGCAGCGGCTATGCGACAAAGCAAAAAAAAATAAAACGAGAATAAATAGGGCTGAGGTAGGCGTCGCGTCGCGTCGTTCGACTGCCAGGCAGGCTGCCTGCCGACTGCTGCGTCGGGGGAAAACGGGCAGGCAAGATTTTAAAACATCACCCACTCACATACGCATATGCGTATGTGTGTGTGTGCTGAGTTTGAGTTGAATGCGTTGCGCATTTGTTGCGAGAGAAGCAGGCGATTGAAAAGAAAGTAGGATAATGTAGGCGCAGGGTTGCCAGGCCGCTTAAAAACTGCCGAAGCTACAAGTGTGCGCAAGAGGGAGATGGAGAGGGAGAGCGAGGGTGTGGGTGAGCGAGACACGCAAGGATGTTGTTAGTGGTGGTGGTGGGTTTCACATCGTTCATTATCGTTGCCCCTTGCGGCGCAGCGTCGCGACTGCGCCAAAGCGAGGGAGGGCCAACAGCGATGGCGACTGATGTGTGTGTGTGCGTGTGTGTGCTGGCATCTCTTTTGTGTGTGATTGCCACAGGCGGGCCCCGACCCAAAAGGCACGAAAGGGGTGCCCACTCTTCGCGGGCATTCTTTCAGTGTGTGTTATATTTTTTTCTTTTTGGGTGTTGTGTTGTGCGAGTGTTGGTGCGTTTTTTTGGGCGTTGGAGTGGCTGTATATATTTTTTTTGTGGTTGGTGTCTGAGTATAATTGGAAATTGGGTAACCGGTTTGTGAGCCGCTAGCTACCTGTGGGTTGCTGCTTGTTGGCTGTGGCCTTCGGTATGATTTCTGTCTGATGGGTCTATGTAATGCACGCTAGTATTGGTGTGTGTCTGTGTGCGCCGAGACTGTCTGTGTGTGTCTGTTAGCCACATGGGTTCTGAGAGGTAACATGTGTCCAGGATAGGCTCGAGAGGGGTGGGCACAAGAGCCTACAGCAAGCAATGACACTTTGTGTAGGACTGAAATGCTTCGAAATTGGCCTTTCTTTATTCCAAAAGTAAGCTTAGGTAAATTATCTTTCTCTAATCAATGTTATTTGAAAAATCATTTTACATTTTTGAATTCATTTGTTTAGTTCTTATGTGAAATAAGAAATTAAGACGTACAAAAAATTAAAAATGTAATATATTTTATATTACAATTATTTCATAAAAAAATCATAATTATTTGCAAATTAGAATCACGCCTAGAACAATAGCAAGCAACCACTGTACCTCTTTTAAAAATGTTTGCACACACTTGCATTTTCTATTGCCATTCGAAAAGTCTGGCAACGTCCTTCAGCCCTATAATTTGGGTTACATTTCAATTTCCATACATTGAACACACACAGGCACACTTAAGAACGAATGTTTTTTCATATCTCCCCAAGTCGGCATTAAATAGGTATTATAGCTATATACCTTTAACTGTTGTAATTGATGTCTGCGTTGTTTTGGCCCTTAAGCCATTTCGATTCGTTGCAAAAAATCCTTTTGTTGTTGTTGTTTTTGTTGCACTTGTTACGCACACAATTCGTTCACTTCTTTGTGGCAATGCAATTAATTGCAGTTACGCACACTTAATTGCACGCTTTAATTAATCAAAACACTGGCCAAAAATCTTATAAAACACGCGCCGGCCAATACAAAAATTGTTTGTTGTTGCTGCTGATGCGCCCGACTGCGAGCAAACGAACCGAACGCCACGAAAAATTCCAACAGACTGCGAGAGCGTCGCCGACACCAGGCAAAATGTGGGAGAGCAGCATGGAACGATGACGCAGCCAGCTGCTGCTGCTGCTGCTGCTGCTGCTGCTGCTGTCGCTGTCGCTGAAACGAACGCGGTCGGCAGCGTCAGTGGCATTGTACAGTGGTTTTAGTCGTGAGTATAAAAACAGATTGCTTACACCCATCGCAAACCAAGTTTGAAGCGAAATACAACAAATTTAAGTCGCTAATTTATAAGTTTTATTAGTAATTGTTGTTGCAGCGCTCACACTGCTGTTAAACTATGGCTATTTGGCCTATATTTACAAAAAAAATTCAACAACTTCAAGCTACGTCAAATATCGCTTGCAGCCCACTGTGCACAGCCGCCAGGGGGCCCAAGCAGCCACCTTATAAAGCGAATGATCGAATAAAAGAGAAATTGCAACAAACAAGCGACGGCGTCTCTGTCTCAGTTGGCGTCAGCAGCAGCAGCAGGCAAGGCAAGCCACCCGCTCATTCACGTTTTTGCTGTGTCTGTTGTGTGGGCCACAGTGAGAGCGCCAGAGAGCGAGAGTGGGAGCGAGCTAGTGCGCGCTGTTGTTGTTGCTGTTCAATGCGTAGGGTGGGTTGGCTTGTAGAATTTCTGGACAGTGTTGTTGTTATTATTGTTGCTGCTGCTGCTGATAGTGACAGCGCTGCCGCGCAGAAGCAGGTCAGTTTGTGTGGCGTCCGCTGCGCAACTTGATTTTTGTTGTTGTACTTTTTTATGCGCGGCCGTCGGCGTCGGCGGGTTGACTGTTGGTAATGATCTTCGTGCATGTGGGTTGCTGCTGCTGCCTGTGGTTGTTTTTGTTGCTCTTGCTGTTGCTGTTGCTGTTGCTGTTACTGTTGGCGGCTACGTCGGCAGCGGGGGACGTTTGACTGTTGCGTTCATTAGCGTGGCCGCTGCTTTTTTTTGGGCTCGTTTTCGAGGAGGTGCTGATACATACATAGTCCAGGTAGATACAATATGTCGCTGTGTATATGTATGTGTGTATGTGTGTACATAAGGTTGGGCAGGTAGTTTGCAGCTGGGTGGCGCTGCCCGCGCAGCGTGGGCAGCACTCAAATTGAGGTTAGGTTGAGCTCAGCCGAAGTACAACTCAGCTTTATTATTCTGTCAATGATATGCAAATCGCATGACTCACATGGGAAATACCTCAATAGTGCAGAATAGTGCACTACAGCAACAACTACAACTACAACAAGAAACGCGAGCAGCGGCAAGCAGTCAATGAAATTGAAAGTTGAACGCAATCAATGGCTGCAGAGAAGAAGCAGAAGAAGCGGCAACAAATGATGCAGCGGAGAGAGAGCAGAAGAGAAGAGAAGCTTTTCGCTTTTATTGTAGCGGAAAGTTAAGGTTCTCGTAGCTCTGCTTCTTCTGCTTGTTGTTGTTGCTTTAATCGAAAAGGAGCGAAGCGAGTGAATCAAAGTCGGCTGAAGACTATGGATGAAAAAGCATAAGCCACAAAAGTGGATGCAAGTGATTGGCAAAGTAACGGTTAAGTGCGCTTTTAAATGCTCTACATGAAGAAAATATATGTACATATATAATATGTATTACAAATAACACGAGAAATAAAATTAAGTAAATAAATAATAATAATACAGTAAAGTAAGTTTGTAGTGTTTACCATTTAAATAAGCATATATGTATGTATGTATGTATGTACATCCTTTCTTCTCCTTTCTCTGTTATCTACCACATTCGTACACCCCCAGCATCCGTTCGCATCGCATCGATCGGAAATGCCTTCAGTGCAGCGCATTGCGTTCGGAGACAAAAAAAAAACAGGTTAGCCAGTGAAATGGAGCACCCTACTTTTCGACTTCATTGCCACTCAAGTGGCGAGCGGATGACGCGACCGTCGCCAAGGAGCTGCCCGAGAACCGGTTTGGAGTAGTCGTAGCCCTGTCGAGACCAAGTCAAACATGTGGCCCACTGGCCAAGGAAAGCAGCCGGCACAGCCAACACACTCGGCCCAAATCGAACTCAGTGATCTTCGCATGGTGTTTGGGGCAGCTGCTGCGCTTGTCGGGTGGATCGTGTCTTAACCTTAGGCCATCCCTGCCAGTGCGAATTGGTGATATAACGAAAGCTGCGTAATGAGCAAAGCCAATTACAAAACGCAGTAAGCAGAGCAAACCTGTTGAAGCCCTGCTGCTGCTGCTGCTGCATGGGAGAAAGTGTCGGGCTGCATAGGGCTTCCTTGGCAAGGCGCCAGCTAAGACCCACAAGGAATAGCTGGAGCAACTCCTCGTCCCGATCGTCACGATTTGCTCAGCACTTTGTCACGTCTCATTTAACACAACAAAAAGAATGAGTAACATGCCAAAGATGGGGCGACACTGAGGAGGGGCCGAGCAGAGCCGAGCTTGACCCTCCAAGCAACAACAACAACAATAGCCAAAGGGCGGGTTGCGATCGTTGTATTCAATATGGCGTAGCGTGGGATGGAATGGAAACGGGGCACGGCAAGGGGATCGGGAAGGGGAGCGGGAGCGGGAACGGGAACGGCAAGGGGCTGCGGGAAACGGTAACGCTGGGATTCGTGGGCGTGGGTGGGCCGTCCGTCCATCTATTCATGTCTGTCCGTCCCACTGTCTGTCTAGCTGTGTGTGCTTTGAATTCAGTTCCCGCCGCACGCTTTTGCGGTCGGGAACTGTGACTCACGGGTTTCTGGGCTATGGGTGCTTTTTTTGTTGTATTTTGTTTGGTTTTTGGTTAGTGGGTAACTTGGGTAACTTTGCTGGCGGGTCAAACTGGAATTTAATCAACAGGAAATGGCTAGCAGTTCAGATGCCCCAACCATAACGCCTCAAATGAAGTTATTTGAAGCATATTTTTTAAAAATTTTCACATCAGCACTATATTCGTATAATGGGGTGTTTTTGAACTGAAAATCGTTTACCATATTTAAAATAGCGCTCAAAATATGATCAGAAAGGCAACGCTTTTGAAAATCGTTTGGGCTTTGACAAAGTTTTATCCACAACAGTCGAATTTCTGGAACTCGAAGATTTCTATAATTTAAACCAGTGGCAATAGCCTTTAAGATTTCATATTCTAACTCTAAGCTCTATATAACTCGAACTTTTCTCTTATGTGACAGATGAAGGTTTGAGTTAGAGAAGTTCGACTGTAGTTCTATATATATGTATCTACATCTAACTGAATACATAATTGGTAACCCAAGACATCTGCCAAGTCTAATTGAATTTATCAATTTTAAAAAGCAATCATTGCGTCTAGAATCTGTACATATTCTGCCCATTCCAAATCACTTTTAATATATATAAAGTTATGTATTTGTTTGTGCATTCATAATCCCATGTATGCAAATCGTATGTATAAAGCTTTGCATTTTATATAAGTTATAAATCATGTATGCAATATACTAACAAACCCTGATTGCACATATGCAATTCGGACACCCACTCACACCCCCAAACATTTATTTGCATTGCTTGGCAACAACAATAAATAAAACAACCAGAAAGAAACTTAGTTTTGCAAAATACATGAGCATAAATAACAAAATACAAATTATATAATGAAGCACACGCATACAGATATCAATTTGTACACACACACACACACACACACACACACACACACACACACACACACACACACACACACACACACACACACACACATTTGCAATATGCCGCATATGTTGCATAAAAAGCAAAAGCACAAAAACCATATGAAATAAACGCCCAACTACGCCCACAAAAAAGTCAATTAGTGCGAGCGAGAGAGAGATACTGCAATGCAATTGCATTCGAGGAAGAGCAAAATTTGAAACTATGTGGCAAAATAGAGAGAGAGAGAGAGCGTGAGAAAGAGAGAACGGGCAGCCAAAAGTACAAAGCTCACTCTCTTACTTCTCTCTCTCTCACTCTCTCTCTCTCTCGCTCTCGGCAGTGTTGTCAAAACTGCAACAATTCCTTTGCAGTTTTTTGATGCGAATAGAGTAGAACAAAAATTGTTATAGACACAAAATTTATGATATGCGCCCGCTTCGGTGGTGGGAAAAAGAACCAACCACCCACCCACCCAACCGCTCAGCCCAGTGTGAAAAACTCGCTCGCTTGTAGTTTTCAAATGCCAAAGCAGCCAAAGCTTCAATTGAGAGTGAGCCACTGTGTGTGTGTGTGTGTGTGGGTGTGAGTGTGTGCATTGTTTTGGGGGTTGGTATTTTTGCAGCATAGAGCGCCTGCTCCAACCTACCAAAAACCTACCGACATACCAATACCAATGACAACAACAACAACAACAGCAGCAGCAGCAAGGCAAAATGTTTCCATGTGGAGCAAGTATTGATGATGGAAAAATAGAAGTTGGCGCTTTTTAGTTTGTGGGGGTTGTTTGGATCCCGACAATAGTTGCTGCTGCTGTTGTTGGCGGGGTGTTTCTCTGGAAAAAGTGCATACCGAAAAATATACGCACACAGACAGCGCCATATACACTCACACTCACACTCATACTCACGCACACACAAACGCAGTGCGGAAAAATCAATAAATCATTTGTTGGAAAATTTTTTAATTGCCCTCCAGCGAAATATTTTACATTTAGCATAATTAACATTAGCGAATGAAACTTAAGTTTAACTAATTTTACTTTATGTTAATCTCGTCAGATTCTTAAGCATATGTAACGCTAGCATGTAACGGTATTTAACGCCATATTTAGAAGAAGAAAAAAAACAATTGCATACTTTGATGCGCTTGCAACTTACCAACATGTTCGTAACGATTTTCGCGGCCAGCTCAAAAGTATGCAACACAATTAGTTTCGGCAACGAGCGCCCAAAACGTTTTTCGAATCCTTTTCTGCACAGTGGCAAAACAACACAAACGTTTCCTAGTAGTTGTTCTTTAACTTGATTACGCACTGCACTTTAAACATATTTGGCTGCTTGCCGTTTTGCTCGATTAGTTGGCGCTTCTCGACAGCTTTATCGACACAATGGACGCAACTTTACAACTAACAACTAACCTCATCAACACTCACACACTGAATGAACATTTGCAACTGAATGAATTGAATCGGGAGCAGCAGCGCCTACAAATGCAAAGCGACTTTTCGTTGGCAGCCCTGGCGTCGGTGCCGACGCGACTTTCTGCCCGCCCACCCCTCGTCCACACACACACACACACACACAGACGTAGTTTAACCGTTATTTGCTTTGTAATTGCTGGCTGTGTGTTTTGTTTTTGCGGCTGCAGCGTTTTTGCTGTTGTTGCCGCGCCGATTGCCAGTCGCGCAATAATTGCGCTCCGAGTTGTGCAATTGTACAAAAAGCTTCCTGTTTATCACGCACCTTCTTCTTGTTGTTGCCCTTACACAAAAAGCGCGCGCATTCCACAGCTCTCCCAACCTCTCTTTCTCTCTCTTTCGCGCTCTCTCTCTCGCACGTTTTCATTCGTTGTTGACGGCTCTCTCTCTCTCGCTCTCTCTCTCTCTGGCTGGCTCATACCATGGCCGCCATGTTTATTTACAAAAAGTATACCGTTATTTGTGCGCTAGGTTCGTCAGGGCGTTTGAGACTTGATGGCGGATTTGTAAAAGCTGAAAATTGCGCTACCATATGAGAAATTTTAGAAAGCTTTAGAAACCTTATCGTGGCTTGTTTTTCAATGAAAATCGAAAATTGGAACGTGCTTCAAAATTAAATGCAGAATTATTATAGAGGGCAAATCAATCAAAACTGCCTTACTTGAAAATCGTAATTGTGAAACCCACAATCGATTAAAAATAAAATTTCGCAAAACTATTTTTTGAAATAAATTTTTATTTTGAAAAACAGTAAGGGCGGAGTATTGATACATTTTTCAAAAAAAAGTAAATTTGTGAAAATGGATCAAACTTAAATGTAGAATAAATATGGAGGAAAATCCACGAATAAATTGATCTCCGGTTTGAAAATCAGTTTAGTTTTGGCAAAGCTATGGGAGTTTTAAGTGTTTTAAGTGTTGAAAAGGCTTTTCTATTATTTGAATTGTTGGCGGCTTTTTGGTCAAGTGTGGCAGCACTAAGCTAAGTTTGTGCAGCGTTGCCACACCGACAGCCGTGACAGCAACCATTTGTGTGTCTTTCAAAGGTTGTCTGCTATAAAACTCACTGTGACTATAAGTCGTTAATAGTTTGAATATGCTTTATAGTAACAAGTAAGAGTGCTCTAGTCGGGAGTGCCCGACTACGAGATACCCTGAACCCAGTCCTTACAATCATTCGTACTAATCTAAGCACACACATGCTGCAGTATAAGCAGTATAAGCAGTGCAAGCGGTTTAAGCAGTTAGCTTGCTCTTTCGCTGAGCCCCACACAATGGAAAGTTAAATCTTAAATAACTTCTGTGTTTATTGTCCGATCATATTGAAATTTTTGGGGCAAACAATTGTCGATAATATGTGTTACCAAACCAAATTGCAAGGTCGTACCTTCAAAAATGGGTTTTTTTAACTTTTGGGGGTTTGGGGGTGGTATCCAAAAAGTGAAATATTTGTTACATGTGTATTCTATTCGAGATTATACATGTCAAATTAGGGGCCTCTAGCTCTTATAACTTGTAAGTTATATCCAAAAAACGCTGGTATGAAATCGAAATTTATCGATAACTTTTGAACGGGACGAGCTATCGATAAATTTTAATAAACTTGATCTGTCCCGGGATTAGGAGAACTTATGTTCCAAATATGAAGTCTCTAGCTCTTGTAGTCTCTGATATCTCGGTGTTCATACAGACGGACAGACGGACAGACGGACATGGCTAGATCGACTCGGCTGTTGATACTGATCAATAATATATATACTTTATATGGTCGGAGATGCTTCCTTATGCCTGTTACATGCATTTGCACAAAACCATTATACCCTTTTTACCCATTTTTAATGGGTTCAGGGTATAAAAAGTAAAATTAGAGAATAAAACAATGATGTAAATTAAATACTTACTGGTTACTCTAACTAAAGAACTTATTTATTTATAGTTTCTTTCACTTTAGAAGAAATTAAATGTGTTTTGGTAATGCGATAAATTCTTCCTACATGGGAAACCCAATTTATTGTTTGCAAAGTTTCAATTGTTACTAGTTGGAGTTATTTGTATTTAAATTAATGTTTTATTTTTGTTAAACTCTTAGCTGGGTTGGGTTTCAAACAGAATATACAGTAACTGCGAATTGAGAACATAATTCTTTACTGCCTATAAAATTTTAATCAAATTGCAGATGTGAACATAAAGATATATATATATATATGTATTATTATATATATGCCTGTAAGCCGTACTCCAAAGCGACCCGAAACGTTTTCCACCACCCAACAGATGGCGCCACACTACTAACCTAATTTTGTTGCTTTTGCTTTTGTTGATATACTCTTTTCGAAGTTAATAGTATATTAACTTTGTGCTGAAGTTTGTATTGCATATAAGGAAGTGTCGGAGACCTCAATAGTTACCTCCATTATGCTTAGAATGACAAAACAAACTGATCTGGCCATGTTCGTCTGTCCGTCCGTCTGTCTGTATGCAAACTACTCCCTCAGTTTGTTAGCTAGCGCTAGGAAATTTTGCACAGAGACTTATTATTCAAAGGGACAGCACATTGGTCGGAGCCGGCCGGATCGGACCACTATATCTTATAGCTGCCATACAACTGGAAGCTAGTTTTGGTCATATTTCCCAATGTTTTGAAAGCTATTGCCTTCAATTTCCTTGTGCCTTTGAATAGCCTTATTACTCATTAGTGCTTAAAATTTCCATTGTGAAAAAGAGTATAAGATCGCCAAAGGGTCGCCAAAGATAATCCTTGCCCACTTGTTGTTTTTGTTTTTGTCTTTGCTTATTTTATTTTTGGAGTATTTTCCGCAACGTCAACTGTCTCAAAAAGTTTTTAATCATCGTCACCAGGCGGCAAATTGCTGATTTTTCTGCTGCCTGTTTTTGTTGTTGTTGTTGGTACTTAAGATTTTCCATATACAATCAGGCTGTGCTTTAATTTTTTTTGTTTTGTGTTGTGTGTTGTTGGCCCCGTTTTATTTTGTTTCACAAGCGTCACTTACGAAATTATTTACCGCCAGCAAATTCAATGCAATTAAAAACAATTCATAATACGAAGCTGCTGCTTTTGCGGTTTTTGTTGTTGTTGTTGTTGTTGGCCGCGTTTTCCATATGCGGCAGAATTTCCCATTTCCATTTTCCACAGCCCATCAGCTTTCGCGCCGTGTAATTTGTCGCCCATTTTGAAGGGAATGCAACACTTTTGCTTGTTTGTTTTACAAAAATGATTTTTAATATAACATTTTACGGGCAGCAGGCGGCTTTTGGTTTATGCATTTAATTAAAAGAAGCAGCCAGAGCCAAAGCCAAAGCCAAAGCCAAATGAAAATGCAATGAAATAAAAAACAAAATAAATAAGTGGACAAACGGAAGGAGAGTGGGAGTGGGGGAAAGAGACAGGGAGACAAACGAGTTGGTTAAAATATGCAAACAAGAAACGGAAAAACTTATTTAGACACTACACACACAAAAAATAGCAAAAAGCGCAACAACAACGGAGCCAGAGACAAAATGTTGCCCCGGTTGCTTATGAAAATGGCGTCACAAACGGAAAAACCTCTAACACACACACACACACACACACACACACTCGCTCACACACACAGAGACATTGAGTGCAACGTGGCTCCCACGCGTGCTTAGCTCTTTGCCCCAAAACGTTGCACAATGGGCGCTCAGCTGCAAAAACACCAACAAAACAAAAAAAACAACAATAAGCAATCCTTAAAAAAAGGCTGGCATATTTTATTACATTTAAATATTTTGCATATTTTTTTTCGCAATATTTATTTATTAATTCAGTTGTTATATTTAAATATTGTGCACAATTTTTTCAACTTTGAACTTTTAAAAAAATAAAAGCACTGCAAATAATGCGTATATAAATAATATTAAATCTGCGACAGTTAACTGAACATTAAGCAGGATTTTTGATATTATTTCAAAGTGCAATACATAAATTTACTTACTTATATAATATATACATATATATAAATTTACTTATTATAATGCTAGCTATAAAAACTTGATAGCAAATTAAAGGCTTCAATGGAAAGCTCATAAAAAACTGGCAAAAGAGAATATTATTTGCTTTAATGACCTTTAATAAAACAGCAAAATTGTTATTAAATGAATAATAATAAAAATAAATAAATAAATTACATTGGAATATGAATAATATGAATATTTTCGGTTTTAGTGGTTTTTTAGTGATTTTTGTTATTATTATTTTTATTATTTTTTATTATGAAATAATAGTCAGCCAAGCTTTAAGTTAAATCAAGTGCCTTTTATGGAACAATAAAAAGAAGTAAGTTAAAAATCATACAAAATAAATAAATATATATATTATATTGCTAATTGCATGACACTTATAAATCATATATATAAATTTATGTATGATTACGGTTTTTTGTGATTTTTATTGAGCTAAACAGCAAACAATTCTTACTAAATTTAAAGTGCTTGCAAAAAAGATGGAAAACTTGTCCATTGTACGTCGACCTGCTGTTGCATGTGGCAAAAGACTTTGGCCCTCCCAAAAACAAAAACAACAACAAAAACAACAACAACAAGAAGAAACAAAAAGAAAAACAGCACCATTTGATTGTTGTGTTGCCAATGGAAAGCATTAAAAAATTCTCTCACCATTGTTGAACGCGTGGGAAGCATTTCAATGTTTTGTTTGTTTGAGCATTTTCTGCCGCTGCTTTTGTTGCTGTGCAGCGCATAAATTTTTGCCCAGAAGACCCCCCTTTAGTATACCCCATCCCCATCCAAAGTCAGAGCCCCTAAGTTGCTGAATCACAGTTTAGTCTAAAGCTAGTTGCGTCTACTTTTCAGCTCAGTTCAGTTCTTTTCTTCTCTTCTTGTTTTTGGCCAATTGCAGCTCAAGAAATTATTAATACATAATTCATGTTTAATTGTCTGTTGGTTTTTAATTATTCGCTAGCCAGAGTTGTTTGGGTGTTTGTTGACAGAAACTTTCGCTGATTGAGTTGCGTTTAGTTTTTGCGATCAATTCCCCCGTTGACAGACATTTCAATTAGTTTCAATCGATGCTTAGGCAGGTGGGGGTGGGGCTGGTGTAGGGTGGGGGTGGTGCTCTGTACCTGATTGTCGGTTAAGACGAGACACTTTTCGAGCTGCCGAGTTGTCAGTTACAAACACAGAGCCACCTGGGGCACCATGAAAATTAGATGAACAGCTGACGAGTTGTTGCAGTTTGAGTTTTGGGTTTTGGGTTTCTGGTTTTTGCGATTAAGGTTGAGCAGTTAAACGAGGGCGGCATTGGAAATTGAATAATATATAGATATATGCATGTGCATAGGGTCTACTATAATATAGGTTATCATCTGATTTCCGGTTGGATGCTTTAAACGTTGGCTCAAGCTGTATTTTATCATTGTTGAATTTTGGAATTGAAAATATTTTAGTAAATATTGTCTAGAGTTTGGAAAATGATTTAGCAATCTTTAGAATTGGGTCTGTCTGATGGGTTATTTTTCTTGGTTTTTTACCTACTATTTTATGCTATAATTTGGAATTTAGTATTTAATTTTATATAGTTTTTAATTTTAATTATTTTCCTGTGTCGACTAATTTTTTGTTGACATTAAATAAACAAATATATAAAAATAATATTCGTAACATTAAACTCCCTATTATCAAATTATTGTTAGACATTACAAATTATTGTCATCGCAGCTATTTCAAAATGCTTTCAAAGCTGATCGAATGTGAAAGGCAACAGTTTTCCAGCTAAATTCCACTTTTGTGGTTGAACATTTCTAAAATCCCGCCTAAAACTTAACTAAACTGAATAATTGGGCATTCTTATTCGATAAAAACAATGTTGTACAAATATTATTTATTAAATTGCTGAATTGATACGCAAAGTTCAACAATTTACGAATCTCGCTCTGTCGGAAAAGCATGCATTGTACTATTTTGATATTTGTCTGCTGCTCTTTCAGCTCTTTTCCACGTTTAATGTATGAAAACTTCTAATTGCCAGAAACAGAAACTGCCCTCGTGTACTAACTTTTATTGACGCGCTGCGGGTTGGAAAAAAGTTGAAAAAAACGAGAGAAAAATTGCGGGTGGTCAGGGCCCTCGAAATCGGAAGCAAGTGCAACAGCTGACTCCCTCTCACTCTCACACACACTCTCCCTCTCTCTCTCTCTCTCTCGCTGTTTTTTTCGGTTCGCTCTGCGGGCAGGTTGACAAAATTTCAAGTGCAACAACAACAACAACAACTGAAACTATCGACGTCCAGTAAATCGTGGTGCGTGCCGAGAGGAGTTATTGCCCTTAGTCCCCCCTCCTCCCCCTACCCCTTCCCCTCTCCCCCTCTCCTCTTCACACCCTCTTTCGAGTTATGGCCGCCCCTGTTTGTGTTTGCCTTTGGCATTATTCTATTATTCCGATTCTGAGTTTGATTCCGTGTGTATATATTCTGTGGCTGCTAACAGCGCCAGAAAACTCGGCAATTTATTCAACAATTTTTGGTATATTTACAGTTTTTCTGTGTATGTGTGTGTGTGTGTGTGCGCTGCGGGTGATTAATTTGCTGGAAAAAATGTGCAGCATAGAAAATTATGGTTCGGAGTTTTTTATTTTTCATGTGTGCCCAGACGAAGGTAATCAGTTTGTGATTGGGTAAAAAAAAAAAACTCCAGCAGCGAGGGTGAGCAGAAAAAAGTAATATAAATTGGGTGTGTGTTGATGGCAATTGCCATAATATAAGGCGAAATCAGCGAACAGATTAAAAATACAAAATCAGGAGGATCGAAATAAAATGAAGCGAATGCAAAACTTTTAAATGCAACAACTAATGCTGCAAATATTTATAAAATAAAGAAGAGAAGCTATTAAACATTATTTTTGTAATCAAGCATTCATCAAGCTTCCTTCTTTTGTTTCCTTTTCCCTTTTTTTTATATTCAAATAACTTCTGTATGTTGTTTTGCTTATCTGATCAATATAAAATGGATAGATTCCAAGTTCAAATATAAGTGTGGCTTGAATAAACTTAATTTTAGTATGACATATAAGAAGTTACATATCAAATCGCAAGTTAACAAAGACACTTAAATTTTATTTTAAAATAATTATTTTTATAAAAATAATTTATTTTTCAATTCAAAAACTTTGGTTGCATGGCATTTGTATGTACAACAGGTTGTAAGTTCGATAGCTGTTTGACTTACAACATGCTTGAGGTTGCGTAGAAGGTGCATGTCTCAGCTAAGGCATCTCATAATATTATAAGCCCTTCACATTCATTATGATTATGATTTAAAGAACTTAACTAAAACAGGCAATGGTAAATTATTTAAAGTAAACAGCACGTTTTTATTAAAATAAATAAGAATATGCATATTTATCAATACAAGTATAAGTTATATAGAAGTATAAGTATAAATCTGCCAAGAACGAACCGAACAAGTGTTAATAAAACCCAATTCTTAAACCCAAACTTGAATGCAACCAACAAATTATAAGACTTGTAACATGCAACACATACGTATAAGTTGTATAAGTGACTGACAAAACTGTTATATGCTACGTATAAGACCTGGGTATAAGTCAGTCTTATATTGGTCTTCTAAACAGCTTATACGCAACATTTACTTGTTATTTGATTATAAATAATACTTGTAAAGCCAATATTGTTAGTCTATGTAACTTGTGTAAGTGCGGGCGTTAGGAAATCAGCTTAAACGTAATGAATTTGCAATTTAAATTAGAGTATTTGAAGTATAAGCAATGTATAAGTTGTAATAGAAGATGAAGTATAAGATGTGTATAAGATGTTGTAGCAGACGAAGAACAGCTTATACTATAATTAGTATTATAAGCTGCACTTATAAACACGACTTATAATTTGAATTTATTCCATTTCGAATACTTTAAAATTACTGTGTGTATGCTCTTATAAACTGTGTATAAGTTAATGTAGCAGAGACAGCAACCTGCTATGCAACCAAACACAACAAGCTGCCAGTCAAACAACAATCGAACTTACAGCCGCTTGCAGCTCGTTTGTGGTTGCGGTTGCAATGCAATTTATGAAATATGATAAATTTGAAAAATTAATATTCATATTGAAATATGCATATAAAATTGCGTTGTTGAACATATACTGGATTCGAATAAATGTTGATTTGTCGCAATGGCTCAGTATCAGAAATGTTTTCGGGCTCAAGTGAATGCAATGCAATGCAATTCAGTTGTGCGACTTTTAGCCCCCACTGTTCGTTCTTCTTCTGCCCGTAGACAGCTGAAAATGCCTTTGCAGCGACTTTTGACTTTAGAGCGCGCTGATGTTTTTTAGCTGTTTTAATATTTATGAAAAAAGGCTAAAGGCAACAACACAGAACGACGCGCATTGCAAGCCGCATAAATATCCACTAAGTCCCATGCACACACACACACACACACATGTGTATATTGTATGTGTATGTGTGTGTGTGGTGCTATGTGCCACCCTTAAGTGAAAACTGAAGAAGACCTGACAACAACAACAACAGCTAGAATGTCCCCCTTTGAGCTGCTCTCAGGGCTGTCAAGCGTAAATTCAATAAATACGAATATAAGATCATACACACACACACACACACACACACACACACACAGCACTTGTTACATTTTTCACTCACTTGGACTAACTTGGCTAACACCCCCACACCCTGGCCCAAACCCCGCCCCCACAATGACGCTGACGTTGTGCAGCACAAACGGCTCGAGAGTTTTCTTTTTGCTTGTTTCTTGTTGCTGTCATCTTATTTACTTGATATCGAAATCTTTGTTTGTGCTTATTATTTGTAGCCTCCTCGTCGTCGTCGTCCTTTTGTGCTGCTGCTCCTGCTCCTGCTGCTGCTGCTGCTGGAATTTTACGATTGACAATGACTAAGACCGATTGACTGCGAGCAGCAAATGATATAACTGAGAAGAGCGAGCGCTGTCAAAGGTCACGAGGTAGGTTTATGAACTGTCGCCTCGAAGAATGAAAAGTGAATCGAAAGTCTACAAATAGATTCTATAAAAAGCGAAAACAGTTTTAGGATATATAATATATAGTATATACATACATATGCAGCAAGTCTAATTAATTTTCCATTCATCAAAACTATAAGTCATTGTAGTTATTTCATATGTGAAAAAGTAAAGAATTGCTTAAAATGATTGTCATCTTCTATTCTTATTCATGTTGTACATATAATTTAATTAATTAATTTGTGCTTAATGGTAGTAATACAATTTTTAATAAATATTATTTTATGCTGGCAACAAATGTTGGATCATCTTTTCAAAGCCAATTACTCCCAGATAATTTATTATTAATATTAATATTAATATTTTTAAATTTAATTTTATGTAATTTTCTATTTTAATTATTTTCCTGTATAGACTGATTTTAGTTGACATTAAATAAACAAATACAAAATACAAAAATGATAATAACATATTTATAAATAAAAATAATATCAGTATAATTATTTATTTGTTATTTTGTACAAATATTTATAATTAAATGTTTATGGTTTAATTTAATATATTTAATCTTTTTATCATTTTTGTTTTTAAATCGAAAAACTGTAAATTTCAATGTCAGCTATTTTTTGTGCGTATATATTTAGCTTCATGCTTAAATTATTATTAAAAATAACACAGATAGTTTTATTTTACACATAAACTTTCGCATTTTTTATATATATATATATATTTTATTTATGCTTCATTTGATTAACAATTAAATTTGAATGCTTTAAATATAAAATGAATTTAATATGCCTATTTAAATTAAATTAAATATGTTTAACTTGCTCAATTTATTATTGAACTTAACGAAAGCTCTATATATTTATTCAAAAATTATATATAATGTATATTATATATATATTTATTATTATTGACATATTTGCAGCTTGAGTTCAATCGATGACCTTCGCAATTGTCGCACAGAGCTGCCCTCGTAGATGTTGCGAGGCTTGAGAAAATATGAAAATAATTCATTGCACTCGCAGCTTGGCAGAAGTGGCAAAGTGTGCAGGAGGCAGTCGGGCAATAAAGTCAATGGAGCTATCAAAAATCGTCAACGCAATGAAGCCAAAACTTGCCAAAGTGCCGCGCCACATATGCGAGGCAGCTCGAAGGGGGCACAGAAAGTGGGGGGGGAGCAAAAGGAAGGGGGGGCAAAAGAGGGGGAGCTTATGTGCATGTGTTTTATAGTACGGGATGTTTATGCCCACGAACGGTTTGAGTTAATGCTATGGCCAATGGCAATGGCGATGGCGATGGCTTGTAGTCGCTGGGGCTAGTAAAAGTGCTGCTGCTACAAGTGCTGCATTGATGAGCCAACTCAAAGCTCCCTCCTAGCCATGAAATGTGTAAGCCATGAGTAACGGGTTGGTAGCAGCAGCAGGACATAGTATGATTAAGCAGACCGATAGTTGGCAGCGGGTTGAGAAGATGGTAATATGGCTAATGGCAGCTGGATCTTAAATAAGGATGCAAAAAGCAAAGCAGAGAGAGATAGATGGATAGCGCAAACTTGCACTTACTTAAATTACACATGGCAACAAAATAAAAGTTGACATTAGAAACGGAAGTACTTCATGTTCGATTGCAGTTTTTGTAGTCGCCCAGTGCAATTGAAGCGAAACTTTCGCTGCCAAACTCCACTGCCTGAAAGTTAAAGACAAAAGCCATAAAGGCATATTGCATACAAGTAAAAGGAGCAAGAGCACAAATTGGCAGGCAAATAGGGTGAAAAGGCAAAGAAAGGCCAAAAGGGGAAAAAAATAAGAATAAGTATACGTATACGTCAAAGAATAGGCCAAGATAGTTCCGAATTGCTGGTTTGCTGGCCAAAGTTGGCCAATGCAAAGGGCGCTTTAGTGGCCAAATTAAGCGGCAGATAGGCCCAAAAGCAAAAGCAACAAATGCGGCGAGTAAATATTGCAAAGTGTGAATTTAAAGTAATTCAAGTTGGCAACAGGAAGGCAAAAGGACTTAGTCCGGGTTAACCGTACTCCAAAGGATTCGCAAACTTGCCGAGGCCAAGATGCTGCTCAAAACTTGCCTCGCTTAAAACAACAACAACAACGGAGCGAGAAAACTGGAGCAAAAGTTTGCAATGTGGAAATAGTTGGTCAGAATCAATTGGCCAACACTTGCGTTTGCCTCCTTAAGCATTATTATTATGAAATGTAGCAAACATTCTGTATTTATGTTGTAAAACCTGGTTTTTCGGCGACCATTTTCATACATTCTATGTAAATTACATAAATTGAGCAAAGTATTCCATTTATTTTGTGAATATTTTCCAAGCCGTTTTCTAAAATGGAATGTATGCCTCTTTTTATATCACTCTCATGCGAATATTTGGGCTATGCCGTCTATCAAATATGCTTTAACAATCTTATCAATAACGAGGCATCAAATCAACCCCTTTTTCCTGCACTTGTCGGCAACATTCGAGAGCATCGGCAAATAACAACATTTTGGCACTCTAGCCTGGGGGATACTTTACTTTACTTTACTTCACTTTACTTCACTTCAACTCCATAAGCTGTCATCATTCTGCCTTTAACAATGTATATGCGAGCAGGCATTAACATTGGCAACAACCAATTATAGTTCCACTCGCAGGACACAGAGCGAAGCCTTCAGCTGGACCCCAAAATCGAGTCTGTGTGCGACAACAACGCATTAGGAACTCGAAAAAATCCCCCCCCCCCCAATCCGTATTCCAACTTCTACCTTTGCCCACTAAGCCAGCAACTAAGCCCAGTTGACGAGGTTACTCATATACTCTTTTTTTTTGTTGGTTGTTATTTTTTTGCTCTTGGGGGTGGGTGTTGGGGGGCTGGGGGGCTAGACGTGGGGGCACTGCTGCTGACATGCACTTGAAGGGGGTTCGCAGCAGCCGCATGTCAAATCCAAATGGTCGGGGAAGGGGGAACAACAACAACTGGAAACTGGTCTGTTAAATAGCAAGACAATTCTTGCTTGTTACCAAATAGGAATCTGTAAATCTGGTAAACAAAGTCAACAATTGCACAAGGGTTGCAAAAAGTGAACTGAATTTCTCTACATTTATATAGTAGAAGTTCTTCTTTGGCTGGAAGGGAGTGAAAAATGCAGGGCACGGCAGTTGTCAGTTGTTGCTTTTGTCTGCCTGTCATTTCGTGTTTGTTTTTGTTTGCCACAAAACAATCGAACAAACTGAGCGAGCAGACAGAACTTAAAATTTCAAATTGAATTTAATGCGCCAGTTCTATTTCTATTTCAATTTCTATTTATATGCTTATATGGTGTACTTAACATTGTTGTTGTTGTTGTTGAGGTTTAGTTGGGCTTGTTGCTAATTTATGGCACGCGCCCTTCTAAGCCGATGTGTGCTCTCTAAAAGAAAAGTTAATATTTTATTACACACATTTATGACGCACTTTGGCGCAGCGCTGGCGCAAAACTTTCGGGACACAAAACTGCCAAGTGGAACTATTAAAGCTGTAAAAAAGTTTACCAACAGACAACACACACAGAGCACACACACATGCCAACTAGGAAAGCTCCAGGCTGAGAGAGAGACAGCAATAGAGCGAGAGAGAGAGAGGGGCACACAAACATGCGGCTGGCGTTGTCAGCAGTCGCCGTCGCCGTCATTTTGACCGGAAATGCGCAGTTTTTAGTGAAGTCCATGCCATTTTAAACACGCAAACGCACAAACAAATACACACACACTCACACACACACTCGCACACACACAGCTGCTAACCATTCGCGTTTGTCAACACAGTTCGCGCGCACTTTGGCCAAAAACAAAACGAGTGGGCAGTAACCCCACCACCCCCCTCCCCTCTAAAAAGAAGAAGCATCATCCCCCCCTGTTCACCATCTGCAAATGCTTGTTCACTGCATACTACACTCAGTTGGCCAGTATGGCGGTTTTTTGGACTCGGACGCCTAAGTTCTTGTTTGCCAGAGATGAGCGAGTGCAAATTTAGATTAAGGCTGATAATATGTACATTATTCTGTATTTTCAGACGATATCAATTTGAATTGAAATATTAAATTTATTTCCAGTTGTATGGCAGTTTTAAGATACAGTGATCCGATCCGGCCGGCTCCGATCAATGTGATGCATGTTTGAATAATATGTATCTGTGCAAAGTTTCATTGCGATAGCTTTGAAAACATGGGATTTATGGCCAAAACCGACTTCCAGTTGTATGGCAGCTATAAGATATAGTGGTCCGATCTGGCCGGCTCCGACCAATGTGCTGTCCCTTTGAATAATAAGTCTCTGTGCAAAGTTTTATCGTGATAGCTCAAAAACTGAGGGACTAGTTTGCATACAGACAGACAGACAGACAGACAGACATGGCTAAATCAATTCGTTTTGTCATTCTAAGCATTCTGGGGTCTCCGACGCTTCCTTCTATGCGTTACAAACTTCAGCACAAACTTAATATACTATTTTCTTCGAAAAGAGTATAAAAAAACAAATTTGTTTTAACTCAATAAACCGTTGTTTATTTTCATTATTAATATATTGAAGCTATATATATATATATATATATAAAATATCGCAATCTTTTACCATTATAAAGCATACCTTTATTATATATTATATATATAAATAAATATATTTGTATGCAATGCTCAAAGAATTTTCATGTGTTAAGCTTTAACTACTTAAAATTTGTTTTTGATTATTGTAACAGTACATGTGAATGCCATAAATATCTTCAATATCAACATGGCTGCTATAAAAGCGTTAAGCCAAGGCAATTTATAAGTTAAGTTAATGGTTAACAACTGTATACTTTACAATTATAGTAGTAATAATAGTCACGTGTCATGTTTTGCTTACCAAAAACACGCACGCATCGCTGGCTTGTGTGGTCAGTGAACCTTTTGGCCATATGTGTGTGCGTGTGTGTAGAGTGTGTAAATTGTAAGCTGGGAAACTGGAAAGCGGAAAACTAGAAAACTGAAAACTGTGCGACTGACTCTCTGTGTCGCTGCTAACTGTCGCTGTCATCTCTCGTTTGCTGATGTTGTTGCCTGCAATGCTCATATCGACATTTCCGTTTAGGATTCATTTTGTTGCTTCTTTGCCTTTTTTCGTGGCACGCTCCTTCTGCCTGTGTGTGTGTGTGTGTGTGTGTTTATTGCATTTTGACCCAGGGATAATTTTCACCCGTCTCAGTTTGCGCTTTACTTTGTTTTCATTCGTTTTTTTTCTGAGTCGGTTTGGCAAATGGCAAAGTCTTCTTCTGGTTGCAAACAATTGCTTTTTGCCAGGAAGCACAACAAACCCAGTTAACAGCTGCTGTTCTCATTGTTGTTTGCATCGGTGGGCAACACAAAAAAAATAAAATTATAAAGAGTAGCGCTTGTGAAAACCATATTAATTACAGTGCATAAAAATATACGAGCAGAGTGCACAATTAAATTATCTGCAGAGCAGGCACAAAGCAAACACAAATCGAGCGCATGAAAATGCTTTATTAAGTTTGGAAAAAAAGGGTTATGGAATTTATAAAATACATTTTCAACTAAATTTTAGCTTACAAGTGAACAAAATCAATTTTGCCACAATGTTATTTTTAATTGTTCAGTTTTTTGTATGACTTTAAAAGCCTTAATTACGCATAGTTTTGAATTTCAATTGCATTATCCATTTAAAAGGTGGACAAAAAATGCTGAAAATATTCAGCAGCCAATAATTGCTAAAAAATATTAATATATACCAAACATGGCTTAAATATGTATAATATGTATTAAAGTAAAACAAAAGCAATTGAGAAAGATTTAGTCGAGTGGGCTCAACTAGCAGATACCCTGAGATATAAACAAATATAGTATATATCTAAGCATATTTGGTCTTATTATTCGATTAGCAATCGAAAACAATTGCAGACGAGAAATTTCGGATTGTAAATCGTTAACAATTGGCCAGCGAAAGCAAAAGTATAATGAAATGCTCGCTAAGCTGCAGCAACAAAGCAAAATCCTCTTATTGCATTTCAGAGCGAATCAATTAGATATTTTCCCAATAAGGTGGCAAAAACCGGAGCAACAAAAAAGCACGAATAAAATAATAAAAATTGGCTAGCAAAATCAACAGCGTGTCCCGAGCCAGTGGAAAAATCAACAGAAGCCAGCGATGGCCAGACTAAAGTCAACGCCAACGGTTTGGAAGCTCCCCCCCAGTTGCTTGTGGGTGTGGCGGGGGTCGGGTGGTGGGGCTGCGAGGGGGCTCGAGTGGTTTATGGCGCAGCTGAGCGGAGCATAGCGCCGTTTGGCAGCTTATTAAAAACTACTTGTTAAGTTTGTTGTTTCGCTGTTTTGCTATTTTTTTGTGCCAGTCTCTGTTCGTTTGCTTGTTTGTTTGTTTGTTCGGCCAAATTGGCGGTAGAAAATAGAAAACGCATAAAGCGAAATGCTGCAGGGGGAACTGAAGTGGTTTGTAGGTGGTTTGCTGGCAGTTTCGATGGTTCGGCGGAAAATTGAAGCATAATTGTTGCAAAAGCAGTTCTTTTTTGTTATTTTTGTTGTATTTTTATTGTTTTGCAGTTGTTGATAACGGTGCAATACGAAAAGTTTATTGTGGCTGTTATTGCTGGTTTTTCCAAAGGGGACGCGGAATGGGGAAGGGGAAGGGGAACAGGTCACTATATGTGCAAGTTTTGATTAACTTTTAATTGAAAATAAATGAGAAGCGAATCCGTTGCTTTGGTTAAATGATCAAGCAATCAGCAGCGATTTACCAGCATGTTCCACTTGACTAGAGATATAACGATTCGAAACGGAAGGTAAGCATAGTTGGGCAGAAGGATTCTGATAAGCTTATCAATTACCACTGTTACTTTTTGCAATTGAAATAAAACTGTTCTTATTTGGTCGAGAAATGAGAATAACTTTTAAGCATTGCATAAAATATAATTGTTTGTAGTGTTGCAAACTAGTTAAGAAGTAAGAACAAACACTTTCCTGGCTACTCTTGTGGGTCTAGGAACAGTCTGTGAGAAATTCAACTGCCTTTAGTGTCGGTGCCTAGTTCTTCAGTTTGTAAGAGCGAACAGCTCTCTGCATAATATTTGCCCAATCACTTGCCTGTGTCACATTGCCACTCAATGGGTTTTCGGTGGTTTTTCCCAGGTGTATTAGGCAGCCGAAAAACGTACGACTGCAACACAATAATCATGGTAATTAACATGCAAACGAAATTATGAACGAGAGCAAAAGGTAAACAGGCGACGGTCGACAGTGAATGAAAAATCATTGTGGAAAACCCGCTAGCTGAGGCTGGGGCAATGTTTAAATAAACAGGGCACACACAAACACACAGACAGAGACAGAGACAGAGAGACATAAACGTGGCCTCAAAATGGGATGCCTTGGATGTCTGAGAACCAAAAAGCCGAGACGTGATGCGACAGATGCTGTGCGATGCGATGCGATGTGGTCTCCATTGGCATTGTCATCTCGTTGATGCTGATGCTGATGGAGTGGGGGGCGGGGGTGCAATGATTGGCAAAGAGTCAAAGTCCCGACCAGGCGACCTTTGTGCGTGTGTCTGTGTGAACGCGTTAATTAAGCAAAGTGAGCGAGACACACGTAGTAGCCCAAAAGCCGAGCTGGGAATGAGGAATGCAACTGTGAGGAGGGCATTCAAATGAAATGCAGACAGGACAAGGTTAAGCAGCAGTCGCGCACACAAAGGACGAAGACGCAACCCTGCTGTCTACCTGCAGCCCAAGTCACGGTCGCATAAAAAATATTATATATACATATATATATCTATAGAACGTAGCAAAGATGCATTGAAGCGTAAGGCAGTGATAATCACGGCAAGGCGACGCCTCAACACGTAACGTCAAATGCCACGACACGAGCAGGACAAAGATGCAGACAGGAGACGGGAGACGGTAGACAGGAGTCGGCAGCTATTGTCATTGGCAGCCAGCGAAATTGCACGATAATCACAGCAACTTGAGCTGAGTTTCATGTGCGGCAGAGTAAAGCTGGGGGAGCTGTCTGTTTATGCGTGGTAAGCCAATTTGGATATGCAAGCGCTAAGCAACAAAAATTCACTCAAAGAGCCCAAGGGCGTTGCCATTGTCAAAGTGCAACCCAAGTCAGAGGCGACAGAGTAATGACATTCTAAGATATTGTTGTTGTTGTTGTTGCTGCTACTGCTGCTGAAAGTGAAAATTCTTTGGTTTTGCCTTACGAGTACTGCGTGCAATCTAGAAACTCCCATTTAAGCCCTTAAATTACAACATCTAAGCCTGGACATGCCACAAAATGCTGCCAAGTCAACACAAAAATTGATAGAAGGCCAAAATAGATACGTATTTTTGTACATTTAACAACAAATTTGCAACAGAATCGATATGAAATACATTTTTGAGCTGATTTTGCAATTAATTTGCTGGCCTGGCAAAAACATTCATCTGCTTTCAGCTTTGGATTTCACAACAATTTCTTGAGTGGCAGCATTTCGGCAATAAAAATTAGAAATACAAATTTGAAACAATAAAATAAAGACTTGGTAATCCCAGAATGCAAAATGCACATTTTAAATGCTTTATTGTTCGGTTGAGCAAAAAAGGAAGAAAAAAACCAAACTGGATTTTGTGCTGAGTTGAGAAAATGACGCCTGAAATGTGAAATGTACTTTTCGATTTGAACTAATTGTATATCAGAGCTTAAGATATAGTATGTGTTAGTAGTTAGTAATTGGTATGGTCTAGTTAATTAAAGGCACTCTCAATTATGCTGCTCAGTAAATCAATAGTATTATTCAAAGCATTGTTATATGTGCAATCGTATAGCGAATTATGCAGGCAACGTATACGCCTAATTGGCCAAAAACATTCCATCAGGACAAAATCAACTTGCAGGCCACAAAATCATGTCCAAGCTGATTCGACCCACATCATCCGCTTAGCAATGCTTAGGACCTACCTCAAAGCCAGACCGCATTAAATGCGCCACACACAAGCGAGAGGGAATGAGTGCGATAGAGAGAGAGAGAGAGAGGGCGCTACACACACAAATGTTAGGGCGCGTATCTATGACAAGTTCAATATTATAATTTGTTTACGAACTTTCGGCTGCATGAAAAATAAACGATAACAAGCAATGCCGCGCCTCGTGCGATAAGGCGCAACAGCAAGGACAATACACACAAAGCGATAGAGAGGGATAGAGAGAGAGAGAGAGAGAGAGAGAAGAGAAAAAATATGCACAAGCCCGCAAACGAAACTCAATTTTCATGAAATAAAATCAAATTTAAATAATACAATAGGGGAAACCGTAAACGCCAAGCGAAACCAGCAAAGAAACAGCGGCAAGGACAACAGCAATAACAACAACAAGAAGCAGGCAACTCTGAAGGCAGCCGTGAGCGCGACAAGAGCAACAAGGACATCATCAAGTATATCGCTGCTTATTTATCTTTATCGCAATTCTCTACCCTCTCTACCCAAGCCCAAGCCCAAGACACACAGGCCACACAATCCACGCAGCCTTTTCGCTCGTTTTCATGCTGCGGGCGTCTTTTGATATTGCAGCAGTCCTGCCACAGGACGAGGCAGTGGGAAAGGGACAGGCGTGTGCTATGGCAGTCTGTGAGTCAAAGACGACATCAATATTATTGCCATAAGTTTCATATTTGCAGGCTTTAGATGCCGTTTAAAATTTCGCTGGCAAGCTTCTCTCTCTTCGACTTCGACAGCGTCTTTCGTCCTTCGTCCTTCCTCTCCGTCTGCGTCCTTCGTCCTGCAGGACAAAAGTGGCGGGCAGTTTGTTTTTCATTTCGCTGCGGCTTCGGATTCGTTTACTTTTGCCTTTGCCAACGACTTTTCTATACATTATATAGCATAATTTTTTATTGATTTATTTGGTGGCTTACACCACTCAGAGACCCCAAACCAAAAATGTAATCGAAAAAATGTTTGCTGAATTATGTGGGTGTGCCTGTGTGTGTGTGTGTGTGTGTGTGTAATGCAGGCAAAATCAAACGTAGACAAGTGCAAATTTGAAACGATTTACGCGCAATTTACGGAAATTGCAGTGGGGCATATCAAATTGACAAACGGCGCGGGGAGCGGAAGCTTTTACGGAGCAAGAAGCGTTCCATACTACAGAAAGAGAAAAAATGGAAAATAAAAAATGTGTTCAAGTAAAACTAATAGCAAACGAATGAATGAATGAATGACTGAATGTACACAAATGACAGACAGCGAATTGCAGATGAATTCCGTTGAAAACATGAAAAATGAGAAGTGAGAAATGCTGCGCATAAAAAAAAAATTGACAATATTCGGTATTTGCATGTAATTACGCAGCATATTCGAATGCGTATTTATGCATTGATAATTGCATAAATTATCAAATAGATAATGCGACTAGCGTATATAAACAGAAAAATGTACATTTAATAAATTACACAGCAAATACGGCCCTGGGCTTACTTTGATTGCTATCAATCGAGTATCTTTGGTTGACTAATTTCCATTCCAGTAATTGAATGCTATAAATAACGAGCTAAGTTGACTAAATAGTTATGCAGAACTAACGATGTTGTTTTGTGATAAGTGATGATAAGCATCATTGTTTTTAGCAAATATTTTAGACGATTGATAACACTTTAAATGCAAATGTACGAGATAAATTGTAATAATATTATAAAGATATGGCAATTTGTGGTTTATATCGGAAAGGACTGCTACAACTATATATAAATCTCTTGAATATATCAATCAAAATCCCGATTATTCCTTAAAACAGCTAATTAGGCTGCAGTTGGACAATAACTGTTTATTACTTTTAACAATAATATTGCCAATTAATTGCAGCTACATGCTAGAGATAATGGCTTTGGGCTCCAGCGCTTACCAGCCTAACTTATCCTACACTTTTTCTTATGCCAACCATCTTCAAAAAATCAACAGGTTACATTCTAATTAACTTTGACAACCCAAAAAATGTTTACCTTTTTTCTGTTGGCAGCGGCCCATCACAAAATCTGATCTAGAGTCAGCTTAAAAGAAAACCAGAATGATATAAATGTATAATGCCCGACTAAGCAATACCCTGTTTTATGTTTGCTGAGTTATCAGGATATCTTACAGTCGAGCACTCTGAACATATAAGCTTATATTAATCGATGATGATACCATCAACATCCAGCTTATTCCATTGGGCAGATTATTTTTATAATTGCATGGACTTTTATTGTAGTTGCTTATACCCCATGATTGCTTTTGTGCTGGGCATTCGAAAAAGTCAATTAAAAAGTCTGCTTAGTGCCAAGCTTAAGCAATCTGCTGCTGAACGTAATTGTATTTATTTTGAACAATTTCGTAATCAAAAGCAGCCGAGCAAACAATCAACATTACTTTGACCAGAATGTACCTAGCTGGAAATAATATACAACAAAAACACAACAGTTCGCACGATGGGATGGAAAAAGTGGCGCCAAATTAATGAAAAGCGCAAATGACAGTGCGAAAAAAATGGTCGTGAATTTAAAGCGGCGTAAAAAATGTGCGACAGGCAAAAAAAAAACGATGCAGAAAACGAACAACTCTTTGAAATGAAATTTCGAAATAAGTACGAAAGACAGCCAGGCAAACAAAATGCAGAGCGGAGCTAACGAAAAAGAAAGTACGCCTTGCACTATCAACACACACACACACACACACACATATGCACACAGAGGCGGCACAAAAAGGGGCGGGGCCAAGGCTGAGGCTCTGGCTATGCGTACAAATTCCGGAAAACGCAAATTTATTTCAGCATTTTTTCGCTGTGCAAAAATAGAGTAAGAAAATAAAAGACTGGCATTAAATAAGTGATAAAGAAATCAAGAGAAGTTAAGTTAAAATATATAAAAAAAAGAAGAAAATCAGTTGGCTGTTGGACGGCGCTAACAAAGTTGCCACTTGTCAGACGTCAGTTGTCAGTAAATGTTTATGAGTTAATCAACTTGTAATGACCAAAGGAGGCCCCAAAATTGGCAGAGGAGGGCAGCGGACGCAGTCACTTTAAGTGCGGGCAGAGCGAGACAGACACAGAGACAGAGAGAAAGAGAGAGCAAGAAGTGTACACAGTGCAGGCAGCAAAAGAGTATTCAGAAATACACAAACTGTTGAAAAATAAAACTTAATTAGCTTTCATTTAAAGGCAGACACAGGCCGAGCGAACAACAACTGCAGATAGCACAAAAACGAGCCGAAGACCAAGAGCTGCAAATGATGAAACAACAAAAACAGAAAAAACAAGTGGGAAAGGCTTATCTTCGGCGTGCCGAAGATTTTATACTCTTTTCGAACCTTTAGATAATGTTCACTCTGCCAAGTGCAGCTCTTTCATTAGCTGTAAAAATTGATATCATATGAATTAAAATTTTCTATTGAAATATTAGATATATTTCCAGTTGTATGGCAGCTATATGATATAGTGGTCCGATCCGGTCGGCTCCAATCAATGGCATGTATATTTGAATAATAAGTATCTGTGCAAAGTTTCATCACGAAAGCTTTGAAAACATGGGAGCTATGACCAAAACCGACATCAAGTAGTATGGCAGCTATAAGAAATAGTGGTCCGATCCGGCCGGCTCCGACCAATGTGCTGTCCCTTTGAATAATAAGTCTCTGTGCAAAGTCTTATAACGATAGCTCAAAAACTGAGGGACTAGTTTGCACACATACAGACAGACAGACAGACGGACATGGCTAGATCAATTTGATTTGTCATTCTAAGCATACTGGCAATAACTTTTGGGGGTCTCCGACGCTTCCTTCTATGCGTTACAAGCTTCAGCACAAACTTAATATACCATTTTCTTCGAAAAGAAATAAAAACATCAACATCAACATCAACTGAAATGAGCGACAAATAAACAAAAGTAAAAGTTGTATTCAACAGTAGCGGAAATGAGCATTGCGCGTTGTTAACACAAATTGTGGCAGAGGCAGAGGCTGTGGCAGTGGCAAACGGGCTAAGTATGTTGCAGTTGGGGCACAAGTGTCATCTAAAAGTTTTTGGTCTCAGCCATTTATGGAATTTCTAAAATGCCACTCGACAATCTGCACATTTACGGCTGCACAATTGGCTTAGCCAACTATCCAGAGAAGGCCTAAATACACCACTTGTTTAATGTTTATGAAGAGTTTAATCAAACAAGCAACTTCATTTATTAATACATTTATTTAATATGATTATTTTTGTGAAATCTCATCTAAAGCTTGTGTATTTAGTGTATTTTTTTTAATTCCGAGAGTACATGTTGCTTTGAGAAGAGTTAAATTTGTCTTATTTTTATATTACTTGTTATTGCTTCGCATATTTATTATTATATACATATATATCATACATCATTATGCATTTTTATTTATTGCTTTTATATTTTATTTATATTTCATTATATTTTATGAGATTTTGTTTAAATTCAAGTTATTTTGATGTAGTTTTCCAAATTTCTTTTATAAGCTTTAATAAAAGAAGATTTTTCAAAACTATGAGATCTTAAAGGATCTCTTGATGTCATCGAGATAAACATATATTCTTAATTCAATATTTTAGCAGTATTTTTATAATTTTAAAACCATTCATTGCAGTATTGTTGATCGAAACTTTCATCTCTGTAAAGCAGTTGCTTAGCTTTAAGTAACTCATGAAATTCAAACACAAATTAAAGTACACTAACCGGACCTAAAACCCACAAACATATATATATCTAGCAGTCACTCAACAGCCTTATATAAAGTAATTTGTGCGGGATCTGTGCCCAAAAATAAACCAAAGCTATTTTAACAGAATCTTAACCACAGGCTCTTAGCCCATTACGGGACATTAAAAAGTAAATTATATTGCGAGCATATGAAGCAATTTGTAGGCAAACACTCAGACACCGCCACGCCCCCCCCCCCCGCCATGGTTCACGCCCACAAAGGACATCGTGCGGAATTGTGAGCATAATGTTGCTACTACTATGTGCCCAATAAAACGTTGAGAAATTTGCACAGGTAACAACATTAAACAGTTAGCATAGTTCGTTGGCAGTTTTAGCTGTACACCCAGCCCCCACCGACCCCCCTCGGGCGCCTGTCTGCCATTTAAAGCGCTCCAAAAAGGCTTTTGACAAAAACACAACAATTACTTTTACGATGCTGCTGAGGGTGCAGAGGGGCGGGGCTAGTAGCAGTGGGGAGGGGGTTGGGGGTTGCGGGTTGAGGCGTGCGCTTGCACACTAATTTCCACAAAAGATAATCAAGAGTGATAATTATTTTTGTTGCAGGAGTTGGAGCTGGAGTTGGAGTCGGACGTTGGGAACCGCAGCTAACTGCGAGCACCTGCTGTGTGAATTACTTGAGCGGCGACAATAAGTTGGCATCCCCCAGCAGCCCCTTAGCCCCAACCCCTATAGTTCTTTGGAGGTCTGAGGTTTGGCAACTGCTACTGCTGCTGCTGCTGCTGTTGCTGCTGTTTCTGTTGATGATGATAACAATTTTGCCATTACGTTGACAACGACCAGCGTTTATATTCAGTGCGAGAGCTGCGCGCCAAAAACTTTCGTAATTACATAACATTTTTGGGGGTAAATAACTTTGAACTACGGGCAGCAGCGTCCCGCTGGCTACTGCTAAAGGGGTAGGGGGTGAGGGGGGTTTACTGGTACACTGGTACACCTGCCATGCCAGAGTGTCCGACTGTCCGTGTCGGCGTACCCAGCTGACCCCGCAAAATGTGCTCTAAGTGCGCCCGCACATTTCAAGTAATTAAAATTTTGTGTTTATGTTGCGCAGACAATGGGACACGCAAAGCAACAACAACAACAGCATCAGTAACAACAACAACAACTGCGGCAGCATCGACCATGAAAAATGTGAAAAACAATTCTTGGAAAACTTAAATTATTGAAACGAGCGTAAAATGTTTATAGACACAGACACTCAGCCATTTTTCACGCTGTCGCAAGTTCTTAAGAACTGTGCGCTTCAATTTGGAGTAGGGTATATTACATTGATTGTGCTCAAATAAATAAATATTGAAATTGATTGTTTGTTGCTTGAAATCTACTTAAACTTGAAGTTTAAGCTTTAATCTAAATAATCTAATAAATATATAAATTGTTTGCTTGTAAATTGAAATTTACTTATGCTTAAAGATTAAGCTTTAATCTTAATAATATAATAAATATAAAAACTGTTTGTTTGTAAATTGAAATCTACTTAAACTTGAAGAAAAAATAGGTAAATAAATAAATAAATACATTTAGCTTTAATCTAAATAATCTAATAAATATATAAATTGTTAGCTTGTAAATTGAAATTTAATTATACTTAAAGCTTTAAGCTTTAGTCTAAGTTCTTAATCATTTTGCTTATTTATTTTTGTTTTAAATTATAATTAAACATGTATAATAAATATTGTTTATAAATTTTCCACAATTATGTGTTAAGTAAGAGTATAAATGAAACATTTGAATGATTTTTGGCAGCAATCAAATACGCTTAATTTGTTAAACTTATAAGTAATCATTGATATGTTTGATTTGGCGATTGGCAATAAAATATTCATCGTATTAGAGTGACACTAAACCAAGCAGTTATGTTGGTCAAGATGAATTGCTTTTCTTTCTAAATTAATGTATACTAATTTAAAATGTAGCTCCGTAAGTGCATTCCCAGTGCGTCCAGTGGCTGTTTGCTGCTCAAACTCAAACTCGTACATATACATTTACTTATTAAACACATTCAGTGCAGACGCTGAGTTTTATTGGTGCACTCCCCGCCGGGCAGCCATCCCATCCCGTCCGAACCGATCCGCAGAGTTGAGAGTTGAGTCAGAGAGTTGAGTCCGGAGCACGCGAGGCGCGACAATTAAATTAAAAATAATTAAAAATTATGAAAATGGACAAGTCGTCGATGTGGACAAGTGCGGGGCCAATGACCCAGCAGCGTTTCACTTGTGTCCTGTGTCCACTTTCCATTGACTTCAGACTCGCTGCTGACTTCGTTGCGCATTTAATGAAAATTTATTCTATGCAATTTGCGACGGCGATAAAGCAGACAAAGGGCAGAGGAGGAGGAGGAGGAGGAGGAGTCCGGGTACGGATGAGGAGCGGGTGTTGGTCAGCGACTGCTCCGTTTACACAGCCCATCGCTTGTCTCGTGTCAATCCGAATGTCTTTTGCCTTAATTAGAATTGCTGGCACTGCAGAGCGGAAATAATTTCATGCATTGACAGAGTGGGGCTGGTGGTGCTGGTGGGGCTGAGGGGGGCTGGTGGGTACGTGATACGTTGGCCAGTTCGGCTGCCCTTTGATGCCAAATGTCGCCAGCTATTGTGGGCCCATCTCCTGCCAATGGACGCCTCGCATGTGGCGTTATGTTTTATGCAATTAAATGGGCGTGGCATGCAGTCTTGCGGTTTTCAATGTCTGTCTCTCTCTCTCTGCCTGTCTCTTCCTCTGTGTCTGTGTCTTTGTCTGCCTGTTGATCTTTATCTAATTGTTGCCGCCAACAATGTCTGCAACTTCTCCAACTGTCTCTCCCCGCTCACCTCTGAGGTCTCGCGGGGCGTTTTGATGTGGTGCCAATGCCGACTCTATTTGGCCCCTCTAGTGGTAAGCTGCCCGGCTCGTTTATAGTTACAAACTGGGTTAGTTGGGGGTAGTTGCGTCAAGGTGCGGCTTACTGTAGTTGTCCACTGTCCACTGTCCATTCAGCGACGAGGCATCATGTCATCGGCGGTTATCTAAGTCAGGAATGTCTAACTTGTGGTTAGGCAAGCCAGCTCTATAAATAGCTCTAAGCAACAAAGTTTCTTTCCTACTGACACGAAGATGTCTTCAATTTCTCGTTTCTCAAATTTTCTCATCTTTCGAAATCAAGGTTAGCTACAACTTGTAATTAAAAATAGTTTCAGCTCAAATCGCTTTTCAAATAGATTTGTATACTAACAGTCACAACCACAATCGATTAAAAATAAAATTTCGCGATACAATTTTTTTAAATAAAAAAAATTTCGAAAATGAGTGGGGGATATATATAATTTTGTTGAAAAAAGTCTAAAAACTGAAATTTGTGAAAATGGATAAAACTTGAATGCATAGTAAAAGTAGAGGAGAACCCATGAACAAATTGTTCGGGAGCATCAAAATTGCTTAAGTTTAGGTAAAGTTATGTCAATTTAAAGTTTCGAAGGGCTAAAAATTTATTTTACAAGCTAAAATTTTAAAATTCAAATGTATAATAGCTTAGCAGCATAAAATATGAACAAAAATGCATCGAGCTCTAAATTTGGTTAATGTTTGCTAAAGTTATGTGAGTTTAAAATCGTTAAATAACTAGAATCTTGATCTTAGACTGAAAAACTTACCAATATAGAATCAATTTTGAATTTTCCGATAAATAGTTGCTTCGTACAGTTATGTAGACAAGTCATTTACTTAAGTCAATTACAATACACACGAAAGCTTAATTTCAACTAAATATCAATAAAAGCTTATTTACATAGGCATGCACTTAATGGCTAACTTTCAATTGCTTTGACTGCCTGAATGCATATTCAAAATAGTTCGTTGCAATTAGCAACTCAAGCCGCAGTCATTTGTATAATAAGGTAACTAACTATGCAGGACCACAACTCTCAGGACTTGTTGCCTGTTGCCTTGTCACAAATCTGTCGACTCTAACCACAAGTTTTGAGCAATTTGCCATTTGAAATGCTCTCTTGTTGCTAGTTTGGCAGGTGCGATTGCTGCTGCTGCTGCTGCTTAGCTGCCAAACAATTACATTAATTAAGTTTTAATGCATCGCTTATGTTGGGCAATTACACATTACAACAGCAACAACAACAACAACGAGAGCAGTTCAAAAGTGCTGCCACATGCACATTTCAAATTAAACAAATGCATCGACATTTGAGTTATGGCCCCAGACATTTTGAGCATTTTTAATTTGTGCTGCAACAAGCAGCAGCAGCAGCAGCAGCAACAACAACCACAGCCATAAATCAAACAACTGACTGCTGTCGACGTGGCATAGGAGAAGGGGGAGTGGCACAGAGCGGACACAACTGAGGTCAGGTGCCAAGACTGAGACCCGGACCCGCACCCGGACCCTTTTGTTTCGCCTGCGCAGCCTTGCACCTCAGCAATTTTGTGACAACCTGTGGCCCATGTGCGCCGGAAGCATTTGGTCAAGTGCTCGCATGTTTAGCAGTCCCCCCGACCCCCTCTCTCTTTGGGGCGTGGCACTATTAGAGCCATGTCCAAAACTAGTCGAAAGCACAGAACAGCCAACTTGTTATGGTCTGTTATAAATTTGTTAACCGCAACAGCAGCAGCAGCAGCAGTGTAATTATATTGAAACTCCTCTATTGTTGCTGTTTGTTGTTCTCTGTTCTCGGCTTGAAGTTTTCGTGTCATTTCGGTTTGCATGTTGTTTTATTGCATGTGTTATGGCATTCGCATATCATTTATATTATTATTATTATTATTGTTATTGCGGCTGGGTGTTGCAATTTTTTAACGCGTGCTTATTTATGTATGGCATTAATGCGTGTCCTGTGTCCTGCGTCCTGTGTCGAGTGTTGTCCTGTTGCCATTGTCCTGTGTGCACGCTGATATAATATCCAGCTCTTCGCTGTCTATCTGCTATCGTTTAATTAACCAGCGGCCAACAAACAACAACAACACTTTCTTTCCATGTAGTTATTTTAACGGCTTTATGGCCGCCAAATGCAGGCCCATTACGGCAAACTGAAAACCGAACCAGAACCTGAACCAGTAACAGAACCCAGTAGCCAGTAGCCAGATTCCCAAACCGATCCGAACCGAACCGCAAACGGCACTCGAGCGAAACATTAAAAAACCACAATGGACAGCCAGCGGAAATTCAGCGCTCAAATTTGGAGATTTTTGAAATTCAACTCCATAATGTTGACGGAGTTTTATGAGAATTTATGAAATTCGGGGGAGAATAGATTTTGTAACTTGTTAGCACCAGCTGCACTTTGCATTCACAGAGAATGTTTGTGGAAAAGTCAATTAAAATGTGCCGTCAACTATTAAAACCGACTTTAATGCCTTTAGAAATGTGCAATATGAAAACTGTAAAGAGACTGTGGAAATGGAACGCATCAAAAACAAAAACAAAGTAAAGTTTAAACATCGTTAAATCGCTTATGAGTTTAAATGGCGACGCATTAAATAAAAGCAAATAAGTCCAATTCGATTAGAGATGCAATGAGCTAGACAATAATAAGAGCAATCATAAGCAGCTACAAAACTGAAGCACTTGCCAGTCGAATTATAGAAGGAATACGACTCAGGGAAGGAACTGAACCACAGTTGCTCTGTAATTGTTTGTTTGTGCTCATATTTTTCCAAGCTTTTCTTTAAATATTGTCACGACGACCAGGTACAAGGCACCCAGCCACTTGTTTGTTAAAAAAAAACGAACAAATTGAATGGAAATAATCGAAAAGTTGGCCCAAAAAGCAAAGCACAAGAAAGAGAAGACGAAGAAGAAGAAGTAGAAGAAGGAGCAGCAGTCGAATATAAAAGGAGCCCAGCATCAAAGACGCATAAATAGCGAGCTGCCAGCAAAAAGGCCCTGGCAAAAAAGTGAAATAAAAATAAATTTTGCTACTTACCAATTGGGCTTAGCCCTGAGTCTTAGCGAATAGCTCAGCATCGAGACTGAGACTGAGTCTTAGTTGCTAAAGCCGAGGCCAAACCAAAATCAGATTGAACCTGATAAGACAGCAGCAGGCTTTTGGCCAGACGACAGGCAATTCTGATAGCTGATAGCTAAGTGATTTGCAAATTCCAAGTCTCAATATCTCAGCTCAAAAGTTTAGTTTCAAGTTCTCTTAGTTTTATGTGCCTTAAAGATGAAAATCGCATTATTCTATAATGCAAAAATCGATTTTTTTGAATTTTCTGTTTTATAAAACGTTCTTGAATAAACTAAAAATTTGTCAAAAATCTCACGCGGATCAAAATTATTTATAAATTTAATACATCATTTTGTAATATTTCTTAAATATATATTTTTTTTATAAATATTTTTTGTAAATATATTTTTTATAAATATATTTTTTATAAATATTTTTTTTTTGCGCATCTTTTGTTTCAAGTTTTACAAATTAATTTCTTGTTATCTAACCCCAAAAAGTGTCTGGCTAAATTTGCTCGTTACTGTTGCTGCTGTTGCTGCTGCAGCTGCATTCAATTGTGCTTGTAACCTGAGTCAACAATGGCATCAACAGCAACAACAACAACAACAATAACACCCACTAACTGGCAACTGGAGGCGAGTTGTACACATGAAGAACATAAAGCAGTCGCCAAGCGGCTCATCAGCTTGTCTGGCTAGCAGGAGACCAACATTGACAGCAACAGGAGCTGCTTCAGTTGTCGTTGTTGTTATTGTTGTTATTGCTGCTGGGCCCTTTCAAGTGCCCAACTGTCTGGCCTACCCATGCCCAAAAAAAGCACTTCTTCTTCTTTTTTTTATTGTGTACGTGCCACGTCGCTGAAAATCATGGCCCGCATTTCTTTTTAAATAAACAGGCGGCAGCAGCAACACCAACAGCAGCAGAAATTCGCATATTTATTTGTTTATTGCATGCAGTGCCGTCCTGCTGCTCAGATGCTACACGTGCGATATGAGGAGTCCTTGCTCCTTGGTCCTGCGTCCCCTTTCCCAGCTGCATTCAAGTAGATGGACCACTCGCTGATGGTGTGGCTGATTCTGCTGTTGTTGCTGTCGCTGATTTCTGTCTGTGTGTGTGTATGAGTTTGCTTTTATGCCATGCTGATTTATTTCAACAGCTATTTAATGTCAAATGTAAAAGCCAGTGGGGGAAGAAAATACTGTTGCCTACATTTGTGCGTCCAAGGCAAGGAACTGTGAATGGGGCCAATTGAAATGTGGATACGTTTTGGTTTTGTGGTTGGCGGTGCCTTTGATACAACAACCTGACCAATAGCAACTGACTTCAACCGCCAGTGGGCTTAACAATAGTTCAACTACATTTTTGCGGCTTAACAGCTTGGTGGGAAAGTATTAGCTGTGTTTTGATAAACAAATTTTATTCACTCACAACTTCAGCTCAACTGGCTGCTTTACATTTATGGAAGCAATCAATTCTATAAAATAAAGGCAGATTATTTGAGAAACAGTTGGTCATTTTAGTCCCTTATGATCAAAGTGTAAAGCTGTAAATTGTGTATATATGTAATAAAATTATTAGCTGACTTATAAAATTATGTTTTAAATATAAAATATATTTGTATCTGAACACAGGGTATATTCTAGTTGATTATATTGTATACCTAATTTGCTTTGTTCGACTTGTGTTTGCGAACGTGCAGAATGAATTGGTTTCTCCACCAGCCAACTTTCCACTCCTGATCAACTGGTTATTATTCAAATTTGAATTTGATACATTTGGCATGAGTTTTGCCAATGTTTGCATAGCGTAAAGGACACTGAGCATGGGTGTCCATGTGTGTGTGTGTGTGTGTGTGTGTGTGGGTGGGTGCATTAATGATGGTCATTGCTGGGCATCCGGCCAAGCGATGCGCTGCTGTTGGGCTGTGGCTGTGGCTGCCTTTGTCAGGCATTGTCTAGACTTCATTCGAGTGCCTGCCTTGATTTATAATTATTGTCTGCGTGTGTGTGGCTGAGTGGAGTGGAGTGAGCTATGACAGACGGCAGCAGGTCCTGCAGGACAGCCACACCTAGCAGAGAGCGACCGAGCCCTTCAGCGTGCGTTGTCAACGTGCCGCGTGCTGACTAATAACCAAATTTCATTTCCTCAATTTTTGATTTCCTGCACTATGCGGTCAGAGCACTGTGCTGTCTATCTGTCTGTCTATCTGTCTGTGTGTGTGTGTGTGTGTGTAAGAGAGCCAGCAGCATATTTTATTATTTTAGCACGAGCACAAGTCAGCCATAGATGGTAAATGGTAGATTTTTGGCACGCACTCGAGAGGCCCAGAGCCGCAATGTCCTTTTTGCCCAGTGCAAGGGTTAACAGCTGCAGCCACGCCCGGCGCCAGGAGGTGGGTTGAGATTGGTCCCCTACCATCCCCTCCCCGCCCCCCTCCTTCCTATGAGTTTGTCAAACCGAAATTGTGGGTCTTTATTGTATGAGGCGAATGTGCTGGGCGCTATTGTTGGTTGCCAGAAATCATATTCATAAATAAAATTTGCATTTGGCATTTGAACGGGGCGACGAAGACGCGCGTCCTGGTCGCATGTGTTGCCAGGACGAGTGGCCATGGCCTGGCATTTGACACTCACACGATTGCCAGTGGCTTGAAGCGAGGACGAGCCAGGATAACGCTGTTCTCCTAACTCCCTCTCTCAGACTTTCTTTCTTCTGCCATCTATGTATTTGTGTGTGTGTGCTAACTGCCCGACATTATGGCACAATGGAATGTCCTTTTTACTTACGTGCTGGGCTAATATATATAAATTTGCTCGCCGGGCTCTGACCTGACCTTTCATAATGCTGTCAATTTGTGCGCTTGCCTGCACAAAATGTTCAAACATGCATATAAATATATATAAATAAAAATATATAAAATGTATGGCCAGCAAGTTTGTAACAACTTTGCAAGACCCATACTTAAATACACTATTGAATACAATTGATCTTAGTATTTTCCTTTATCAATTTCGAATTCAAATAGAAATGCAAGCAAAAACTAAAGATTTATTACACTTTGTTAGAATGCAATTGCCTTCTTTTTAGATACATTGCATTGTTATTATCAAACGCTCTAATATTTTATATTCTACATAAGTTCTTTATTCCATATAAGAAGTTTATTTATACAAAACTAACTATTAACTCAACAAACTTCAACGTTATACTTAAATAACCTTTGCAAGCGTATTTAATATGAGCACAATTCCATTTAATACATTTTGCAGCAATAATAATAGAATTATGAATATATTTCTTATATAAATAATAGGTCCCATTTTTGTGTACGAGTGTTGTGACTGGGCCGTTGGGCTGAATAATGCCTATAAATTTGCGATTTTATTTCTCAGAAAAATAATAAAATAATTGTGCTTTGTATTTTGGCATCCCGAACTTTGAGCAAATTGCAGCCACATCGCACGTTTAGCTATCAATACCAGGCTTGGATCCCTAGAAGGAGACTGTCAGAGTCTTCACTCACACTCACACACACACACATACATGCACGCATATTGTTACAATGAATGCATTCATGTGCATGTGCGTCTAAGTTGATACGAAAACTTAAACATTCAACAGCAAACTAAACAAAACTGTGCAAGGCAAACTGTCATAGAAAGATTTCAGGCAAGTACGTATAAGTCCCTGTGAACCCAAACAGCAAAACTTATTACAATGCACAGTGGAACATTTACCACAAACAATAGGCAAATATGATAGCCAGAAACTTTCAATGTGAAAACGCTGCAAATAACGTAAAAAGATGTAAGCCATAAGAAACCAACTGAATAGAGTATGAAAATAAGAATCATAATGTTTGCTTAGATGTTTTGTGCCCACTGTGCCACATTGTCAGAGGCAGTGCCATGGAAGAAACGGAAGCGGATGAGCGCGGCAGGACCAAACTCGAAGAACATATCAAAAGTTGTAGCGCGACTTTAATTAAACTTCGTACTGAGAAGTACTTTTGGCAGTTCAAGCATAGATATATATGTATATTTATGTATATATATGTATATGCAGGGATTGGCAACAATAAGTAGGCATGCCAGGCTGGCAGGACTCTAGCAGCACAATGCCAGTGTCTATAGCCGGCTAACACAATGGATCAGAGCTTGGAGGGAGCAAAGGAGCAGCAGCAGGAGTCAGGAGAAGAAGAAAACTTGCACACCAGGTGCCAGCAGTTGATGCCACACAACGTCATCGTCGCAGTCGTCTGATTTGAAACAAACTGTTGATGGCTTGTGGCAAGCAGCGTGGCAAGTTGATGGTGGGGAGCGGGGTGGGGGGGTGGGGCAAGTTACCCTCGTTGTGTATTAGTGTGACACCCAAGACAGTTAAGGATTAAATGGTAAAATACCACAAATTGCTGAAAATGCCGCAAAGTTTGCTGAATGTGTAGTGCCTGTTGTTGCCATGCCCCCCCTCATCCTGCCCCCACCTCTGCCCCCCACCAGCCCCCTATGGCATGCTAAACGTTAGCAGTTCTCGCTCAACTCGAGCGACTTCAGTCTACTTGGCTCCCATGTCGTTGATGTTGATGGCAGCTGAAGTTTGTCTAGCTATATGTGTGTGTGTGTGTGTGTGTTTCTTTGTCGCAGTGTGTGTGTGTGTGAGTTGCGACAATGTTGCAAGTGCATAAAACAAACACAAAATTAGTTGCAACGTGTGCTGCTTTTTACTTTTTTATTATACCCTGTTGCCATTAAAAGTGTGTGTAAAAAAAGGGTATGACAATGTTGAAGTGGTAAATAAAGTATGTGTGGGAGACAGCTGAAGGTATTAGCAACGCTATAGGGTATATAACAACAACAGATTTCGGAAACTATAGCAGCGTGAGTCAACAAATTGTTGTGTATAAACTTGCGAGTAATAAATAACAATAAATTGATCAAATGTATAGAGGTGTATAGATATACTAAATATGAACATCTTAGGCGATCTAAATATGATCTAATAAACTAGTTTTGTATGTAAGCTAAAGAGTATATAGAATATTAATACAAAGCTAGCGGATTTCACAAAGAAACAAAATCACATTAGATTCCAAATAGTTGTTAGCATACATTATTTTTGTTTTTCACAGGATATTACTTAGTCGTGCTGACTCGCCTAGAGCATTCTCACTGGTTATTATCATGTTGTCTTTTTTTTCGGGTTCGTTTCAACGAGTTGCCTGCGGCTAAGCTGACGTATACCCACCATGAAGAAGAAGAAGAAGCAGAAGCAGCAGCCAACAGCTGTCCAGGTTATATATATATTTTTTAAATATTTACTTTAAGCTTCTATGAGCTATACTTAATGCTTTAATACTAAAGAATGCAGCTAAAAAACAGCTGTAGCTAACTAATTACATAATATTATTAAATATGCTGATATTCTTTGCAGCTTACCTATTGTAGTAATTAAATATTATAAGCATTTAACATTTAAATTATAAAAGCTGCAATTAAATGTGCAAAATATATTTAATTTTTAAAACATGCTTTAAAAATACAAATTTTTTGTAAAAAGCACAGTACATAATCTATGAACATAAATAAATCAATGACCTTATTGGCACAATACTCTAAATAAAACTGAATATATATGTATATATGTATATATATTTATTGTTATTTACATATTGCATGGCGAACTTTTGTTCTAAAGCCGCTTAGCGTTGCATCCACTTGATTGGGAATGCGTAATCCTATTTATTCATATTACACACTCTATTGATGTCAACCTTATGTTGCCAATAAAATGCACAAAATATTGCCAGATAAAATCACTTGAAGCTTTCGCAAAGCTTTGAACCTTAATGAAAATAGTGGCATAAGGAGTTTCAAAGGACACATTTTAGTCGCTGCTTAGTTTAAACGTAGTTTCATCTATATATTTGTATATATATATATAGATATTTAACTGCAGATGCTGTCAAGTTTGAAAAGCGGCACCTCATTGCGTGCTAAATGGTTTCACGCTGCAAAATTACACACACACACACACCGACACAGCCACACACAGATACTGCACACACGCACACATGTATACATAGTTAAGTATGTGGGGATAAGAAGACAGTTGTGCTCACGACAGGCTTATTCAAAGAACCAGTTCCGAATTGTCAATTATATATCTACATATTCACATAGGTTGTGCATGCAAAAATATACAGTTTTAAATTAAAATAAATAAGAAAATTTAAATAAATTAAAAAACAAATTAATAATGCACCAAAATAATTTCAAAGTTGATCTACTGTTGGAAATAAAAACAAATAGAGTATTACTTTAAATGACTTCCATACTAATTAGATAAAACAAAACAAACCCACTTGCCACTTACCCACCATTACTACTCGACTATTCTCCTGCTATCCTGCTGAAGTTCATCTCAGTGAACTAGTTCAGTTCATATATGAGCGCACATAAGTAAGATGCAAATGCTGACTCCCACACCCAATCCCTGGGCTGCCATTAAGTATGCAGTACGTTACGCACTGTGGCTGACCCAAATAGAACGCACCTTTTTTGCTCTATATATATGTGTGTGTGTATATCTGTGGATTCTACTTCATATACTCGCATTTGCATGCAACATTTAACCGGAGCGTTGAGTGTCGGGACTTTGGCAACCGCAACGGCAATTAATTATGCCATTCTTTTGCAAGATTTGCGTTCCACTGTGCGGGTGTGTGTGTGTGTGTGTGTGTGCTGAGCATGTGAAACTAGCCGAAGTCGCTAAGATTTTATGCTCGGTTTGGATTTCAGTTGTGCCTCGTTGGCCACGCCCCCAAATAGGCAACAAAGCTGCGACTTCAACTCTGACTGCTAAATTTTGCATACTAGATGTGCAAAAACAAAAAGATAACGAGCAAAAATAAACAAACTTCAATTTAATTGTTTTCGAGCTGAGCCACTTGACTTGTACGTTACCCTTTTTTAATAAATAAAATTTGTGAGCACCCTTTCGCTCCCCCCCGCCCCCCCCCCTCGAGTCGTGTGCAACAAAGTCGACGGCAGAGTTTAATGGAGTGCATGCTGGGAGTTTGTTGCAAAATGGCGGCAAAGGATCAACTTGCACGAGAGCACAGAAACAAGATGGAGAACAACAACAACGGTAAAAACGCAAATAGCAAGCCACTTTTGTAGAGCAACGAAGCTGAGATGCTCTGCGAGCGTAAAAAATAATTCAATGATCCTCAATACAAATTATACAAAAAATATGAAACTCCTCATTAAAATGATAAACAAATAAAAAAATATAAATTAAAATAAATAAATTATAAAATACTACTTATACTGATTCAGTTGACAGTATAAATAAACCCCATTAACATATCTTTAAAAGGCAAAGATCAGTTATCCAATTCGGTTGACTTGACCACATTGCGTTAGAGTATAGAAACAATGTTGCAACTCTGCGACTTTGCCCGCCATCGTTATTTTACGCTTAGTGTGGCGCGAGCGCATAAATTTTTGAAATTAAAAGCGGCAAAGAAAACATGAAGCTAGGCAGGCAAACCGACGTCCTTGTTGTTGTCGTTTTTGTCGCGCATTGTTGCTGTTGCCTGTTGGCTGTTGGATGTTGGCTGTTGGCTGTTGCTGCTGCACTCAGGCAGCAGAGGCCAGGGCAGAGGCAGTCAGGCAAACACTCCAAGTCGCGCTTCCGGTTGCCATGGCGTATACTTGATACGGCTGCTGTGGGCGGCGTTTCAATATAGCGCCCAGCAGCCAGCAGCCAACAGCCAGCGCGCTGCGTTCGTTGCACTTAATTTTGAAGCGTTAAGTTGCACATAAATTTAAATGGGCGCATGCGGGCGCAATGGGCTCCCCTTACCCCTTTCCCTCCTCTCGTCCCTCCGGCCATGTGCATAACAATGCTGCCCCGAGTCAGACACTCTGTGCACTGTGATTTCAGACGCCAGCAATTGGTCAACTCGGGACGTGGCTTTGCCATCGTTGCCAACGATGTTGCAATTAATACTTTTGACATGGCATGCGGACCATGCCGACCAGCCGACCGATCCCAGACTTTATCAACAAACAAATGCATTCACATGTTACATACATACATACAAAGTTATTTGCACTTTAAGCCTGCGTTTCCATGGAAAATGTTCATTTCACTGCATACTGCATAATAAACATAGCAATTGATATGACAAGTTCAGTTTAAATACCACTCGAATTTTTAGCTTTTAATATACAATAAATTTATTTTAAATTTAAATTATTTTAAATATTCCTGTAACTTCTAAATCTATTTTCTGTGTCAGACAGCTTTTTAGACGGCATTAAATAAATAAATAACTTTCCGTCTCTTAAGGAAATAATTCGCTAAGGAATGCAGTTTGTTCATCAGAATGTAAACCAATAATGTAATATACAATGTAATATACTAAAGTAAAAGTTCAAAAAAGTACTCCAGTTATTATTTTTCTTGCTAGCTTAATTAAAATTATGTGAACACCTGTAACATATTCCTTGCTTATAAAATCTCGAAAATATTATAAACAGAATTTAAGGCCAAATGTGCAGAGACTTTATTTATTTAAAATATGATTATTATTCATACGTAATATACATAAAATTGTTTGTAAAACAGTTTATGACATCAATTTTATGAACTTGTCTTGCCTATAAAAGAAAAACACACAAATCTGAATATAATGTCAAGAGTTTGATTTATTCTTCTGATATACAACATATTATAACTTATAGAGTATGCGTTGGAATTATAGTTTAGTTTATTTTAATTTTGAACAAATTTTGGATAGCAATGTCAGAACCTCCAGAAAATACTACTACTACTACTATAAACCCCGCCGATTTGTGGCCAGTGCCACCGACGGGATGGATACCCCCGGTGTACCGTACAACAAAGGTGCCAGGAGCTGCGAGGAATCCGGATGCACCAGAAATACTTGGCGGCGATTCATTCGGTGTCTGGGATATTCTGTTTTATGTGACTTGCATATTGATACTGATAGTACTTCTAAGCTTACCCATTCTTGTCGCCTATCTGGTCTGGAAATACTATTTCCGAGATAACTGATGCTGTACTAACTGGAAACTATTGATTGGTTTCGATTTTAAACTCTTAGCATTTTTACAAATTTAAATGTACTAACTGTAGAATAAAAGCGCTTAAATTGATATAAATAATATATATAGCTCCGATTCTTGCCTTGGCTAATTTAACTAATTTAAGCTAATGTATGCTGGCATTAAATATGTCATGAGCATAAAAATTCAATTCGATGCTCGGCATAAAATTTGCGCTCATTTCAAATTTAGATCTCGTTTTTGGATCGTCGTTTGGATTTGAGTGAACTTTCTAGTGAATTGAAGGTTTACTGCCTGCTGTCTTACCATGACAATAACTCTATTTCGGTGCCACTAATCATCTTTTGTCCGTATGCCAACATGTTGTACCCTCATGACCATAAACTTTAATCAGGCGCAAATAAAATGAGCTGAACATAGGTGTTTGATAGGCCGATAGGCAGATTTAAATGCGATTCGGAATGCCAGCGACAAACAATTAATACCAGTTTATTTGGGCACTTAAAATAAAATTTAAATTCATTTATTGCCACACGCACACACACACACACACACACAATTATACACAATGTGTGACATCATTAGTTGCTGGATATGGCTGAAAATTTTTGGAATTTTCTACGTCGGTTGTTTTTGTTTTGATAAAAGTTTTCTAAACCGAAATTATTTTTACACTGAATGCAAAAATTTTATGCATTTTGTGCAGAATTTCAGTTAATTGCGTATAATTTATATGCTGCATGGCACATAATTTATAACTGCAGCTTATTAGCTTTTTGCGAGTTTGCGACAGGCAGAAAACGAGTCATTTAAATGAAATAAAATAAATGATAATAAACATTGTTGTTGCTCAGTCGACAGACAGCCCCCAAAAAGTGCCAACGTTTGCACTTCTTTTGCTGTCTGTTGAATATTGAATGGATTTATGGGCTACCCAACACACACACACACACTACACACATACACCCACTAAATCGCAGAGTAACGGCTTGCACTTGAACTAGCCCACTGAACTCTTGTGGCAATTTGATTAAAACAGACGCCGAGCATCAAGAGCCAAACTGACAAGCCGACAGACAGACAAACAGACAGACAGACAGCCAAAAATAGCCAACAGGCAGCTTAGTTTTTGGCCATTTGTGTTGACCATTTTTCCAGCATGTTGTGGCCTTTGTGGCATGAAATGTGGTTGCAGACGGCCAACCATTGGCATTTTTGGCCAGCATTTCGTTTATATATACTAGTATAGTACAAAAGTATCACAAAATCTGTGGTATACTTTAGATAACAATACGGTGGTAACAAATTAGAAATATTGTGCAAGAATATTTGATTTATAACGAAATAGGTAAACTAATATTTTAGGAAAATTCTCGCTGAACTTCGTTTTACACTGCAATTGGTTCAGTTTCCAACACTGGTTAGAGCGTTTTTGATTACAATATAAAAAAAGTCGAGAATTGTGTTAGGAAATAATGATTTATAACGAAATTAGTAAGCTAATATTTTGAGAAATATTCTTATTACGTCAGTTTCCAGCCCTAGTTGAAGTGATTTCGAGATTAATACGGAATAGCAGCGAATTTATTTAGGAAACAATTTAGAAATATTGCTAAATACTTTTCGATTTAAAGCAAAATTGGTAAGCTAATATTTTATAAATATTATTGTGCTGGAAATAGTTTGTACTTTCGATTTATAACAAAATTGGTAAGGCAATATTTTTAGAAAATTATCGTTTCTAACACTGGTTAAAGTGGCTTCGATTACAATATGAAATAGTGAAGAATTCGGTTAGGAAACAAATTAGAAATAATGATTTATAACGAAAGCGATTTTAGTTAGGATACAAATTAGAAATATTGTGCAATACTTTTGGACTTAGTAAATCAATATATGATAGATATTTTAGTGCTGGAAATTGGTTCAGTTTGCAGCCCTGGTTGCGGTAATGAGCAATGCTGTGGCTGCTGCTGCTGCTGCTGCTCTAGTTCCGTCGAGGTCGTCGTTCAGCTGTGGTTTATGCGCACGGAGATATGGCACAAACATATGCAGCATAAATATATGGGGTCAGCTTTTGTGTGCGTGTGTGTGTGTGTGTTAGAGGATGGGAGAGGGAGCTCAGTCGCTTCCTGGACTCTGTGCCCTGTGTTGTTATTTGGCGTTTGGGTGCTAGTGGCAATAAAACACATGAATGAGGCGAATGTTAGCCTTAGCAATGTCAGTGCCACTGACACTGCCATCGACAACAGCAGTAGCCGCCGGAATGGGGGTACCAAAAAGCAGCAGCAGCAGCTTCCAATATCAGCAATGAGCCAATGACAACAATGGGCCGAGTGGCCACAACTGACTGCACACATGAAAGCGACAATGCCAACTGTGTGAATGTAATGTGGTCGCCGAATCGACTGCTGAATCGGACTCCTGCATTTGCAGCATATGGGCCACAGGACGCGCGAATGTGCAACCAAAAAAAAAAAAAGACAGAGAAAAATCCAACGGAAAAAAAGTCAAATACAACAACAGCACAAAAATAGAGCATAATGAGCTCAGTCAGTGGACAGTTTGGACTGGCATTTCAATGGGTTTTCTCTGTGGTATTTTTTGGCTAGTGGCTAACTGGCATTTCAGGGGGGCTGGCGTAATGAGCAGTTGGTTTGACAGTTGCTGCAAACTATAGGGCATAACTTTCGTCCTGCTCGCAAGTGTGATTTATGGGGTGTACTTAGTTCACTGCGAGCGAGCATTATAGATGGGGCCCCTCGCACAGTTTTCAACTGTTTTCCCGTATTGGGCTAATATATAAGTCAAAACAATACTGAAAAGTTGCCAGCGCTGATTTAGTGTGCAAAATTTAAAACATTGTTGAATGCGCATTACAAAATAACGATCATTATGATAATGACAAACATTTCGCAATATATTTGAGTTAATTTATTTATTATTTCAAACGATTTGCACTTCAAATTGTTGTGCTTGTTTTACTAATATATATGCAAATATGACAGTAGAAAATGTAATCTTTTTTATGTATACAGCACAATTTCTGAATCAGTTAAAAAATTCAGCTTTTATATTAAAACTGAGACTTTAAGTTGCTAACAAATTGAATAGATACAAAACTGTCACCTAAATTCAAAAATGCTGCAGCACTAATTTGTTGGCTTATCTATTAGCTTTTTACCACATCAGAAAACTGAAAAAAGGTCGAGCATTTTTAGAAATGATTTCCCCAATGCATTTAGTAAATTTCGCTTGCAGGCTGTTTGCATTTTGGCTGCTGCATGGTGATATTTATATCCACTTTTTGGACCAAGCATAATGCCATTAGGCACTTTGGCTGCATAACGGGCCTTAAATGTTCAACGAGATAAGCTATTGTTAGCCCCACACACACACACACGCACACACACGCACGCACACACATGTGTGTGGCGAAACTAACGGGAATGCTTAGCGTTCTCATCCATCAGACGACACTTTTCTGTTGTGTGTTGTTGCTGAGCAATTTTGCGCTGTGTCTGCCCCCAAGCAATTTAGCGTAATCTATGGCGCTTGCAATGAAACTACAACCCGGCATTAGAATAACAATGAAACGCCTGACATGACAACGGACGAAAGGAGCCGCGACAAATTCGCGCTACCTACGCAAAAATCAGCAGCCGAAAAACGCGCTCGACGAAAACCAAAATAAAAGCCCACAAACCCAAACCAATTGACGTTGCCATTGTCATTCGCATACTTGCACATTCATTTACCACACACACACACATAGACACACACACAGTAGTGACCGCCTGGGGCGTTCCAGTGTACAAAGCGGATGCCCATGCATTCAGCTGCAACAACAACAACAACAGCATGATCAACAGCAATACCAATACTAATGCCAGCACCAACACACAATTGAGAGTTTCGCACAACGCTGCGTATACGTAATTTATTACAAGCGCCGCCATTTTGCGTCATTTCGCGCACTGTGCGCGTGGTAAGCGTATACGTGTGTGTGTGTGTGAGTGTGTAAGTGTGTGTGTGTGAAGATAAAATGCAAAATAGACGTCACGGCAGCTGCTGGTGTTTAGATAGGCGAGTCCTCCCCGAGGACGCGCTCAGCTGCCATTTGCCTTCACATGCCCAGGCTACTTGCCTGAAATATGTCAGCGCTCATGTTCAGTCTGCACTCTGTACATGTGTCTGTGTGTGTGTGTGTACGTGTCTGTCTAATTCAATTGCAAATGTTAAATGCAAAAGCGCCATCGAAAAAAAAAGTAATGTGACCTGGCTGGCAGTGATGAGCACAACACACACCCTCACACACACACACACACACAGACAGCCAACTAATTTGCCATCAACATCGAAAACTAACTAGCAACAAGCGATTTGGGCCTCGCTCCAAAGTGCTGGGGCAATTTCAACAACAAATTCTCATTATGCAAATCAATTTTACACTTTTTATTGCCTTGCCTCTTGATGGAATTCCGTGCATTAATTTTAGGGAGTTTGTTTGGTGTTTTGGGGTGTACAGTGTACACTGTACAGGCATTATCGCAGCGTTAAAATCATTTCGAGTGCAAATCTTCAATTAGGCAAAACAAGAAAATTGTGGAAATTTTCAGCGCCGCTGGCTGCCCCAGCACTAAAGTTTGTTTATATTTTTTGCCACTCGCTGTGCCTTCTATTTAATTCATTTATTTATTTTTTTTTGCATACAAAGCTGGCTTGCTTTTGCTGTTGGTTTCCATTCATCGAGCTAATTATGCGCCACAATGCGTCGCAGGGGCCATTGTGCCGCCTCCAAAACTCCCCAAAACTCATCAGCAATGTCTATGCTCGGCAAAAGGGGATGAATTGCGAGCTAAGGTCAAGGACAGCTGGCGGAGGGGGGCCAATGTCTGTCTGTATGCCTAGTTGAATGTTTGACTCAAGGCTTGAATGTGCAGGCAGATAGAGTTGGACTTTGTGGAAGCCAATTTAAAGATTTGAGAAAGTACTTTTCGGAATTGGCATTGCAAAAATTTTATAGAAATAGCTAGTCAATAAAATGTGAACTTTCTAACTTTTTATTTAAGTTGGTACTTTATATCTGATTTTAAAGCCTAAAGATGAAATGAAGTTCTTGCTTGAACAAATTGCAAAACACTTTAAAAACACCTTGTCCTGTTAGCATATAAGTTCTTTGCCTCACCTAGACATGATTTATTCAGCTTATGCTTTTACTCAATTATCAAACTGTTTGGCTTGCAACATTTCTGAGTATTCTGATGCTGATGCTTATTCCATCCGGCAGTGGGCACTTTTATGTTGTTCCATTTGATGTCTGAGCCCTAAAACCAATGCCAAGGCTAATGAGAGCGCCTTACATTAAGGACATTCACATGATGTTGCTAGGCCTTGACTTTGTAACAAGATAAGTCACTTTTGTGCCATAAAATGTAACATGTTACTACTTCCCCCAACCAATCTCCCCAACAGACAGTCTGCCTGTTCCTGGTAAGAGGGTTGCTCGACTGCAAGCAGGCCATAAAAACTTTTGGCTATGTTTATACAATTAACACGATGAAAAATTTCAACAACATTTGTTTATCTTGAAGGCAGACGCGTGTTCCCAGACTGTGATTAGAAAATTGCCGACAAATAAATGAAAGGCATTACATTTGTTGTTGTTGTTGTTGTTGTTTTTTTGGGCTACCCAAAACGGAAGGAAGCAAGGAAGTTGCTTTTCTTTTGTTTCACGGCGCTTTCACTCTCTCTGTTTTTTTTTTCGGTTCTTTGGGCTCTGGGTTGACTTTGCGCTTAATGCTGATAGATGATGTTGATTGGAAAGACTGATGCGACGAACCAATAATCAAGTCAGGACTAGGACCAGGACCAGGGCCGTACCTAAGCCCTTCAAGGCCGAGGCAGCGCGTGCCGCAGCTCAGCAAGCAACAAAAGCAGCTGGCGATGGAGATGGAGTGCCAAAGAAAAGCGAGGAAATACGTAAATGTGGAAACGCTGCTGGTGAGCAAGAACAAGAAGCAGAAGAAGAAGAAAGAGCCGCAGTGCGCGACCTTTTAACAGTGACGCACATTCTCACAAAAAACTTTCAAGTTGGGCGAGCCCCAAAAATGGCATACGAGAGGCAACAGTCGCAATGGGGTCGACGGCGGGGGCGGGGGCGTGGCAGCCACAAGCCGCAAGAGCCTGCGTCTGCTTATACCCTGGGTCAAAAGGGCATGATGAAGTTGTGTAAAAGTATGCAACAGGCAGAAGAAAGCAAACGGTTATTCAACTAGAGAGTTATTATTTGAAATATAAGTTCTCGTATGCCCGAGTCAGCTCAAGATCAAGTTTTGGAGACAAATATAAACTCGGAAAACCAACAGAAAATAACGAAAGTGCAAAAAGGATTAGCATAGTTTTATATGCGATAAACGGCAAATGCAAAATGTATTTTTGCGTATTTGATTCCATATTCATGTGTCTATAGGATCCATGAAAAAAACTATAACCTGTCCTTTTTTTTAAATTTTCTATGAAGCTAATACCTTAAGTTTAGGTATATTTAATGGCAAAAACTTCTATAGAGTATCTCAACTTCGAGTTGTGCAGAATTTGGCGAGCCTTCTGGTTTTGCGCTCTCTCCCTCTCTCTCTCTCTCTCTCTGCTGTCTCAATGTCGTTCCGGTTTTCTTTTTGTCCTGTTATTCATAGCTTATAAAACAATTCCCCTGGCTATTGCGCTCTAATGTTGGTCGAGCAATTCGCCTGCCGCCCACACTCTCGAATCCCGGCAAAGGCATCTCGAACAAAAAATAAAAAATAAGGAAAAAAGCAACGTCCGTATGACTACTTAAGGTAAATAGATGGCACTAGCTGTCCCGGCCCGGCCCAGCCTGAACCTGAACCTGAACCCGAACCCAAAACCCAGGGCACATGCAGCACACACACAGGACACACAGGACACACAGGACAAGCTTCGCCTGCCACGCGCCTGATGCTGATGATGATGTTGCTTATGTTGTAAACATTTTAAGCAAATTGTTTAGGTAAATAGATAAGACGTGACCTTTTTTCACGGGCACAAATGCATTGGCGGTGTCAGTAGTGGCCAGCCCCAGGGACTCAGTGGGAGAGTGGGTCTAGTGGGGTTTAGTGGGGCGTGGGCTTGGCTTATGCCTAGCTAATGTATTACTTACCATTATTATGCTTTCTACTTTTTGCTTTTTGCCATACATATCTTTTATGTATTATTGTCAATTATAAAAAAATAGCGGCACAATGCATGCGGGCTGCGGATCGCTTCAGCTGCGACTCCTCCACTTTGACTATTGCCATTGTCCTGGCTGACATGGCTTTTGTGTGCGGCACAATAGTCCTGTTTCTAGTGCTGCTGCTGCTTCTATTTCCCCCTCATTGTCGTCTTTAAGTTGCAAAATATGCAAATAAATAAACATAAAGTAGGTAAAATTGTCTGGCCAACAACCCGAGTGCGCCTGAGTGGCCTCGTCCTGTTTACTTTACTTTGCCTCGCATTTGGGTTTGGGTTAACTCAGCCTGCCAAGTAGACCCGAGAGGCTGGCGCTTAAAGTGTTAATGGTGGGGCCGGGTTACCATACACGACAATGACCCTGGGGTGACATGCGCAGGACGTGCGGGGTCCTTGTTACGGGGATAGGCGTTGGGGTCACAGATATACATATCATCTTACTACTAAAAGCTGAACTTTCTTCGACAGTGACATGATAGTTAATACTTATCATTGAAGTGGTTATGAATTTACATACACAGCCGAAGTAAGTTGCCAATCTAAACATTGTCGAATACACTTTTCAAACTTTAAACAAAATCCTTCAAGCTTCAGATGCATGAGAGATAGATTAGAAGGATGTTTTCAAATAGCAAAAAACTAAATACTTTTATAGTTAGCAATCAGTAAATGCGGTTAATAACAATGCTTTATTTCGGTCTCAACTATCTAAGCAATTTACTTGCTATCAGCACACTTATTGCGTTTTAACCATTTTTGATCTAGTCTAATGACAGTTTATCTATGCCTTGAACTTGGCGCCAATATGATGAGTCATAATCGGACTACGCGTGCGAGCAATTGATAGCACTATCATAATTATGAACATTGAACTCTGGAGTTTCCATAGTTATTATTCAATTTATATATGGCAATCGGGGAAACTCTGCAATAATTGAATGCATGTTCTGACCTAATCAAAGGATCGTTGAAAGCTGATAAGTTTAAGCAACACATTTGCACACCTGTTGTTAGATAACGATGGGGAAACTCCTTATTACGAATATGCTTCCTATTAGATACAGCGTATCTAACGACAGAAGTTAATTGGGTTATCAGTTTATATGGTTATATGTATATATTTGTGTATAAATATAAATATGTGTAGTTTCCGATCATAGTAACCATTAGTTAACATTAGCAGATAGATATCGCTCAGATTTTTTGATTTAACTAATTGTTATACTCTTTTCGAAGAAAATAGTATATTAAGTTTGTCCTGAAGTTTGTAACGCATAGAAGGAAGCGTCGGAGACCCCCAAAAGTTACTGCCAGTATGCTTAGAATGACAATATAAATTGATCTAGCCATGTCCGTCTGTCTGTCTGTCTGTCTGTCTGTCTGTCTGTCTGTCTGTCTGTCTGTCTGTCTGTATGTATGCAAACTAGTCCCTCAGTTTTGAGCTATCGCGATAAAACTTTGCACAGACACTTATTATTTAAGGGGACAGCACATTGGTCGGAGCCGGCCGGATCGGACCACTATATCTTATAGCTGCCATACAACTCGAAGTCGGTTTTGGCCATATATCCCACGTTTTTCAATCTATTGCGATGAAACTTTGCGATGATATTTATTATTCAAAGAGACATCACATTGGTTTGGAGCCGGCTGGATCGGATCACTATATCTTATAGCTGAAATACAACTCGAAGTCGGTTTTGGCCATATATCCCATGTTTTTAAAGCTATCGCGATACAAGTTTGCACAGATACTTATTATTCAAAGAGACATCACATTGGTTGGAGCCGGCCGGATCGGATCACTATATATTTTAGCTGCTATACAGCTGGCAATGAATTAAATATTCTTAGAACAAAAAAAAAATGTTACGCGACAAAACGATTTTGTACAGCTTATGAAATTTCAGTGGTGCAGTTGGCAGAGTGAAAATTGCCTATAGGTTCGAAAAGAGTATAAAATCTTCGGCACGCCGAAGATAATCCTTCCCACTTGTTTTTATTTAATTTAAAACATATATACAACCATATTTATATTGATTAATATTCTGATATACTTTAGTAATGAACATATTTTTATATCTTTCTTCGAAGAAAATAGTATATTAAGTTTGTCCTGAAGTTTGTAACGCATAGAAGGAAGCGTCGGAGACCCCAAAAGTTACTGCCAGTATGCTTAGAATGACAATACAAATTGATCTAGCCATGTCCGTCTGTCTGTCTGTCTGTCTGTCTGTCTGTCTGTCTGTCTGTCTGTCTGTCTGTCTGTCTGTCTGTCTGTCTGTCTGTCTGTCTGTCTGTCTGTCTGTATGTATGCAAACTAGTCCCTCAGTTTTTGAGCTATCGCGATTAAACTTTGCATAGACACTTATTATTCCAGGGGACAGCACATTGGTCGGAGCTGGCCGGATCGGAATACTATATCTTATAGCTGCCATACAACTCGAAGTCGGTTTTGGCCATATATCCCATGTTTTTGAATCTATCGCGATGAAACTTTGCACCGATACTTATTATTCAAAGAGACATCACATTGGTTGGAGCCGGCTGGATCGGATCACTATATCTTATAGCTGCCATACAACTCGAAGTCGGTTTTGGCCATATATCCCATGTTTTTAATCTATCGCATGAAACTTTGCACCGATACTTATTATTCAAAGAGACATCACATTGGTTGGAGCCGGCCGGATCGGATCACTATATCTTATAGCTGCTATACAACTGGCAATGAATTAAATATACTTAGAACAAAAAAAAATGTTACGCGACAAAACGATTTTGTACAGCTTATGAAATTTCAGTGGTGCAGTTGGCAGAGTGAAAATTGCCTATAGGTTCGAAAAGAGTATAAAATCTTCGGCACTCCGAAGATAATCCTTCCCCACTTGTTTTACTATATATTTATAAACAAAATTGTAATAATTTTACTCTCTTATACATACAAATTTACAAATATTCTGCAATTATTTCAACACAATATATTTTAAACATAAATACGAATTTTTTAAATTTTAAATCACTAAACAGATCTCAATCCTGATGATTCCTGGTTGTCCATAAGCGACTCAAACACTTTCCTAGCAAAGTTCCTCAGCACCTTGCCATTGTTGTTCTGGGGCAACTTGTCCACGAAGTGAACTCCAGCATTCAGTTGCTTGTACTCCACAACAACACGCTTGGCCACATGATCGATGATCTTCTGTTTGGTGATCTCAGCGCCAGCCTTGACGATAACCAAGGCGCCGGCAGCATCGGTGTAGCCCATGTTCCTGACACCCACAATGCAAACATTTTGCACCTCGGGCAGCTCGCAAATGATCTGCTCGATCTCGTTGGGCCAGTAGTCCTTCGATTTGTACTTGAGCACATCCTTCTTGCGATCGATCAGGAATAGATTGTTGTCATCATCGAAATAGCCCAGATCGCCGAGTTTGATCCAGCCATCGATGAGAGTGGCGGCCGTATCTTCCGGATTGTTCACATAACCCTCCCACTTGACGCCCGCATCAATGAGTATCTCACCGGCCTGATTGTGTCCCAGAGCATTGCCCTCCTCGTCCACGATCTTAACCCGAACGCCGGGCGGCAGTCGTCCCACAGAGCTCTCCAGCCTATGATCGATATTGATGGCAATGGCGCCCGTCTCAGTGGCGCCATAGGAGAACATAATGTTGCACTTGCTCATCAGATCCTGGCCCTTCTGCAGATTCGCCGCCGACAGCCAGCCACCGACAATGATGCAGTTGCGTGCACTGGCCAAATTCTGCTCAGTGGCCAAAGGACTGGTGAAGACCTCAAAGGCCTGCCAGGGCGCCAGCACCAGCATGGTGACCTTGTACTTTTCGGTCATGCGAATGAAGCTGTCGCCACTGAAGGGCTCATTGAAGATGACCTGTGTGGTGCCATAGAAGAAGCCCAACGTCATCACCATGAAGCCCGTCATCCAGTCCAGTGTGGCGCTGGTCAAGGTCACATCGGTGCTGTTGGTCAATCTGCAAGGAACGCCGACAGTTATAGCAGAGAAGTCATACTAATCAGTGACTCATTGACTTACTGTTCCACTTTGTTGATATGCCTATGAGATACGGCCACAGATTTGGGATTGCCGGAGGTGCCCGATGAGCATAGAATAGCGGCTGTTTGATCGCCGTTCACGGCCAGAGCTTCGGGTCTAATCAAAAGCGAGAGGAAGCGAGTTTGGCACAGTTCTCGAAGGTGAAATGGTTTGCTTAACTCACTGGTAGAAACGTTCCATGGGATGTGGCTGCAAGAGATCCTCAATGCTGGGCACACCCTCCACGCGTCCTGTCAGCGTCACATACTTGGGATTCCAGGCCTTTGTGACCTCCTTCATTGTCTCATAGTCCGCGGCATCGCAGAACATAATCTTGGGCTTTGTCGTCTCGTACAGGGCCCGGATGACATCGGGCTCCTTCATGTAGGTGTAGGCAACGGCATGGAAGGGTGTCGTATTGAAGAAGCACCCGACTACCACTGAGCCTTGGTAGGTGCTGGCATTGCCAATGATACCGATGACATCCTCATGCGTCAGTTTCTCACTCTTGAAGTAGAGTGCAATCCTAGTGCCCCAGGTGTGGATGTCAGCAAAGGTCACCACACGTCCGTCCATGTCTGTGATCTATTATTGATTGATACATGATGTATATACAGCTCGGTTTTGTTGTTGTTCCTGTTGCCTTTGCATTTACCTGGGAGACATTTTGGGGCCAGTTCCTCAATGTGTTGAATGCCCTTTCGCCCACAGAGCAATCGTAGTGGTAATGTCGACGCCTGGGGACTCCACTCCACACTTTCGTCTTCTCATTGTAGAATGTTGGGAATAAAGCTTTGGTTTTAGTTGCCATTTTGTCTGCACAAGAGTTATTGAACTACTGTCTGTTGTCCAAGGCGAACGATTGGCTTTATATAGGCGTATCGGTTAGTCCTAAGCTATTCAAATATTTATCTTATGTTGATAGGGTTTGTTTATCGTTTGTTGGTGCAAAGTTTCAATTAGGTTTTATGATTGTGGATTTAATGTTTGGTCGTCAATAACTAGTGGCTTATCTTTCATTTCATTTCTCTTTTCATTTCCTTTAAATGGCTTTCGCTTTCGCCTTTTTGTTCGGCCAATTGTTACCAATTGTTGCCAGTACTATTCCATTTTCATACCAGGCGGGTGCCTAAGTTCATAATAGCGAATATCGTATTGTATTATACTACAAGTTTATTAAGCACATTTCTTCTGCTAAATCCTTATCTTTTTTATTTGGCGTAATTACAAAACACACGAAAATGTTTTTTTGATAAGGAGCATAAATTTGGTATTTTACAAGTGCTTGTCAACCAGGCAGCTTTTATTTAACGGTGCTCAAATTCGCTTTTGGGCACACCAAAAAAAGAAGAAGAAAGCGATAAATATGCAAAAAATATGAACACAAAACAAACAATTACCGGCAACAGGACAAGAGCCACTCGTATCCCTGGTACCTCCTCGTCCTCCTTGTGTCCCCTCCACGTTCTCGTTTCACGCTCGACCGGGAGCTTCATCTTCATCTTTTGCAGCTGCCAAAACAGTCAAGTGTTTCTTTTTCCGTTATTGCCAACCCCCAAAGGCCGGCATCTAATCGAATCTGATGGCTTCACACTGATAGGAGCAGCTGCTGCTGCTGCTCCTGCTGCACCTACTTCATCCTCCTCCTCCAGCCTCCTCCTCCAGCCTCCTCCTCCATTCTCTGCCCACGAATCTGGCCACGACTTTTTTATTGCCTTTTATATTATTGTATTAGCCAAGGCATATGCTTTAAATATTGCCTGTCCCTTTGCCTTCCCAATCTGCAGCGATGGTCTTTGTTCGAGCTGCTGTTGTTGTTGCTTTGTGCAGATTTCAGCGCCGATTTTTATGTTCGGCGTTTATTATGCCTCACTTTTTTTCGCGCCTCCTTTTAACCCCTTGTTTTATGTGCCGCGTGTGTCGACCGGAAATGCCTCATTTTTAGAAGTGTTTTGCATTTTGTTGCCGCCTGACTTTTTTTTGCCCCCCCTCGGGTTGTTTTCTTTTTTGCGTTTTTCTGTTTTCAACAATTGTAAACGCGTTTTTCCTTTCTATGGGTTGTGTTGTTTTTTTTTTTTGTATTCTGTTGCCTTGCGTGTGTTGTTGTTTTGGTGTTTGGGCTTTTGGTTTCCATTTTGCTCTGCTCTCGGTTATTTGTGAGATATATGCAAATGTGTTGGCAGTTATTTGTGTTGAGGATTTGTTTTAGCTCCGGCTCCGCTCATGTTATGCATATGTATTTGTGTTTTAGTTTAGTTTTGTCAGCCAGCCTGACATGGCATATGGATATGTACATGTTGTATGGATATGGATATGGTTTTGGGTTTGGGTTCGTTGTTATTATTTTTTTTGCGGCCCGCTTTCGTTTGATTTATGCTGTGAAATATTTCAACTGCAAATTCTTTTACGCACACGTTCGAATTTCGTTAGTTTCCTTCCATTTGTATATTCATTGAAAGAGCAAGATTAAAGAATCAATTTGATATTAGGCGCATTTTCGACCCCCATTGACTGCTACAGTTTTAATTATTTATATTTTAATCGTAATGCTGATAAGGCAATATAGGCGCCTCTGTACAAAGAGTATGCTCTGATAGTAGTCAGTGTCTTATCGAGACCGGTTAAGTGAGTTTTGTTTTAGTTCAGCGATTGCCTTAATCGAGGAGTGACGTTAGCAAAGCGATGCAAAATTTTAAAAATTAAATATATAGTATATTATATTTTATAATCTGTGAAATATAAAAAGTGACAAAGTGCAATGAGAATTTTTACTTGAACTTCGAACGGCAAATTGTGTTTTAACTTTAAAAGTAGTACTAATAAAATGTCCAAATCAGGATCAAAAAGCCATTGATCCAGCCATAACTCGTTTTTCTATATGCCTCAAAAACGGGTTTTTGGCAAAATAAAATGTCGTAGTTTTCGTGTTTAGAAAACATGAGTTTTAGGGGCAAAGCTTAATAAGCCTTAACTTTTGCTGAGTCACGATTAAGTATCTGGGCGATTCCCTGCTATCAGCAGTAGTGTAAGGGAGAGCGTAGTTCGTCTTCTGATATCAGTGGCGCTTCCGGCGCCTCTAATTCAAAGCTAAACAAATGATAACAAACGATTTGAGAATTACCAGTGACAAGTCATGGAATTTCCATGTGCGGTATTTCATTGAATCTTATCTGCATACCCTGTAGCCGTTACAAAGATAGGGTTTTGTATAATTGTGGAAAGTTGAATAAATTTAATTAATATACACTTAACAGCAAATTCAACGGCTGATTACTTTTGATTAATATACACTAAAGAGCACATTCAACGGCTGATTACTTTTGATCAAGAGCATTTTCATCGGCTGATTACTTTCAGGTTCTCTTTTTAAAAGTTTTAATATAGCAGTATTTAACATTATGCTATTGCCTTATGATTATGCTTTACAAATATCAAAATATTACATTTTGAATCCTTTTCGGCTTACAAATAGTGGCCCAAATGGAAGCAGCATTCCGAACGTAGCCATCATAAATAAAAGAAATGAAATCATTTCAAGCAATTTGTCTACAGTTTTGTGTCACACTTTCTGCGCCATTTCTCACATGCCATAAAAATGCTACACACATACACAGAACACCACAAGGCAAGAGCTGGGATGCGCAGCCACTACGAATCCAGGAGCAAGTTGGCCACCCGGGAAGGTGTCACGCTGATAAATGGCGTTGCCTTACTTACGCCAACTTCTCTATCGGTCTTTCTCTGTACCTGGCCAGAGCCTCCCTTAGCTTCCTTCTATCCTTCTATCAGATTTTGCGTTCGCCATGCCCGCTGCCATTTTACGTTTATTTTCCACGCAAACTTTTTTCGTGTGCCAATTTCAAGAAAGATTTCCTTTAAGTGTAATAAAATGCAGTGTCGCTGTCATAAATCTATTCCGCTCGATTGTCGACGCCACAAAATTGAAATGCATTGACATTGAAAAATGAATTATAAAAGTGTACAGACTACAGAGTACAGAGTACAAAGGCAGCCAAACTTTCACAAAGCGTGTCAATATTTAGCATTGGCATTTCATAATATGCAAAATTGTGTCGCAACGTTAATGCGGAAATTAAATATTTTCCAAAAAAAACTTGAACAACACAAGAAAAGGAAAAGTCGAAAGCAACAACAACAAACCGCCGTCGAAACAATTTGAAAACATTTTCGTTGACAGCGGGCCCAGAACCAGAGAACACATCCAGACATAAACACACACAAAACTGTTCCCTGTTTGCGCATGAGAGTATGCTACACACACATACATCAGCAGCAAGTCAGGGGTGTTCCAAGAAACACTTTCGCTCGAAATGCGTTCACTGTCAAGAATAAGATGCGACTATAATTGTGCATTTATTGGTTTTCGTTTAGTTCACCTTAAAGTTAAGCCCACTTTTATTATTGGCGAAATAGCTGCGAATGCAAATTCAAGAGCTTCAGCTTTCTACTTATACATGTGTATGTTTAGTTTTTGCGCTGGCAAAAACGTTTCTGCGAGCTGGCTTAAAAATTCTAATAACACAAATATTTGCAGATGAAAGAGGTACTAAAAGGCATTTGGCCGCACACTCCACTTGTCAAATCTAGACTGAGAGCGGGTAGCTACACGGAGTAACGGCTATGGACTGGGACAGGGACTGGGACATCTCTCGACCCCTTGCTCCCATCATGGATAGTCCGCTGCCGTTGAGCTCAGTTCAGTTCAGTTCGGTTCAGTTCAGTTGCCAGTCGCAATCTACCGCCCCGGATGACAGTCACTGTCACTCCATCATTGCGGCCCCGGCGTTGGCATACTTTTTAACAACACCAGAGACAACAACAAGCCACAGACAAACTAACAAAAACCGACTCTCTCTCACACACATGGAGTAACAAAAAATGTGTAATTTTCGTAGCATGTTTGCTGCGTTTTGCACTTTTGCTGCACATTTTTCATTTGCTGCGCACAACTTTTTGACATGTTGCAGAGCAAATTGAATAAGTCCGCAAAAAAACCACACACACACACATACAAAACAATAGAACAAATGTTGCCCGACTTTTGTTGTGCGTGTGTGTGTGTGTGTGTCCCCCCCCGGGTCGAAATAATCAAATTTGCATTGCTTCCAGTGCCTGGCAATTGCTAATCGCTTTCTGATGAACTGGCTGCCCCGCCCATTTTCCCACTGATCTCTGCGCAAATTGTACTCCCAAGATATGGAATACGGCCAAAGCCTCAAAAGGTTTTTCGCAACAGCAAGAACAATACTCGGGCCTGAAAGCCACAAGTAAGCAGGCTTCAGGTCGAGTGTGCTCGACACACAAATGCCCTGTAATATATTTTAAGGCTAGTCGTATTTGTGGTCGGTCAATTCAACGCTTATTTAGTGCCTTTTACTCAAATTTTCAATTTAGCTACTATTTTTACTATTATATTTAAAGTAGAAGATTTTTTTAATGTATTTAGTTTTCTCCTTTTACTTTTAAGAAAAATGTAAACATTTTTGTTTAAAACTAATACTTATTGCAAGCATTTTAGAAAATGTAAGAATATTATAAAAAAACCTGTATTGATATTTTAAAAGAGTATTATATTTTTAGTAATTAAGTTTAGTTGATTTATTTTTAAAAGCATATTGCAAACATATATAGCAATATATTTGATATTATTCTTGACTTTTTAAGCTTGTTGTCACCTGCATACCCCATATATTTTAGGCAAAGAGCTCATATGCTTTTTAGCATTAGCCAATATGTGGCTAAGTGAAGGCACAAAAGTTACAGTCAATTGTGCAGCCCTATTAGAGCAACTCTGTGTATGCATGAAATGCTTAGAGCATCTTCTACTTTTTGAGGTTTCATATATGACGACCGAAATTGAATTGAGAATCCCTCACGTTCAATTCATGGCTAGAAAAGTGTAGGGCATAAAGGAGAGGTAAGTGCTTTTCACTCAGCAAAGCAATACATATCACACACACACACACACAGAGGGGGAAAGAAATGTGCAATTTCAGTTTTGGGACTGGTCGCTGTTCACTTTGTCTTGGCGATTTTTCTTCATTTTGTGAAATCAATCAAATGCAGGCTGCCTGCCTCGTTGTTCTTGGGCTCTCTCACTCTCTCTCACTCTCCCTGACTTTCTCGGCCTGTTGTGTGTATGTATGTATGTATTTTGCTGTTGACCAGTGACGGCCACGCCCACATCCCACAGCCCACAAACGTGCAGGCGCCTGGGCTGTCAACACAGTCGCCTGACCCGACTACTCCCTCCTCCTAGCCTGTTTGCCTGCCTTCCTGCCGACCAGGCTGCTTGTTGGACATTCATCAAGCCATTTCATCTATTGACTGATTGATAATATTTTTGATAAATGATTGGCGGCGACGTTGTCGTTGCCATTGCCGTTGCCGTTGTGCTCCTGTGCCCAGGCACTGGGACCTTCCACTTGGCCTTCCGGGCGTGGTTATTTACGGCGTGCAAAAGAGCCAAGCCAAAGGATTTATAGGTACGCTGCCGATAGCTGAGCTGCTGCAATATGCAAATTGATGGATCCTCGATAGGTCATGTACATATGGCTGATATGGGGGCAGGATGCGAGCATGGGCCTCGCCTGGCCTGGCCGGGCGAAAGTTGTCCAATGCTAAGCTTATGGCTTTAGCTTGTTACTTGATTGAGCTGTCCGTCGAGCAGACACTGAAAGGGGCCAAAGCGAGCATTATGCCTTCACACTATGCTCGACTTATCATTTTTCATATACAGCAGCAGCAGCAGTGGAGGAGGAGGAGGAGGCGCGTCAGCCATGCGCATAACGAGTTGAACTAATAAAAATTAATTGAAACATCAACATTAACACCACACTCTAAGCGATTAGAATCAGTTCCAGGCAGGCGCACACATTAAGGTGTTGTATGGCTGTTGTTGTTGTTTTTATTGCTGTTGCTGTTGCTGTGTTGCTGTTGCTGGCAGTCAGGCACGCGCCAATGTTTACACGGCTCATGGCACAAGCGACAGGGCCGAGGTTGAGGCCGAGGCTCATGGTGGGTGCTTGGCTTGGCTTGGCTTGGCATATGCGAACCAAGAATCACAACAATCAGACAAGCAACACCACAACAACATCGGCTAGCAGCAGCAGCAGCAGCAACAGCAACAACGCCAACAACTACAACTTAGGGACACGGCCACATAAAACGCCCACATTGGACGCGCAGTTTCAGACGGACGCGCTTATACAATAAGCCACACTTTGCAGAGACAACACACAACAGACAACGGACAACGGACAACGGACTGTGGACGGGCCAAAAGCTGAATACAACGTACGTGGACTGCGGACGGACTTTGCAGGTTCGCGGCAAAAAGGTAGCTAAAAATCTTTCGTGCAGAACTCGACGGTGGTGGCTCTGTCGCATTTATGTGCGGCATGGGGCATCAACACTTTCTAATGAACTTGCTTGTAAATGATTAAATAATAAACAAATATGAGTAGGGCCTAATGAAGAAATGCCTTCAAACGAAAAGTAATGTACAAATAATTAAAATATATATAATCAAAAAAAAGATACATACATACATACATAGATACATACATTTGAAATATTTTTATAAATATACAAATACACATATAAAAAAGGTTTTCAAAATATATTTAAAAAAATAGCTGATAAACTATTGAAACATTAATTGCAATATATTATAAATATTATCTGCTTCTTCTAGATATCATAAAAATATGAGCCTACGTTGAGGAACAACCTTTTTAAATAAAAATTCACGCTTGTTTACAAAACGTAATTTTAATATTATTACGTATACGTAGGCACACAATAAAAAGAAAATGAAAACACACTCTTAAAAATGGTTAAACAAAAATAAATAAAATATACAAATTATGCCTGTATGATTTTTATGCATATTAAATGAATTCAGATCTTTTCACAGTCAATTCCCGAATTCCTTAAGAGCATCCAAGCCTCGTCTAACTGAAATTTCGTTTCGCTTTGATGTTGTGATTCTTGCTGTGGCTGTTGCTGTCGTTGCGTTTGTGCTGTGGTGCTTCCACCTGAGCTGAGTTAAGCGCCGCGTGACTTATTTGATTGTTAAACAACATAATCTGTTGTGGCCGCTGCGCTCGCTGCCAATTGATTTTGGTCAAGTGTGGCAAATAAGTGGGTAAACACGAAGGCGCCCAAGTAGCAGGTGGCTGGTGGCTGGTGGCAAGTGGCAAGTATCAAGTGCAGAGACAACGCTCTAGATTGGAGATGCACGACGGGCAAGAGGCAAACGGCCAACACCCGTAAGCCAAAAGCAATTCAAGCAATTTGCAATAAGGCGACTGGCGACTGGCGACTGCCGACTTCAATTGCCAGCCGGTTGCCGCCTGCCTTTGACAAGCGGTTCTAACAAAAAAACTAAAAAAGAAAAAGGAAAACTTTGCAGCTTTCTTTGTCTTTGCTTTTGTGCCTGTTTAAGGTGTCTGTCCCGCTTGCGCACACGTGTAATGAAAGTGCAGTGTAGCGGAAAATCGCGCCAAAGATACGCTGCAAAAAGTTGGCGATTGAGTGCACGTGTGTGTGTGTGTGTGTGCCTGTGTATGTGTGCAAGTGGAAATTGAAAAGTAACGGGCTGAAGTGTAAAACTGCCCCCCACTAAAAGAAAAAAACAATTGAGAGTGTCTAACGAAAGAATATTGCGAAAAAAGGTATGAAAAATTCGTGCAAAATTCATGCATGAATACAGCGACCAAAGTCAGCGAGAGTTGCAGGCGGAAGCAGATTGCCAACTCACTGCGAGTAGACTCTGTGTGGGGATGGGGATGGGATTGGGTAGGGTGTTGTAGGTGCTGGTAACTGGGATTCCGGTTTAAGGGGGTAGTCTGCGCACTTTCTGACAGTCAATATTGCCGGGTGGACGAAGCCACTTTAGGTGTTATTGTGTCAATGTCTCGTAGCCAACGTAAACCCCCCTGAAGTGCCTGCCCAAACTGCCAGAGTGGATTTTTTTCACCCGTACCCTGTACTTATATCAACAATTATAAAGGGTATACCTACGACTCTGGAAAGTAGCATAGATCTACTGTAGTTCGTCTGTAAAACACAAATGCTTTTAAATTTTAAATATGTTAATTGTGACACTGGCTTCTATACGATGTATGTATGTACATATGTATGTAGGTATGTACGTATGCATGTAAGTATGCAGGTATGTATGTAGATACGTAGGTGTATATATATATATGACTTCAAATATATTTATAAACATTATTTTGCATAAGAATTCCTTAAGAATTTACAGCTTTGTGTATTCGAAATAAATTACTTTTAAAAATATTAAAGAAAAATATAAGAAATTTAATTAAATGCTCCATTGACAGTGAGCTGTTATCATGAATATTAACAAGTGAGAACGTTGCAGTCGGGCGGAGCCGACTGCGTGATACTCTGATACCATTTTAAGAACAGCTGAAAGCAAGTGAACAGAAAATTTTTGCTGGTGTTTGGGTGACCCGAAATCGGCATTCCAAGTTTTTGGGAACGGGAGGGGCATGGTCGATCTTTGGGGCGGGAGGGGCGTGGCCCCAAAAATTTTGGCCGATCTTTAGAGGCACTCCCAAGAAGTTTATCTTACAAATTTCTTGACTCTAGCTCTAAAACTGTGGAAGATATCCATTTTCGCGATTTTTGGGGGAGGGAGGGGACGTGGCCCCAAATTTTTTTTACCGATATTTAGAGAGGCTGACCAGAAGTCTATCTTCCAAGTTTAATGTCTCTAGCTCTGAAACTGTGGAAGATATAAATGTTTGCGATTTTTGGGGGCGGGAGGGGCGGGGCCCCAAAATTTTTGCCGATCTTTAGGGGGCTGACAATAAGTCTATCCTCCAATTTTGGTGACTCTAGCTCTAAAACTGTGGAAGATATACATTTTCGCGATTTTTGGGGGCGGGCGGGGCGTGGCCCCAAATTTTTGTCCGATCTTTAGAGGACTTGGCCAGAAGTCTACCCTCAAAGTTTGGTGGCCCTAGCTCTTAAACTGTGCGAGATATAGGCTTCCATGTTTCGTGGGGGCGGGGTGGCTGGGGGCGTTCTAGTGGGCGTGGCCGGAAAATCCAGGACGCAATCTTTTGGGCTGGTCAGCCCTAGTCTAAATTCCAAATTTGGGGACTCTAGCTTCAAAATTGCGGGTAATATACACGTGTTATCGAATTGTGCATTCATGTATATCGATTTTCGCGATTACGGGGGCGGGAGTGGGCGTGGTCGAAATTTTGGTTTCTGTAATCTGTAGAGGACGTCACCAGTAATATATATTCCAAATATGGTGGCTTTAGCTCTAAAACTGCGGGAGATATAAGCATTTCAAATTAATTTTGGAGGGGGCTGGTGGGCGTAATAATGGGCGTGGCCGATTAACCTAGGATCCAATTTTTTCGGGAGGTCACCAGCAATATACCTACCAAATTTGATTACTCTAGCTTCAAAATTGTGGGAGTTATTCGCGTTTAATCGATTTGTGATTTGAGGTGTATCGACATGTTATCGATTTGCCAGCCTCCCAGTGGGCGTGGCATATATTTGGAATAAACTTGATCTGAAGCAGATAGCTATAATCATAACGCAAAAGATTTCAAGAGTCTATCTAATATCGTTTCGGAAATACGTGCGTTCATCCAGACAGACAGACGGACAGACGGACAGACGGACAGACGGCCAGACGGACAGACGGACAGACGGACAGACGGACAGACGGACGGCCTGACGGACATTCGACAAAACCAATATACTATGAGTACCTTCGGTATCAGAGTATAAAAATAAAATTGCATAAAGTTGAAATGAAATATGTCAATCAAGGAATTTACTTTGAAGGTACTTTGAATAAACTTTAAGAAAATTCCGGATTTTGTGAATAAAACAAGATTTTTTCATATTTATATAAGCAATTTCTTATGTACTCAAATTGTGTATACCAAAGATGTTTAAGTAACTGCTAGACTATCCCACAGGGTGTCTTCTAGTCGAGTGCACGTGATTGAAGTAGTCTTATTTGTTTTTTTCCACCGCTATTGCTGCTGCAACAGTACCAAACAGAAATTGGTAGTTCATATTTTACAGCAATTTCCATTTGGCCATATTGCCAAGCTCCACTTCACTCACAGCCCCTCAGATCCCTCCCAGCTGCCTCTTGGCCAGCAGCTTCGCACTTTCTTTACTGCTCACCGCCTTTCTGCATGCAATTGCAATGCATTTTTATTTGGCTAGCCTTCATTTGGTTTCTGGCTTTGGCTTTGGTCCCTGGCTCTCTCTAGATGCGATGCGTTTATGGCTAGTATTTTGCAATTTGCCGATGCAGCTGATCAACAAACAAATCAAAGTTAATTTCAATAATCAGACCTTTTGTCGCATGTCATCCCCATTCACAATGTTCAAATCGCTGCGCTTCCTGCCAGCCATAAAAAACTGGAACGCAGGCTAACGCTTGTTAATGTGCCACGCTGGGGCATGAATGGGACAGCTGGAAAGTTGGACAGCTGGACAGGTGGTTGGACACAATGCTCACCTACAGTGCAAACCCGAGGCAAATACACTTTGTTAGCTTTTGAAAGCATATTGAACTATAGAGGAATAGAACAATAGATGCAGAACTTATAGGCTGAAACGTAAAGTTGGAATCGGATTCAAATCCAAGCCTTGAGTTTGGATTTTATTATATTTTAGGCAATTCTATAGATATGCTTTTAGTTGGTAATAATAATAATATTTATATCAAAGTTCCTTTCGGACTTTGATGAAACGTGAGAGGTCCTGTTGAGTTTAACAACCTATATGCTCGACTGTATTTCATTGAGTTGATTTTGCTTTGGCTATACATGCCACATTATAGCCGCAATGTAGTTTGTGCCACACTTTGCCTCCTGCCAGAGACTTCCTCTAAGCAAATTAAGGCACTGCCCAAGCAAGCCAATTGCCCTAAACCATAATCAAGCAGCGACCAACTGGCTAAAAATAAATGTGGCCAGTCAAGTCCTAGCAACTCTTAGCTGGTAACTCTTAGCTGGCAACTCTTAACTGGCAACTGGTAACTGGTAACTAGTTGTGCGGAGTAAATCAGAGTTGGTCCGCATCGGTGCAGCGAACCGGATGCTGGTAATAATATTTAGATTTTTAGCCCTTGATGCAAAACTTTATGCTTGTTTAGATAACATTATCGCGTTGGTCGCGGCACCGCAGCTCTTGGCCAAGTCGACTTTGTAGCCAACTGGCACTGTTGCCTGAAGGAGGTGGGAGGTGTGAGCGCGCAGGGGGCGTGGCAGAGGTGAAAAACTTTGCTAGCACGCATAAAGTTGGCTAATTTACGATTGCATCGTGGGCATTGGACCGGCCGTATAATTAGGGAAATTAATTTGTGTGCTTTAAGGAGGCAACAACAGCAGCAACAACAGCAGCAACAACAACAACAACTGCAGCAGCAACTGTATGCAGTTTTTAATTTTCATGATGCAGATAATGCCCATTAAAATACGTAGCTAACGGTGACCAACACCTGCGGCGAATCCTGGCCGGTTTCAGTTCCTGAGATGATGCTGCGGCTCAGTCGAGCCGTGAACTAAGTGCATTAAAAATGGCAAAAAGGAACACGCGACGGCGGCGGCAATGAAAAAAAATTATGATTATTATTTTGTATTATGCAACTGAAAGAAAGCCGTCCTTTGGGTAGCCAGTTGCTCTGCGTCCGCGTCCTGTTGTTCGCCAGACCAGGATGCGCCGGCCTTTTGAACTTGCGCCGGAGTCATTGCACGTTGTAAAAGAGCCACGAGTTGTTTTTGCTGCTGCTGCCGCCGCCGCCGGCGGTAGCCATTATGCATTATTATTATCCTGCCCCCAATCCCCCATGCCACATGCCCCATGCCCCAAAACCCCCCGTCAACAATGCAACGAATGCTGCGCATTTATATATATTTTTTTGCTGGCCCGGCGCTCGAGCTGCAAATTATTACTCGAAATCAATTTCATACAATTGAAGCACTTAATTTTTACCAATTCATTAATTGATTTCGCTGCCGCTTTTGCTTTTGCTTTTGCTGCTTGGCTCGTATTTCGCGCTGACAGGGAAAATTATTAAAAAAAAAAACACTCACAGAAAATATGCAGGATATAAAAACTTCTCTCTGTTGCGCCAAGGACTTAATACCCTTTGTGATCACCATTTCAATACAATACGAACAAAAAATAAGATTGTGACAGCCAACAAAAGGTGGTTAAAAGCACAATATGCAAGCTTGATTTCAGCTTAAACTTTAAACTTTTGCCAGCCAGTTATTTTTTGGAATTTTTAGTCTACACTTTGTGAAATGGAATATTCTTAGATTTAAGCGCATAAACTTTAATTGCTTTCGAATTGTGTATCAAATTAACTCGATTGTCAGAGCACGCGTGTGCCAAATACCCTATAGAAGGGCCAGCACATTGCGATCCAGGGCAAATAAAGCATTTGCCAATCTATATGTACGTACTTACGTATGTAATAAAACCCATTCGGTGCACAGTTGCCATTTAAAACGCTTTTATCCCTTTTGCTGACGTGTTTTAATGAGCGTCGACCGATGGGCTGCTCTGCCTGTTGGGCTTATAACTTGGCTGGGTTGGACCACCCTACTGGGGGGGCGTAGAGCGTAGGGGCGTGGCACGGTTCAGTGAGCGCCGCTTGACCAATTTACGAGTTCTGAGTAGGTTGGCAACTGTAAAAAGGAATAAATGAAGTAACTTTCTGCAGCCGTTGAGAAAAAAATGAAATAATTGTACATTTTATAGCATTTCATATATTACAGCAGCATAAACATTGAAAGAAAAAATATGTGCATTTAATGCAAACTTAACTTACATGTAGTTTAATTATTGCGCAAAGTTTTGCTTGTTTTTCTAGAGCTAAAAAAAAAGCAGACATATTTAAATATATGTTTTATTTTATTTTAAATACCCTGCAGCTCTTCAAATGTGTAAAATGTATAATGTTATATAAAGTCATAGAAGAAGAGAATATCATATGGAATCAAAATGTATGTGTATTACTTTTTGGAATATAATCTAAAACAGAGAAATACATTTCCAGTTTTAAATGTAGGATTTATATATTCTGCTAGTCTCGTACACCCGATTAAAATGTTCAATGTTGACATTGCTGTATTGGGATCTGGAATTCCGTAGTCCGTATTCCGTATTTCGCAATTCGATTGCGACACGACCGCAGCAAACAATTGCGCAAATATTTATTCAAGTTCGATGAAAATATATGTACATACGTGGCACTTGTGTTATTTAATTATACTCTTTTCGAAGAAAATAGTATATTAAGTTTGTCCTGAAGTTTGTAACGCATAGAAGGAAGCGTCGGAGACCCCCAAAAGTTACTGCCAGTATGCTTAGAATGACAATACAAATTGATCTAGCCATGTCCGTCTGTCTGTCTGTCTGTCTGTCTGTCTGTCTGTCTGTCTGTCTGTCTGTCTGTCTGTATGTATGCAAACTAGTCCCTCAGTTTTTGAGCTATCGCGATAAAACTTTGCATAGACACTTATTATTCCAGGGGACAGCACATTGGTCGGAGCTGGCCGGATCGGAATACTATATCTTATAGCTGCCATACAACTCGAAGTCGGTTTTGGCCATATATCCCATGTTTTTGAATCTATCGCGATGAAACTTTGCACCGATACTTATTATTCAAAGAGACATCACATTGGTTGGAGCCGGCTGGATCGGATCACTATATCTTATAGCTGCCATACAACTCAAAGTCGGTTTTGGCCATATATCCCATGTTTTTTAATCTATCGCGATGAAACTTTGCACCGATACTTATTATTCAAAGAGACATCACAATGGTTGGAGCCGGCCGGATCGGATCACTATATCTTATAGCTGCTATACAACTGGCAATGAATTAAATATTCTTAGAACAAAAAAAAAATGTTACGTGACAAAACGATTTTGTACAGCTTATGAAATTTCAGTGGTGCAGTTGGCAGAGTGAAAATTGCCTATAGGTTCGAAAAGAGTATAAAATCTTCGGCACGCCGAAGATAATCCTTCCCCACTTGTTTTTATTAAACATTTAATGGCGCTTAAACATTGCGCTGGTCGCCATAAGTACACATAATATACGCAATGCAATTGTAATTCAAATAATTAATGAATAATGCTCAAATTGATTATATTCATTTACATTAAATACCTGTTTATTGCAATGCGACTCGAGCTGGACAAACTTCTTCGAGTATTAATGATATGCGATTCATAACAGACAGTTTGATATTGGAGCAAGAATCGCGCATATTAATCCTAATAAGTAAACAGTCCAGTCTCTTTGTTATCTTTGTCACTTGTGACGCTTCATAAATTGTAAACAATTTAAAACACTCTTAATGAGAGGCCATATATATTTTAATTATTGTTTCACTTATCAACTTAATAAACGACGGCGTGTTTTGCGCGTTGAATTAGCCTAATTAATGTTATTAAATTTGATATTAATTACAATAAACAAGAGAGGCAAAAAAACAATATATTTATTAAATGCAGCCGTAAATTATTTCCATGCCGTTTAAATTTCAGTTCAATTAAGTACGAATTATCGTCATTGTTATCATTTCACTATTTTTTTTTTATTTGCTGTTGCGTTTGCTTGCATTTTGTATTTGGATTTTAAATTAAATTGTTTAATATTGATTTAATGCATTTCAATGAAAAACTTGCATTTATTATCACTCACCCATTGTGTGTGTGTGTGTGTGTGTGTGTGTGTGTGTGCGTCCTTCAGGATGCAGACAGCGCCCAAACAAAAGGCCATGCAACGAGGCTGCCTCGCCTTAGATTGCACTGCCACGCCCACTTCGCACCATTATTCGCACCGTTATATGCCGCCCTTGCTTCAGTCTGCAATTGTTGTTGGCTGATTTTTTAATGAAACGCTGAAGTATAATTTATGAATTTTAATGAGTTGCCAAATGATGCCGAAGCGTTGATTTTCCATAATTATTAACATAACGCTACGGCTTCTGCTGAGCGGACCGTCAGTAGCATCAGCATCAGCATCAGCAGCAGCAGCAGCATCACCACATCACCAGCATCAACAACAACAACCATGCTGTTTGTCTGTCTGTCTGTCTGTCTGTCTGTCTATCTGTCCGTCCCAGCTGAATGCAAAATTAACGGGTTGAGGAGGATACGGCTGCTATATATATGGATGGGGGGGGGGGCAGGCCATTTGTCTGTCCGACAGTCGAGGCGATCTGCATAAGTGCAAATTATCGGTACACTCTCACTTGAATGCTCTTGCAGCTTGATGCAGCAATGCTATTGCACGATACAAGCTGATGAGCTTAACTTAGAACTCAAAGCTTAACATTCAATGCGCATTAAGCGCTGTAAACGTTAAACTATCCACCTTTAACATAGGGTATACAAAGTTCGTCGTTGCAATTGCTTATCGCGTTTATTTCAACTTTTATTTTTAATATTTGTTTTGTTGACAGTTGTGCTTTCAGCTTTCGCTATGCGTTGAAGCTGTAAATTGTTTTTCCTTATTATTATATTTGATGTGCTTCTTAATTTGTATTTTTAATTAACAGATTAAGCGAATTGCGCCTTTAACGCCTTTAAGGCTCGTTCGCTCTATATTTAAATTTTAGCGCTGCAATTGATTTTTGTGACAAATCCCGTATCATTAATTTAAATTAACACATAATTCGCACACACAGAGCAACCATAATGGGCGCTCCCAAAGCTGCGGCTAAAACGTGAATGCTGCCTATAATGCTTAATTAAAGCCAATAATGATAACAAAATGCCAGCAGAGGGTATTACATAATGAAATTAACTAACTAATATAACCATCGCGCTTACTTAATTAAAATGTGCCAAAGCAAAAGCATTCGCGGCTTAAGCGTGTGAATAACAGAACGCACACACACATATGTATATATGCATACATATATCTATATATATATATGTATATGTATGTATTTATACAATTACATGCACAAAGGGTGCATATATGATTTGAATGTGCTGGGACTAAGCCGGCTTACCGGTCGTATGATTAATTGTAATGTGCTGCATTACATTACGTATACGTATACGTACGTATACGTTACATGAGGCACTAGCAAACATTCTATGGCAATGCTGCAGCTGTTGGCTCGACACATGCAACAAATGTCGACAGCAGTCAAATCGGCTTTTTTGGTCAGTTTTAATTATAGCCTCGTAATCGAATGTATTTAAATGCGTTTTGTTTGCCTGAGTGTGTGTGTGTGTGTATGTGTGTGTGCACCAGTGTGTGTACACTTATTTACAATTTAAATGAAGTGACAAGCCAGATATGGAAATATTTCATCACTAACGTGATGTGAGGCTATGCAATTTATGTAAGTATTGAATGCCATCAGCAAAAAGCCAACTCCTGTAAAATAAATTTGATTACCCATTGGAATGGAACTGAAGCATTTAAAATTTAAATTTAGTATATAATCTACTGACTCTAGCAACTTATCTATCAATGTCTGCTGAATTATTATGTCTCTTAACTCTGAATTGAAATTGGTGTATTTTCTTAAGATGTAAAGCAATTGTTGTTGATTTGTATGGATGTAATATTCCAGAACTAAATACATAGCTGGTGATTCAACTATTTGTTGATGTTTACTGCTACACTTTAATTAAGCAACTCAATACGACTTGGAATATTTGATCCAATTAATATTAGCATTTGCATTAGCATTAGAAAAAGCAGTAGTTTCTTGAATAGAGCTATTAATTATCAGCTATCGCGTTGCACTTGAATATTTCAATTGCTCTGTCCGAGTTAAATGCCAAACAACATAATTTAATTGGCAAACATGTTCGGCAATTGCTAAACCAATATTGATTGCAATTGCTGGTGCCGATGCGGCTGCGGCTGCTGTTGATGCAACCGATTCAGCTGCTGCTGCTGCTGCTGCTGCAAGGCAGGTGGTCAGATAGCAAGCAGCGTAGCTGAAACGGAGTCGCATGCATTACAACTTAAAGATGCCTTAATGCTAATGATAATGCCTACCAAAGTCAACACACATGGCCAGCACTTGAGAGCAGCAGGCAGCAGGCAGCAGCAGCATGCAGCAGGCATTAGATGCAAATGCGACTAGATCGGCAGGTCGGGGCGGGGCAGACAGTGGGGTGGAGGGAATCGCTTTGTCAGTGGCTGTGTCGGTGTCCCGTGTGGAGTAAATGAACTCGTAATACACTGACACGTTTATGCACTTAGACAGAGAGGAGAGATGATAGTAGCAGCAGCAGCAGCAGCAGCACTTGGCACATTTAGATGGCCCTAACGGCTGCCTGCCAGCCTAACAGTAAACAGCAATCACTGCTAATGAGTTTTATTGTAAATTAAAATTGCAATCAGTGTCAGGCAGTTGTGGCAGGCAAGGCAGACACACACACACACACACTGATATGTATGACATGTTGTGCATGAGGCGGAGCCAGATGATAAACGCAATAAATGACACTGTCGTACCGTTGGGGGTCGCTCAAATCCTTGCATAATAAATTTGCCAAATTGCAAACATTAAATAAAGACAATACGTAATGTGACGTAATGACAAGCCAGATGCATCAACAACAATAGCAGCAGACGGCCGGATTGAAGCCTTGTTTAAAGGCATCCCGAGACAGCCACATGTTGCCAGCAGGGTCAACAGCATGCCACACACACGCACACACACACACACACACACACACACACACACAAAACAGAGCTGCACAATCGAGCTCTTAGCCAGACTTAGCTCTCTTGTAACTGTTAAGAGAATCGGAATCAAGTTGGATTTCAAAAACTAAAAGGCCTTGGCTTCCTCTAAGAGAAGATTCAATTATATTCAATTATATATTTTGTACACAATTTTAATGAAATTTATTCTGGAATTGTAAAAAAAATAATAAAATGTGTTTCACTATCAATAAGCTGCTAGCTTCTAACTTCTTTATATGCTGATTTGGCTTAATTTCTTGAATTTAGCAGCAACTTGCACAACACTGATGCTAACACACACACACACACACACAGGCATGCATACACCTACAACATAGACACGCACATGCAGAAGTCATTAAAAAGGCATTTATCATGCAGAGAAAGAGACAGAGAGAGAGAGAGAGAGAGAGAGAGAGCTGAGAGCAATGAGGACATACAGCATGCTGGCTTATCGATATGCCAAGTTAATAATTAAAATCGCAAAATGCGTTAAAAGTCTATCAGTTTAATTGCCCAACGTGGCTACAACTATCAGCAGACGGCAACCACCGACGCTGGCAGCGACGTCGACGGCGACTGCGACTGCGAAGTTGTTGCTGCTGCTGCTGCTGCTTATGTCAATGACACTCTGATGAACTGCCGAGCTGACTGACTGACTGCCTGGCTGACTGGCTGGCTGGCTGTTTCCTGTCAGCCTATTGGGCCTGTCCTGCTGTTGATCCTGGCCCTGCTGATGCTGCATTGATATGCAATTAACAGCGGCGGGAGACGGATTCGTGGCAGGCACAGGGATCACAATTGACGCATTGGGATTTATTCTATAGTCGCATGCATTTTTTATGATTAAATGATAGTTGGAGCTCATTTCTGTTTTTTTTTTGCTTAAATGCTTCGACAGCAGCCAACCAACCAAAGAGCCAACAGGCCAACAAGCCACTGAGCCACTGAGCCACTGTGCAATAATTGAACAATTGGCAGCTGTCAGTGGGGAAATGCCCAAAAAATAAAGGACATCGCAAAAAGGATGGCCAACCCAAAATGTATCCATGCTGAATACTTTAAACCATTGAAGCACATGGCATCCATCTTTTATTTTGAATGCGGCTTAATTTTGTGCATCTAGTGATTGAGTTATTGGATTTTTATTCTGTGGTTGTGTATTTGTATTTAATCTAGCCATATATATTGTTTTAATCTGTTGGCTAGTCCACAAGAAAATCAAACAAGCATGTTTTCTTTTAGCAACCGATATTATCCATATACATGAAATACAATTTATCAGAATTTCAATTTTGGGTGAAAGGTTTTTCGGTTCTCAACGAATTAATATGAGTAAATTCGCAGAATTATTGATTCCACTTGAAAACACAACATGAACGTTATAAATACAAAAAAGCCATTTTGTAAGTATTTTGAAAATATAAATTGGATATCAATACGCATTAATACTATTCAATGCTGTATTCACTAATTGCTGCATAATTTCAGAACATCAAAATATTATATTGAAATGTATAATTCAAATGAATACTCTCAATGATGTTGGATTCAGCATCATTCTGGCAGCTTCACTTTAACTCATGTCCATAAAGCAAAGTCCAAAGCTACACTCTTTTCTTTTTTATACCACAGCCAAAAATCGTGTTAATTTGGAGCGCTTTTGTGGGTGGACTCTATACATAAATGCAGCTCATGAAGCTCAACGACAAAAAAGATGAGAAAATAGTAATAAGGCAACACACAAACACACATACACAAGCATCGTATCTACACTAAGCCGTATCGAATTTGGTGGCTCTAGGTCCAGCTCCACCTCCACAATCTCCATTCCATTCCATTCCATTCGCAACACGCGTGGCCATTTCCGATGGCTGACGCCGTAGCTGAAGCATTTATGCTAAATGAGCAACATGTCTTAATCGGCTATTCATATGGAAATACATGGATTATTATTCAATTAGTTACGTTTTGATGAAAAATACAAAAAAGAAGAAATAGTAGAATACTTTATCTACAGCGGGGCCACATCAAAACCCTATCGCTATCCATGAGATATACAGTGAAAGAGAGAGGAGAGAGAGAGAGAGAGCGAGAGGCAGAGGCAGATACGTGGATGAGAATAAATGGGCAGCTAAGCAAAGTGGCTTCGCTTCAGTGAATTTTATTAATGAACTGTGGCCAACTGTGGCAGGGAGTAAACTCGAGTTTCGTTTTGGCCACGGGAAAAAGAGCTAGAAATACACCTGCAAGCGGTTCATGTTCATTATTATTTGCCCAGGCCTCACCCGCCTCACATGTGTGCGCGTATCTTGTATCTTGTATCTTGGCCAAAAGCAGATTGCAAAAGCCGCAGCAGCGTAGTAAACGCAAATGGCCATGGAGAGCTGGAACTGGAACTGTTGGAGCTGTTGTTGAAAAAACAACTGTTGTTGTTGTTGTTGTTGCCAGTTGCGCGTTCATTCATAAAAATCCCAAGCGCCAAATCCAGTTTGGGACATGGCTTCAAACCAGAATTCACACAAGTCTCAAATCAAGTTCAGTTCAGTTCAGGCCATGCACAGTGTAGCAAAATGTAACTACAACATAATCTTTATAATACACTTAACAAATTAAACAATATTTGCACAACAATTTCAAGTGGCAAATCACTTGTGCAAGCAATTAAAGTGCCATATGACACCCAATGAAATTTGATTAAACAATATAACAATTGACAACTGTGCGTTTGCCAAGTGACGCCCCCGTTGCGGGCAGCGGATGTTGCAGCAACAACAGCAACAACAACAACAACAGCGACAATCAGAGTGGCATCAAAAGCTGCCGTTGCTGATGAGTCTTTTGATCTTGGGCTGGCAAAGCGAACCAGTTTACGCCATAAAGTATCTATATCTCAAAGTATAGCTTGGACAGCCTTCTTTTTTATTGTTGTATTTTATCGATTTGGCGAAGCTGGCGGCGTGGGTTGCTGTCTGTCAGCATTTGGGCAGAGAGAGAAAGAGCGAGTAGTAATTGGATGCCAAATGTCGAGCAGGCAATTAATTATAACTGTTTGTGTGTCGGCGCACAGGAATGAGTGGGTGTTAAGATTGTACACTGTTCACTGTACACCCAGGCGTATATTTATAGGCATTGCTAATTTGCATAACAAAAGCAGCAGGCAGTCGCTGGGGGGCGTGGCAGTAGCAGCAGCAGCAGCAGCAGCAGCAGCAGCTAATCAGTGCGTTCTTTGTTCAGTGGCAGTTGTGATTATATAACTTCAAATAACTCCATCTCGGTGCACGCAACTGTTGTTGTTTGTTTCAACTGCTTTTAATAAGTTTAATAAATGCTTGTTTGACTTTTAGCGGTCGCAAGTTTCTCAAGTACAACAACAATTAGCGGCATGCAGCGCTGCGCTACGCTTTGGGAACGGAAACTTGCCACACGCAACATGTTGTTGTTGCAATGTTCGCGAAGTTAGGACTCATGTTGATTCTAGGTTCCCAATGCACAGATCATTGTGCAGAGCAGAGCAGAGGGAGCGAGAACGAGATCGGGAACGGGAACGGGAAACTGGAATAGTCAACGCGCGATTCTGCATTTGTGGGGCTTTCGTTATGGGTGGGGCACCCCTTCTTAAGAGTTGACGACTCCTTTCCTTGTAAACAACATTATAGTATAAAGGGTATACAGAGTGTAGTACGCTGTAGTACTTCGGGCTGGGAAACAGCTTATTTATTTATTTTATTAGATTTATATTATTATTTAATTAGAGAAAAATTATAATCAAGATTGTCAAACTTGAAGTCAAATTCATAAATAAATGGAAAGTTGTTTAGAGATAAGAAAGAACCTACTTTTAACACCAACTGATTTTACGGATTTTTGTAAAGTATCTGACTACAATATATAAGATATAATATAGCTATGTGTGTGCTAATAAACTAGGTTTTAATTTAGCTTATACAAACAGCACATTTGTTGGATCGTAAGAAAAGAATTTCATATGAAACTAGCAATTATTTGAGAAAACCTCCACTCGTAACGTAATTAGTACTTCCCCTATGAGTAATATCACTATCCTTTCAAATAGAGAGAGAGCATCAGTTGTTCGTGTTCAACTGATTGCGTGTAGTTCGCATATGTTTTGTTTTCGTTTTGGTTTTAATTTGGTTCACACAATTCATTTGAGCTTGTCCTAGGTGACTGTTCCAGTGTCTCGCTGTCTCTGTTACAGAGTCAGTCTCTCTCTCTGCATCTGAATTGCCTGACTGGGCTGAGTGATGGTGATGGTAATGACTTGCTCACAATTCCCACATAAATTATGTGCGAGCCCAAGTGTGACCAATAAACCAACTGTCCAGACGACATGACTAACCTCAAGTCCTCAGTGCCGGCTTCCATTGCATCACTTGGATTCGGTTCGGTTCGGTTTGGGTTCGCTTTTGCAATAAAATATGCCTGGTAAACATCTTCAAGTGTGCTTCTCTTAAAGTTTTGCAAGTGCTACTGCCTTGTGCCTTGCCCCAACCGCAGACGTGATTCGAACCCTTCTTTGGAACGGGCATAACCTATTTTTAACTTAATTTAGAGTTAAATATTAGAAATTACCTCACGTGCGGGGCAACAGCAAAAATGGGGTGTCTGCAGAGTCGTCCCCCAACTGCAACCATAACTTTCTAGTCATGCAAAAGTTTGCCAAGCATCCGACGAGTCGAGTCGAGTCGAGTTGGGATGAGTTGAGTTGAGCTGAGTTGAGTTGGGGCAAATGTGGCTGCAAATGTCTTTTCAATTGGCCATCGACGAAGGCGCAAAAAGTTGCGGTAATATCGTTTTCAGTGTGTGTACGCTTTGATGCGGTCCTTAGGCAGGCGTAATCCTGTCAAAGTGTTATCGCTAAGCACACCCACCTTAACACACACACTCCCACACACCACACACCCACACACACCCGTTCGCATTTACATCTTGCTTTCGGTCTTGACTTGCATGCAAATTTTTGCACGGCTGATTTCCAGCTTTGTATTTTGTCGATAAGTTCGGCTGTTTCTCTTTTCCGATTCGGTTCTCTTTTTGTTACTTTTTGCGTTTTTGCTGACTGTGCGCTCAGGTTTTTTACGCTTAAATAAAAAATATCCACACTTAACACTTTTTGTTGCGACGCCCATCCTCCACTAAATCCGTGCAATATTTTCACTCGACTTGGGCGCTTTCATGACTTTTGTATCGGGACTCAGTCATCAGCTGGCAGCGGAGGCAAATGGCAACGCTTGTCGCCATAAACTTGTACAAATATGTAGCCCGGGACGTGCCACTTATGGCGCAGTCCCACGATCCCCTCCCTCATCCCTGCTCCATGCATCCGCCCTTCTCAACCTCATCACCTTCTTCGGCAACATTTGCGCAAGGTGCGGCGATTGCCGTTTACCGTTTGCTTTGACACGTGTGCTCGGATTCGGGGCTTGAGGTGACTGGGGACTGGGAACCACGACAGGAAGTGTATCTGGTTTTTGGTTAGGGCTGTTAGGGACTATGTACGATTGGGCCTGGGCCTGGGGTCGTCTTGTGTCGTAGGTTCTCTGGGCTGCTCTTTCTGTTTGAGCTGCGGTGCCCCAATGTGTTACTGTGTGACTCTGGCACTGAGGTGCGGGTGGTGCTGGTGGTGCGTATGGTCGGGGTCTGATTGAAAGATTGTCTTGGCCATGGGCGTGCTCCAGTCATTGTGGTCACATTGGGATACCTACTGCTCTCTGCATTAGTTAAGAATGTTTGAGCAGCACTTCCAGCTTAATGATTTATGTTTACACATGGATTTGCGTAGTTCATAAAGTATAGTCTGGAAATCGGAAAAATTCGGGTTTCTGGTGGATTTTTATACTAATTGTGACACCCACAATCAAATAAAAATAAAATTTGGCAATTCTATTTTTTGAAATAATTTCTTCTTTTTTTTAAAAAAAAGTACCAAAATTAGTTTTAAAAAATTTATAAAAACTTAAATGTAGGAAAAAAACTGGAGAAAACCATGAACAAATTGACCTAGGGATTGAAAATCTGACATTTCTATGGGTATGGGTCCCTTATCATGCCATGATGCTTTCTATAAAATGGTCAGAAACTTTGTGCAATAAATAAGTACCAAGACCTGATTGCCAATTTAAAGCAACTAATTAATATTTAATGAAAAGAGTGCTCGCGTTCAGCGAAAGCGTCAAATTCATGCTCTCAGCTAGTTAGCCCGTTAACCTAGTGGTCGTGAGCACCCCTAATGTAATAATTCAGTGTGTGTGATTAGTAGTAGTACATGCTACTGAAGACTGAAGCTCTCATCCCAACTCGCAGCTTCACTCTCTCTCTCTCTCTCTCTCTCTCTCTGTCTCTCTCTCTCTCTCTCTCTCTCTGTCTCTGTCTCTGTCTCATATTACATCCGGCAGCTGCTGTTGCTGACGTGCATAGCCGGGGCTAACCAATTGCTCATTAGATGATGGCACCATGCGAGGGGGGTCTATTATAACGCTGTCAGCGACTGCTGCTGCTGCCTGCTTCCTGGCCAGAGTAGAAGCCGAGGAGCAGAGGTGTCAGTGAGCACATCATCATCAGTATCTGGTAGAGTCACCGAATCTAGCAAAACGCACAGCCAACAGGCTGTTTTTCATGCAAATGAAACTTGGCTCTCTAACTACCTACTAAATGGGCTCATTTTTCAAATTTTATAGCTACTTAACAGAACATCAAACAATTTTCATTTTATTAACACACACACGCGCGCACACATACATACAAACATTTATGTATATATATATATCACATGGACTCCCGCCACGCGCTGTTTTGTCTAGGCAGCTCAATTCGGGGCTCATTTCATATTTTTGTGTCTTGTATCTGTATCTGGTAGATACATTTGTATCTCTAGCCGTAATAAGCCAGAAAGGCAATGCGTCGCTTGCGCTTCAATGACTACACAGACTTTACTCCTAAGAAAATACACGCAGAGCACAAGAAAAGAATCATTTTCGGCAGATATATATTAAAAGAAGTGGAAAGGATTATCTTCGGCGTGCCGAAGACTTAATACTCTTTTCGAACCTTAAGACAATTTTCACTCTGCCAACTGCAGCACTTTTATTAGCTGTAAAAACTGTAAAGTTTTCTATTGAAATATTAAATTTGTTTCCAGTTGTATGGCAGCTATAAGATATAGTGGTCAGATCCGGCCGGCTCCGATTAATGTGTTGTATGTTTGAATAATAAGTATCTGTGCAAAGTTTCATCACGATAGCTCAAAAACTGAGGGAGTAGTTTGCATACATACAGACAGACAGACAGACGGACATGGCTAGATCAATTTGTTTTGTCATTCTAAGCATACTGGCAGTAACTTTTGGGGTCTCAGACGCTTCCTTCTATGCGTTACAAACTTCAGCACAAACTTAATATACTATTTTCTTCGAAAAGAGTATAATAATTGTGTTGTTGTTGTGGGATATATGCATGAAGGAGTCAATACACATACGCTAATTGAATGTGTGTGTGTGTGTGTGTGTGCCCGCAGAGCAAAGACGAAATACGAAATTATATGCATGTATTTTTATACGAAACATGCCCCAAAGGGACTACAAAAGCCAAAGTCAAGTCGAGCTGAAGCTGAAGCAGAAGCTGAAGCTGAAGCTGAATCTGAGGCGGCATCAATAAATGATTGAACAAAGCAACAGCAGCGAGTGAAATGAAAATGAAAACCCCCGCAAAGGTCATGAATACAGCGCAGCAACCATAACAAGCAGGAGGAGATGAAAAACCGAAGAGCAAGCGCACCCAGCGGGCAACTCTCGAGGAATGTGCGGTTTAAAAATAGAACCAAGACATGTTGGGACACAGAGCCAACGGCATTCGAGATGTTTGCCTGTGTGCCTGTGTGTGCCTGCCACATGGGTGCCCCATGTTGCAGACGACGAGCCGGGCTAATTACTGCCACAGAGGTGTTTGGTAGACATCAACAAGCAACTGGGACACGAGGACACACAAGACAGGACAACCGCCGGCCAATTGGCATTATTTATTATTATGAGCATTATGTCAACGGTCGAGACATTTGTTTGTTTCAATTCAAATATCAACACACATCAGCAGCAGCCGAAACTCGTTTCAAGTGCACTATTTCAAGTAGGCCGCATCAAATTTCAAGACAAGGTCATCTAACAAAGGCACATTAATTTGTCAACATTGAGCGGAGATCAAGTTGCGAGCCCTGATCCTGAAACAGTCCTTCGTGTCTCTGTGTGTGTGTGTATGGCTTGACCTGCAGTTCAGGCCAAAGGCAAAAGCGGAAGTCAGTTTTGTGTGTGTGTCTCAGGTTTGGGTCTTTGGGATTCGGATTTGGCTTTGACTTTGTTGGCGACAATCAGTCGACGCGGATGTGGCCAGGACAGTCCACTTGAAAGGGATATTGTTGATTGTTGAGAGATTTACGGTGAGCGTAACAGTAGTAGTTGCTGCGACAGTTTCAATGAGGATTTGTCTATTAGGACCAGATATTAGATTTCAGCAATTATTGCGGTCGCACAGCAGTAACTAAATCTGTGCATAGACATTATAATGCCGCCAAGCGTATAATAGATGATAATCTACAGCAATCAGCAGTCAGCGAGAGAGATGACTTAAAGTATTTAAATGTATTTGGTAAGAACGCAAAAAATTCATTAGTGGGGATTATATTGTTGTTGATAATAATATGAGTGTTTCTGTGTTTGTGTGTGTTGTGCTCATTTGTGCTGCATAAGAAGATTCTGAACCGCGATTCGCTTTTGTCTAACCGAAATGATGGTTGGTATCTTAAGGCCGCTCTAATTCTAATTATATGCATACAGACTTAAGAATAAGAATCTGTGTGCTACCACCAAAAAGCGGACCCAAAAACCACTCATCAACGCCATAGCCGACAAAGTTTTTCACTTTGTAATCCCGACGTTCGCCTCTGGGCCCGGTTTCCATTCCCAATCCCAATCCCATTCCCATTTGTTGTTGTTGTTAACATTGTTGCTGTTGTTGCTGCCTTTGGCTTTTCTTTTACTTTGTGTATAGGGAAAGCAGCGCGAGCTTTTCATCATCGTCATAATCTCAACAGCAACATCAGCAACTTGAAGTGATTTGTGTTTTTCCATCCGCCTGCGACGGCTAAGGCTTACCTGCTCCTGCTCCTACTTCTGCTCCTGCAGATTCTATAGCGTCCTTGCTGCCATGCTCAGCAGGCTCCTGGCACTCCTGGCTGTCTGCCTTTTTTACTTAATCACCTCACAAGGCGCTCGAGCACACAACACGGCTTTAATCTATTTTAATTAAAATTATAATTATTTAATATAGCCCAAGAAAAGGGCTCCTTAGCATTGGAGATGTTGCCAGGTAGCAGTGACTGCATAAGGAACGTTTCAAGAATCCTCAAATGAAAAGCGAAAGGATAAAAGCAACGGGCGGTAAGTTAATAGTGCATCATTGTTGTTGCAAGTTGCAAGTTGCAAGCGCAAAGTGTTGGGCTAAAATATGATAAATATTTCACAAATTGGTTAAGTGCACAAGTTTCCTATATAGATAAAGGATAAGCCATAGATGCAAGCAAAGTGATTTACAAGTCTGTTGAGTTGAATAACTTATAGCATACATAATTTCAAATGTAATGCATTAAGTCTACATTTATTGGTCGATTGATATATTAGTTTTTAATTGCTCTAAAAATACGCTTTTAATAAACAATTTGAAAATGCAAAATATTCATTAATTCCATGTAAAACAGCTCCTTTCACTAACACTCTTTCACAGTCACCGTTTTTATGGTGATTTTCTAACATGTGCTACTTCAGACGAAAAAAAAAAACAGAAATGCTAAACACATGATGTTGGCAGCATTTCGCATAAAATTATAGAGTATCTGTAACTGGGCCGTTAGAATGGGTAAAATTGCCAACAGGTTGGGTGGGGTGGGGGTGGTGGGTAATGGTGGGGGTGGTGCTTTCACTAAGGGTTGTCGTCGCTACGCTGTGGAAACTTTGATAGCTCTGTGCAACATTTCGCTGGCAAATCTGTGCTGGCTTTTGTCGCAAATTCCCAGTACATCATGTGTAGAATTCATTAAGGTGACTAAATACATTCAAGTGATTCAAGGGGATGAACAGAGGGGAAAATGGGGAGGGGGGCGGGGGCGGGGGCTGCTGCTGCTCGACAGGCAGTTTGGCAGTTTCTCAAGCTGCGTGTAATTTGTAGCAACTGTGGCAGGTAAAGCGATGCCAAAAAGCGGCGTCTCCTCTGTTGCTGCTGCTGCAGCACAGATATTAATTTCTTCGTGCTGGCAAAGGTAAAGTAACTTAAGCTTCAACTTGTAGCAGCAGCAGCAGCAGCAGCAGCAGCTCGGCAACGAGATTGAGATACAGCCGCCGCTACACTTGTGCCACGGCTGAGTAGCCTGCTTCCTTAAAGACACCTCGCAGAGGCAACAGCAAAAGCAAAGGCAACAGCAACAGCAAAGGCACTTGTTCTTGTTGCTGTTGCTGTTGCTGCCGTGCACATTAATTCGTGGGAATTAATTATTCTCAGGCCTGTGACGATTCCCAAGATACATTCGCTCACTCATTCGTTCGTTGATACCCAGCACCAGCACTCGTCTCCACCACATCCCATCCCATGCCGCAACCCTTATGCCCCCATCCCGCTACCAGTGCTCCTCCTGCTCCCCACATCCTTCCATCTGCAGCCAGTTCGTCACTTGGCTGTGTGAGTCTGCGGTAAGGCGCAAAATGTTGCCCCACACTCTTGTGGAAACATGTTTATACTACCATCGGCACAGTCGGGCAAAGGCAAAAGTTTATGTACTTGTAGCCGCTGCCGTTTTTCTTCAGCTTTAGCTTTTGATTCACTGTCGACGCCAGAGCATCGCATCGAGCTAAGCGGGCACAATTACAACAGTGGCTGCAAATCGCTTCATCTTTTTTATGGTTGCACTGCAATGGCCATTTTGGGACGGCCTTACGGCTGCCCAGGCGCTGTTTGTGCCACCCGGGCTCCTCCATAACAAATCATTTGGCCTGCTCAAATGGATGAGCAGCGCTTTGTGCCTGGCGACTAGCTCAGCAACAACATTGGGCTCATTAAATTTGATAAAAGTTCAGAGGTCGGTACGGTAGTAAATTAGCATCTTTTTTTTGTGTTTCAACTTTTTTGGGCACATAACTCAAACAAGCAATTTATTTTAATAAAAACAAAATATCTGCAGCATAATATCATGCATAAAATATATGCATTTTCCAAAGTTTTTTTTTTTTGGCAATTAATTAATAAACCACATATCGTTTATATCTATATATAGTATATATGCTGGCTGGTTCGTTTGCATTTGAACTTTCGCTTATTTGTTTGTCTACACACAAATAGTTGCATGTGTTTGTTTAGATAGGCATATTTCTAAACCAAACCAAAGAGTTACAAATGCATTTTGGAGTAGGCAAACACATGTTTATATTATCAAAAGCTGCAGATTATTATGCGATAATAGCGTTAAACTGCGCAAAAACCATTAATAATTGGACTAATTTAATGCAAATATTGATTTGTTTTACACATAATCAAGAGTTCATGTTTAAATAATAGGGGACGCGTAGTCAAAATGTCAACGATAAAAAACATATGTACATATAGACGCAGTCATTTTATAAAAATAATTATTTTGTAAATAGATATACAAATGCTGTTTTCTTTCGCTACAAAATGCATTAACGTGGAAACATAATACAAATAATAAATAGGGTGGTTTAATTAGAATTAGTTGCAGAAACGTATTTAATTTCAAATCTAATTAGTGCTGCAAACTTTTTAATGAGTGACTTTAAAAATATGTGAAAAACATGCCCAAAATATGAAAGCATTTTCAACTTTAATATGGAAAAAACTGCTAAAAATATTAATGTTAAGCCTTTAGTATGTGTGTGTGTGTCTGCATGCAATCTAGTTCCCAGTTTCATTGTCTTGCAATTCGCATATAATTTGCCGCCGTAGCGCATTTTAGCAGTCGTCGCGACTCCACCTTAATCTTCAATACAAGACACGTTCGCGGCTCACCCTATTTTCTGGATAAGTCTGTCTTTGTGCTTTCCTGTGCCGTTTTAGCATAAGGTCTCATGCTTTGCCTTGTTTTTGTCTTCATCTGCACTGCATTATGCATTTATACTTACATATATATGTACAGCGAAGTTGTCTAGAATTTTTAGTTAATAATTCTATGTAGCAGCTTGTAAAAAAAGAAATATAATTTCGCTTTTTTTCGTTGTGCTCAGGGCTATTAAGCTGATGATTTTAATGAGTGAATAATGTGCTCGAGGTTGCCTCCCCTTGCGGCATGAATGCGAGAGAAGAACGGCAGCAACAGTTTTTCTGCTTTAATTTTTTAATAACTTTAAAAAAAGGCCACTTGCCACTTGAAATGGGGGCCACATGCAACCCAAACGGCGACCCTAAGCGAGACTCCGACTCCGACTCCGGTTGCAACTTCATCAGCTCTTAGGGACATATATTATACATATATACGCACTCCAGAGGCGTCTCAATGTGTTTGTTGTGTTGTGTTGTGTTGTTTGTTTTGTTTGCTTTGCGACATGTGTCGTCTGGAGTTTGCCCCCCCAGGTCCCAAAACGAGTGGCGCATTAAATTTGTCATTTGGCTCTGTGGCGCATCTGGAAAATTACATAACTGCCACAGAGACGCATCAACTTTTTAAATATTTAAACGTTCTAATTCTAATGGCCCAAAGACATTTTCGGCTGCCCGCTGGCCACTTGAGCTGCCTCCCAAAACCCAGAAAGCACTGAGAAAATGCTTCGTTGACATAAACAATTATGCTGCTTACGATTGTGTCACAGATTATGTACACCAAACTGACAAATGTTTCGGGGGCAGCTTTTTCGTACTGCCACATTATTTTTTTCGGGGGGTAATGAGTTCAACTTGACTTTACATTTCTCGGGAGTGACAGAACACATTTCGAGTACTACTACATTTTTAAATGTCTTTCTCTCTATCTCTATATCTTCATATATCAACTCCACTCGCACTCTCTCTCTCTCTCTCTCTGTCTCTCGCTCTGTCTTGCTCTGACTACTGCATTTTTCCTCTAAGCTGTGACATTTTTTATGGCCTGTGGTGATGTTTTGACCTACTAATTTAATGATGCTAAATGGTGTGGCAGTTGATTGCCGTAGCATGCGGGCTTTGCAGGCGCCACACACCCCGCCCCCTGCCCCCTGCCCCCCATCCAACCCATTTGGGGTGGGAGGTGTGAGAAAAAGCTCGGGTTGTGCCTCAAGTGTCTGCAAATGGAAGAAATTATATTTATTGCTCCGGCTGCGAACCTACGAACTACGAACTATCCAAAGAAACGCAACTCAACAGCTTGCCAGCTTAAAGTTCTGAGAAGCTCTTTGCGAGTTTGAGTTCGACTAATTATAAGTGTATACAGTGTGTGCTTGAAAGTCTATTGCCAAACTGTTCAGCTTTGCAGTTGATGCCATTAAAACTGCTGCAGCTTAGCCTTTTTGTTATTTCCCAGCGACATCTTCGTTCGAATCCTCTTAGACTGGCGTTCAGACGGAAAGCTGGCGAAACGCTTTCAGTGGTTTTTAATCGTTAGCAAAGATTCATCTCCGGTTGGATTTCACACCGTTCCCCAGGTGACTGCTGCTGCTGCTGCTTCTGCTGGTGCACTCGGTTGTGGCTAAAAGGAAGTAATCCATTCTGCGGGCAGTTTTCAATATCACTTTCAGCGACAACTTCCTGCGTGTCGCATCATCAAAAACTGTTGGCACTTTGCATACAAATGTGGCGCGGGACTGCGGCAGAACTTATCGCAACATTTTAATAACTGCCGGCAACAGTAGCCGTAGCCGCAACTGCAGCAGAGCTGCATCAGCTTTCATTAATTACCAAGAAAAGCGAGTTTTTTGTTGTTGTTGTTTGCTGCACTTTTCCTGCCAGTCAGGCAGCAGTCAGCTTCGCTCAAATCTAAGTAGTCTATATATAAGTATTTTCCGCAACTGACCAGCACGTCAACAGGTTGGCATTGGGCCTAACTGGGCAGGGCTTCAGGCAGGGAACAGGCTACAGCTGGCTGTGGATGAGGCTCTTGGTACTGGGTTCTTGGTTATTCTTATCTAGCGTCAACATCACGCAACATGCGCGTAATTTTATGAATGAAGTGCTCGCTGCCGGCCAGGATTCGACTCGCAATACGTACTCTGGAAACTGGTCAGGCAGCCTCTTAATTGCGCTCGCACCTATTTTTTACAGCAGCAAGCAGCAGTGGCAGGGGGGCAGCTGTGTAGCAAGAGGCAGCAGCAACAGCAGCAGCAGCAGCAGCAGCAGCAGGCAACAGTTTGTCAGCCAGGTTAACAAATTGCGTTAAAGCGTTGCTGCTATCGTCGACCGGTTTTCTGCACATCTGTGCCTCGTTCTTGCGCACTTGTTGCATCAGCAGCAGCATCAGCAGCAGCATCAGCAGCATCAGCAAGAACAGACAGGCCATCACTTGAAACTGGCCAAGAAGCAAGAGCAGCAACGTTGCCTTTTCACTTGCTGACTGCGACGCGCTTATTAAATATGATTATGCGTTCGATTGCAGTCAGAGCTTGTAGCTTGTAGTTTGGGGCAGGCACAGGAAGTGAAGCTGCGCCGGGCGTCGTCACATTGGCAGTCATGCTTAGAACATGCCTAGAGAACCAAGCCAAGCTGCCACATGCCCCTGCCACTGCCACATGCCCCTGCCCCTGCCCCTGCCACATGCCCCTGCCCCACTGTGCCTGCGCTGGCAACGCCTGCTGCCAACTGCTGCCCACTTTTAATGAAGTTTTCCGTTTCGTGCCGCTGTTGGCTTTTGCCTAGCCCAGCATAGACCAGACTGCCTCTTGGCTCTAAGCTCTCTGGTCGTAGGTAGCTGCCATTATACACTACAGCAATGCTATGGACTTGAGGCAAATTGTGACATTAGAAATATACAAGGGGCACCACTATACCACCACAATAATAAGCGGGTACTGCAAAGATGATCAACTTAGATAATATTCGTATGCATTTACATAATAAAATCTTATTCACAGTCCAACATAATCGCTTGTAATTGAAAAAATCTTGTTAGTTGCCGATTAAAATAAATTATAGTTGAGATTAGCTGTGTAGCTGAACAACTTCTCAGTACTTTCCAGCTTCTAGTTGAACTGTAATTTTCCTATTAAATTATTAGGATTAAAATCATGAGCTCTTTCAAGCTTACAAATTATATTTATAATAAGAAAGTGGGCACTTTCTAAAAGAAACCTTTAGTAACCATTTATAAATTATATATATATATATATATATATATATATATATATATGCATATATAAAGTAAAGTCCCTTAGACGAAGGGTATAAGACAATCGACTATGTGGCGTGTCCTTTACATTTATTGTTGTTGTTTATGTTGCTTTGCAATTGTAAAGTCGATTAAAATAAAAATCCATTGCCCGTTCAAATGTTTTAATTAAAATTTAATGAATTCACTGTATTTAATTATGCATTGTTTCTGTTCAGTTGCTGTTGTTGTTGTTGTTGTTGTTGTTGCTGTTGACACTCGTTCTACGCACTTAAAGTATACTGAAAATTGATTTTAATTGTTTTGTTGTTGTTAGCACTTTGAAGTGCAATCGAGACGATTATAGGTTCCCAGCATAGGTTGCCAGACTAGAACATTGCAATGACAGCAGCAGCAGGCAATATGGTAGTTAAAATAACATTTATTATATTATTTATTTTATTTGATAATAAAAGCATTTTCTATTATGCTCATATCAAATTTCTGTAGTAGTCGCAACCTTATTCAAACTGCAACTTTAATTAACTGACATTTTACGTGCTTGCCACTCAAACAATGAAATCAAATCACAAAGAAAACAAAAACGTATTTTTATTGTTGCATTACAAAAAGTATTGGCAACGAAATGGAAAAGCGTAAACAAATTAAAAACCATATAATAAATAGTAATATATCAAATTGAAAAGCCAAATACATTTTATGACATTGATTAATATTTAAAATGTAATCGAGTACATGGTGACCTGATTTCATCCGTATGGAACAATAGTAGTTGCCAGCTGTGTAAATGAAATATATTTTTGCATTAAAAGCAAAAATAATTTATAACTGCTATAAAAATACTATCAATAAAAATATGAAAAATGTTTAAACATTATACTGAACACATTTGCTGCAGTATCTCAGGTTAATAGTGACTTTTAGTGCAGACCACCTGGCAGGTAAATAGCTTTATTCTGGGGGCAGTGAAAGCTGGCCCACCAGACTAATTCAATGATCCGTTAACTCCGCAGCATCCATAAATTAAGAAATAAATATTGTTAAATGTGTCATTAATTAAGCGAAGCAGCGACGCTATTAATTAATAAAAATCTCTAAACAAAAAGCCGACGCGAGCGCCGTTAAGTCTGGGCCCAAAAACAATTAGTCGGCATTTAAGGTGTAAGCCGGCACGCCCACTTAATGAAGCCCCCAGCTAAAATGGGGGCACAAGAATGATGAACAAAGCCGAGCGCTGATTGATGGCAATAGACAAATTTGAGCGTTGCGGCAAAGTCATGTGGCATAATGAAGCAGGTGGCAAGGTAACCGGGGGCCTACTCGTGGGCGTTAAGTATCCGAAGGGTTGGCCCAAAGAAAGCCAACTAATTGGTTAGGCACAAGAAAATATGTCGATTTTTGTTATTTTCAAAAATTTGTAAGTTATTTATTCAAATACTTTTTGTTTGAAGTTACAAAAATTTGTTGTGGGCTTGTGTGTGTATGTCTTTTTTTTTGTTGTTGTCTTTTTTGAAGTTTTTTCGTCTATGATTTGAAATGTTTTAAATATTAATTACATTAATTACATAGATAATTTAGGTAAATTTGATTTTATATAGAACACATGTTTATTTTGTTTAAATGCAAAGATCTGAAGTATAACTTGAATAAATTTCGCTGTTCTGCTTCTCATATTCAGTTGTCTGTGTTTTCTTTAGCATAATTTTTGGCGCTTGCGCGTGTACGCATTTTTTATCATGTATATAATTTATTGTCATGCATGATAAAAAGTCGTTGAATTTGTGTAAATACGGTATATCATATATATAAATGTGTATGTATATGTATATATGTATGTACTTATATGTATTTTAAATCGGCACTTAAATCTAGCGAAAATCACGCTTAAAATTAGTTTATAATTGATGTATGCTTGAAGATACTTTTCTGCTATTTCATTTTTATTGTGATTTCGAATCGTTTGTAATTATTTGCTTAAGATCGTTACGCTTATCGGGCCTTAGGGTTGTACATATGTATATATGAGTGTGTTTATGTGTATGTATGTATGTATGTATGTATGTATATAGAGATATTGGTATGTCTAGAGCTTAAACTTGAACAACTGCTAATGAGAATGAGTCACGACTCGACAGACTCGTTAATATTTATGCTAAATGCTAAAAATCGTAATTGCTACTACTTAATATCGAGAAAAATGCCTACAAATTAATATTTGAGTTTTGTGTTTGTTGTTTTTTGTTTTGTTTTGTTTTGTTTTGTTGTTGTTGTATCTACGAATGCTGCTGCTTCTTCTTCTTCTACTTTGAATATTGTTGTATGTATATTTCATGTTGTATGTCGTTTGTTCTTGTTATTGGTTTTCTGATGATGAGAGGGGGCAAGCATTTGTAGAGTGGGTTGCGCACCTGCCCCAAAGGCTAATCCATTGCCATTGCCATCGGCATCGCATCCATTGATTGATGTGGCTCCCAGCATTTGATGTGCGTGCTGGGGTATCGTGTTGCGATGAGTTGGGTGGAGTGCAGTGCAGTGCAGTGGAGTGGAGTGGAGACAGCCTTGGATACAGGTACTTATCACAGCCTTCGAGCGCCGCATGCAAATGTCTTTTCTCAAAACACATTCAACATGTTTTCCACCAGTCGCGCTCCATAATAATCAACGTCGTTTAGTAGTAATAGGTATAAACAGAAAACAAAAAACTGGCAACAGCATGCAACCAAACCAAGAGCAAAAACACCAATAAAACAAAAGCAAAGAGTACAAACAAAATGCCTATTGACTCGAACAGACTCAATTTCATTTTCAATGTGTATCTATCCGTTGTTGGTTGGTTGGTTGGTTGGTTGGTGTTGTATTATTATTTTGTGATGTGTGATGTCAATCAGTCTAGCTGGGGGTTTGGCTGCTTTCTGTTGTCTTTCTGCTCGCTTTAGTAGGTCTGTCAGATAAATGAGAGTGAACGAGAAGAAGAAGAGGAAGAAACAAAGAAAATAAGAGAGGTGGGCATTAGATTTAATAAGCCATTATCGATAACAAGGAGGGCAACTCTACCACAAAGTGTGGAGAAGTATCGTATCATTGTTGAAAATATTCATAATTAATTTTATTCTATTTCGTGCGAGTGAATAACAGCATTTTTTGTTTGTCAGACAAATGAAATGTGTAAATTCGATAATGAAGATTGACAAGTGGAATGCCAAGGGTAATCAAATTTGATAATACATATATGTAGCTTTGATGAGTTTCTTTCAACTTACCACTGGTGGATAGGACATGTATTTGTCGCTCATATTGAAATAGGAGCCATCGGCTGGCGGCGCTGGCGACGGCGATGAGATGTAGCTGCCCTTGATGACCAGCGAGGAGGCGGGCGAGGGCGATGGTATATACAGGCCGTTCGGGATGAGCATGTGATCATCCTTGGCACGCATCGGCATACCCTCGATCATGCCCGTTGCACTGTTGCGCTGACTATGCCGCTTCGGGTTGGGCAGGGTGCGTGTGAAGTCCGGATTGCACAGCGGGTAGGGTGGTGTGCACATGGAGCTCTCCTGGTATTTGGGCGGATACGCCGTCGACTGTATGATGTCCACGTTCTCGACCAGATACGTGGAGGCGGCCGCCTTCTTCTGCACGTCCGCCTGCAAAGCAGTGATGGGCAGCTGGTTAGAATGAGGCCAGTCAGTCGGCAGTTCAATATTTGCTATAAGCCGCAGCCTATTTACCTTATAGACCGACTGATTGTCATCCTTGGAGTACGCATCATCGTTGCTCGGCTCCGTTTCGCCCTGTGACTTATTCTGCCGCCGGATGACAAACCAAGCGACCAGAGCCGCATTCAACACCAGCACCACCATCGCGGCCGACGTAATGCCAATGATCATCACATTGGGCAGCTCATCCTTCTCCGTATACTCCGCCGAATGGGGCTGAGAACCCTTGCTTAGCGTCAGCCTGCTGTCCGGCAGAAACTTGCTGCCGCCGGCCTCGTTGTGCGCCATCACCGAGAAGCAGTAGGTGCCGCCGGGCTTGAGACCCTCCAGCGTGATGTTCTGCTGACCCACCTTGGCGTCCACATACTTGTACTTGTCCTCGCCCTGCTGCTTGAAGCGCAAGCGATAATACACCTGCATGCCGCCATCGAAGCCAGGTGTCCACATCAGCTCCACGCCCGCATCGCTCACATTGCCCACACGCAGCTCCAGTGGAGTGTCCGGTCGCGTGGGCTTGCTGAACTCCAGTGTGGTGCTGGCCTGACCCATCGAGTTGCGCACCACACACTCGTACTGCCCGTAGTCGTCCGCCGAGGTGCTCTCCACGAGCAGCGCCGACTCAAAGTGCAGCGCATCCACCTGCCGCTCCACGCTGGTGAACTTGTTGCGTCGCTGCATCTTCAGATCCTTGCCATGGCGTCGCCAGATGAAACTGGGCTGTGGTGAGGCCAGGGCGCGACAAATCAGTTGAGCCCGTATGCCGAGACGGGCCGCAAAGCGTGTGTAGGCGGGCGTGTGATCGATCTCCGGCGAGGCTGCAATAAACCAGGTTAGCTGCTTTCAAGGATTAGGCCAAAGGAAGCTCTGCCACTTACTTTGTACGACGAGGAGCACGTTCTGTGTGGCAGCCGGGCCACGTTGATTGTCCACGGTGCAAGTGAAATTGCCAATATCCCCACGCTGCACATTATCGATGTGCAACAGAGCGGTGCTGTTCTCAAACGTGGAAGTGGTGCGCGTGGCAAAATCATAGCCGGCTCGTGACCAGCGCACATGGCTGGCATCCAGGGGGCGGGCCTGGACCTGGCAGCTCAGCACAGCCTGTTGGCCAGAGGCGAAACTCTGACCCTCGGTGACGGAGGTAATAAGGGGTGCATCTAATTGGAGAGACCGAAATCAGCAAAAGGGCAACTTGTTGTGCGAGAGAGAGCCAGGAGTACTTACATTCGACAATCACTTGAATCTCCAGCATGGCTGTGCCTTGTGTGTTGAGTGCCTCGCACACATAGATGCCCGCATCGTTGCGACTGAGGCGACTTATATTGAGACGGGGTCCATCGGAGATCAAGCGCTGGCCACTCAGTGCGTTGGTGCTGATGGGCAGGCCGTCCTTGGTCCAGGTATAGCTAATCGACATGGGATTACCACTTGCGTGCAGTTCCACCTGCAGTGGAGCGCCCTCCACGCCCACAAAGCTGGTTATCTGCGCCACATCGAACTTGGGCGCAACTATTCATAACGAAGTTTTCTATTAAAACCGGCTGTATATGAGTTTCCAAAGGACTCTGGCCACTTACAGAGTATGTCCAGGCTGATGGTCTCGTGTACGCTGCGCTGCAGCACTTCGTTGTGGCTCTGACAAGTATAGATGGAGCCGTCCAGGTCTTGGGTAATGTTCACATGCATCTCCAGCGTGGACACCGAGCCACCCCAGAGACCGGGACGATTGGCCAGATTGAGACCTTCCACGGGAATGCCATCCTTCCACCAGCTGATTTTGGCCTGTGGATTACTTGAGCTGGAATCGCAGATCAGCTTGGCTCGAATGCCGGGCACGAGATTCTTCGGAGCAACGCTAATTTTGACTGTCTCGGGTGGAACTAAGGAGCAAGGAATAAAAAAAAGAAATAAAGATCCGACCCCAGATGAGTTGGTACTAATTGACTTACAGTGCACTCCAAGTGTCTTTGTTGCGAACAAAGGTATATCGATGGCAGCATTTTGCACCTCACACTTGTAGATGGCATTGTTATCGGAGGCGTTCACCAGCAGCGACAGTTCCGAGTTTATCTTGTTTTCCGTCACCTTCGAGGCGACATTCAAGCGTTTGTCATTCTTGTACCACTGCAAAGTGGGTGGTGGATTGCCACCAGCGGAGCTGCAATGCAGTTTCAGTATCGAACCGGAGATGATAATATCGCCATCGTTATAGCCTGTCAGCAGCGGCGGCGAGGGAGGATCTGTGGAACAGGTGCCGAGTAAAGTAAAATCCGTATAGCTAGGACAAGATTGCTGCTTTACTTACACAAAACATTCACCGTATGGGAACCAACGACATTCTGCGAGAGTTCCGCATTCAGGGCATGACAAACGGCGATAAAGGTGCGACTCTGGGAATCGATGTTTAGGGTAATGTTGGAGCTGCTCACCCAGCCACCGTTGGCACTGCTTGTGGTTTTGTAGCTGCTGTTGGTCAAAGGACGTCCATTCATGGACCAGCTGATGCGCGCCGGTGGATTCGAGGGAGCTGTCACACAGCTCAGCTGTACGGCTTCACCTAGTTTAGCTTGAGTATCACCGCTCAGGAAAACATCCTCTGGTGCATCTATTGGAAACACATTTACTGGTTAGAGGGAAATAGGAAGATGGTAATGGTATAGGAAACTTACATAAGACAGTCAGATTGAGTTCGGCACGCAGAGGCGTATTCGATAGGAGATTCTTGGCCTCGCAGACCAGGTTGGCCCCATTGTCCGACGCATTAGCCGTGAATTTGAACACGTTCTCCGAGAGGCGACCCGAGGTGCGTTGCGGTGAATTGATAGCCTCGCCATTGCGATACCAGACCAGCTGAGCGGGTGGATTGCCGCCACGACTGCGACAGGCGATTTGCAGCTCCTGGCCGCGCCGCAGAGTCTCACCTTGGCTGTAACCCTCAAAGAACGGCGGGCCGGGTGGGTCTGAGGGAGGAGCGAGGTTGGCGTAAGTGAAAGTTGCAGGCGGCTACTTGGGAACATATCAACTTACATAGCACAGAGAGCTGCACTTTGGCGCGCATGGGCACATCCGGTGGCAGCGCCTTGTGACGCGCCTCACAGGAGTATTCCTTGAAGTCGTCGTCGGAACGTGGCTGCAGCTGCAGCGTGGAGCTGGTGCGGAAACGCTTCACGGCCGTCTGATTCACCGAGACAATGGGCACTGCAGGAGAGCAAACCAAGTCAGACAAGCTGCACTTTAGACTGCAGTCAGACTGACTGAAAACTTACCCAAAGTCAGCGGCGTCTCGCCCTGATACCAGACAATCTCTGCCGCCGGATTGGCGTTCTCGGTGATGCACTGCAGCGTGAGGTTGTGGCGCTCAACGACCTCCACCTTGGCATTGCGTGGATAGCCATCGATGGAAATGGTGCTGGGTGCTGCCACTATGCTCAGCTTGGCATTGGCGCGTATCGCCGGATTGCCAGCTGCCGGGCCCACCTGGCACTGATACTCCGCATCGTCCTCGAGCGTTGCGTTCTTCACCTGCAAATTGTAGGTGCCATGCGGCGCATCCACCAGCACGGAGTAGCGCGGAAAGCCGGGAATGACGGCCGAGAAGCCCAACGCAAAGCCATCCTTGGTCCATTGCACCTTGCCAGCGCGCGAGGACACCTCACAGCGCAGCAGCGTATCCGTGCCCTCTAGTATTTGCACATCGTGCGGAGTAACGCGGAAGCTCTGCACAACGGCAGCGACTGCCTGAGCCTGAGCACTGCAGGAGACGACTAGAGGAATAGAAGGAAAGAAAGGGAAATTCGCATATTGTTAATCGGCACGTTCGACAATTGCGCACGTAGTTGGGAAACTGCATTGGCTGGCAGCAGGCGGCAATGAGAGCACCACCTAGTTATATTGGCAACGCAATCGACGAATCGACCTGTCACACAGCCAGCCAGCGACCCATGCCCAGTCCTCTCATGCCCCATTCCCCCATCCCACTCCCATGGCCAATCGCAGTTACAGTTACAGTTACCTACTTTTCGCAGCCCACACATAAAATACACATTACTTGAGCGTAAGACCCAACGAGCCAGCTTAGTCACATCTCACTAATTTGGAACAACTTTTATTTTGTTGTGTGTGTGTGTTTTTTTTTATTTCTTTCGCACACACGTGTGTGAGCCATGTGTGTGTGTGGGTGTATGTGTCAGGGCACTTTCAGGCTGTCATTGAGACATGTGCGTCTGTCCATCCGTACATCCGTCTCAGTCTGTGTCTCAGTCTGAACGTTGCCAGTCTGTGTGTCGCTGTTTCAACCCACACTGAGTCGAAGTAGGTCTACAGCTGCGGCTCATTAGCATTAAAATGTCTTAAAGAAAAGAGCAGGCCACGTTCGATACCAAATTGAGCCTACTACTTAGCTGTCTATGTGTGTGTTTGAGAGTGTGCGAGTGTGCGTGTGTGTGTGTATGTTGTCGCCGACCTAATCAGCATTAGAGCAATCTGCATAGGTAATACATACGAGTATAAAAGCACGCACAGTGTCACTGGGTCATAGTAAACTTGCAGCAAAAAGCCACAGTAAAAAATATTAAATATATTAAGATACTTGTTTAATAGACTTCCATTCACATGCAATCAGCAACTCAATTCGAATATTTTATTGGCATTTAAAGTCTGTCCATATATCAATTAAGAATTTAGCCATTCTGCAATCAATTAGCATTTAGCCAGCTTCACACAATTCGCAGCTTACTTTTAACTTGGCTGGCAATCAAAACAAGTTCAATTAGTTTCCCGACAGTATAATTAAATTCACAAGACAAGCCAAAGCTAATTTAAACCCGTTTGCAAAGTATTCTTTGTGTTTTGTTTATGATAAACATGTATAATTGATGGCAGTGGTTTTTGTGCCACTGTGCGGCACGCAGGAAAACATCGAAAGCACTGCGTGAGACGTGCCTACAAATGGCCCAACAAATAAACGTCGCTGTCGTGGACTTCATCAATGGATTAATTGATTATTTGTCGCGAGGCTGTCACGCTCTTGAAACGAGCTCGATTTCCGTTGGACTTGGGCACGAACTGAACTACACATATATATATGTGTATATAGATAGAGCTATCCATTGGAATATGATGTGGACACAACGGAAACCCAAAGCAGCGACCACCCGCAGTTGCAAGTTAGTCATTGTTAGTCATTGTTGCTGTTGTTGTTGTTGTTCGGGGGCGCGCACTTAAATTTGCATAGGGCTGCATTAACTTGGCCCAAAGTTCAAGCAATTAAGAGCAGAGCGACCAAGACAGACAGTTGACCAACTGCACAGCCAGAACATTTCCTGCGGCAATTAACCAACAGCAACAACAACAGCAGCACAACTGCACAACTTGACAGGTTTTTGCGACGACAACGACAATGACAACAACGACAACAACGACAACGACAACGACAACGTCGAGGAAAAACAAGAGGCCAAGCCCAGGCCCCGTCTCCGCTTGGCTACAACTCATTTAGTGTCATTACGAGGTGCTCTCCCCTCACCCCTTGCACATGTACATATGTGTATATGCAGTATACATACACTGACAATAAGAGGTGGGTAATTGTCACACATATGCAAGGCAGGATGGTGGCCAGCCAACAAAGAAATCCTTGAAGTGTGACAGTAGGAAGCGACAGCACATAAAGAAGTGAACTAAAGTGCAAAGTAAATGAAAAGACGAACAGAAGGCACAAGGCTCTAGTAAAGTAAAGTAAAGTAAAGTAAAGTAACGTAAACCGGTTTACCATTTTCATTCATGCGTTTGCTGGCCAGTGGCCAGTGACCAGTGACCAGTGAGCAGTGGTCAGGGCGCAAGGAGTCAGCATTCAGTTCTCTGTCTCTCACTCTCTCTCTTAGAAATTGTCTGCGGCAGTAATTGTCAACTGTTCCCACAAATTGTACGCAAACTAAACTAACAGCTTAACCGCAAAACCGTTCCATGCCAGTCGATGTTGATGTTGATGTAGATGATGATGATGATGATGATGCCTTTGCCGATCCTGTGACTTCGACTCGAACTCGGCCACAAGTTAAGTGAGTGTGCTAGGCGCAAAGCTTGCTAATAGTTTTGAGCATGGACAGCAGCAGCGACTACGTGTGGCAATGGCTGGCGATGCGCAACGCCGGATGTCGCACTAATGGTCAACGCAACCCCTTGCAGGTCCCCCCTCGGGCGCCTACTTCATGTGCAAGTAGTATACCTCTCTCGCTCTCTCTCTCTCTCTCTCTCGCTCCATCTCTTGTCTGCTTTGTAAGTTAAACTATCTACAAGTCATTAACTCATATAAGGCCAGCAACTGTCGCACAGCAGGCCTACACAGGCTAGTGTTCATGTGTGTGCGACAGAGACAGGGATAGAGACTGAGATAGTGAAGTGGCCTGGACCTAAACCTGAAGCTGTGTAGGGAATCTGCTGCTGCTCTGCCGCTCTGCTGCTCAGCTACTCTGCTCTGCTTTGCTCTGGACCAACGTCACATTTTGCTCGATGCTTTGTTTTTTCTTGCCTGCTGCTGTTGTTCTTATGTTTGTCTCCTTTTTTTTTGTTTTGTATGTCTGATGTTGTTGCTGCTGCTGCTGTCTTATCAAGACCAGTTTCCAGTTGTGCCGCTGTTTCTGTTTTCGGTTTGCTGTGTTTGCCTGCAACTTCAGCGCGTTAATGGAAAATATTGTGGCATATCACAGGAAATCCGGTGAGGTTTTTTTTCCTCACGCACTCCTTTTTGCGCCAGGACACTTAGCGTGCACACAGTCGGGCAACAACAACAACAACAGCAACACACACGAATGACTTTGACAAAATTAACGGCCACATAAATCTCTTTCCATAGAGCTCTGCTAGGCGCTCTTTGCGGCTTTGCGTTATAAACTTAATTAAAATTTCTTCCTTTTTTTTTTTGGTTGGTTTTTTTGTGTGTTTGTTGCCGCAACGCGTTTTGTTAATTTAACAAATGTCTTTTATTATATTGATTAAAGCGGCTTTGGTGTCAAATTTGTTGTCAGCTATGTTAAGCGCCCACAAAGTGTTCGGAATTGTTTTAAATGGCGCTGCGCAAAGGATTTACTGGGTAGCCATGACAATTATTTTCAACATGTGGCTTAGAGCCACACAACACACAGCCCCTTCTTCTTCTTCCGCGTTATCCCTGCGCCAGCGGATGTGGATGTGTGGAAAGGCTTATAATTGGCAAAGCAGCTAAGAGTAAATGGTGTGCACTCGACGCTGAGCTGCTTTGGCCAACGAGATTGTTGGCTCATTTTTCGCAAGCTGGTTCCGCTTTATCATATGGATAAGGACATGGCAGTGGAAAAAATCAGCGTGCTTATGGCATTTTATTTATAGAATAATAATAAGATGCTCAGCGCTGCGTCTGGAGCTCATTGGCTAATCTGCAAAGAGTTCAGCCTCAGCGCTGACAAATCGGTGCTCAAATTTCACAGCATGTTGTGGTTTTAAATTTAAAATAGTTTTAAAGTCATAAATCGCAGCCCGCATAACTGTTTCGCCAATCAATCTTCGCCTGAGCAGCTCCAGAATTCGAGTTAAACTTGTTTAGCATACTTGCTTAGAGTACAACTAGAAAAACTATTAATAATCATTTTTAATATCTTGGCAAATACGTGTTTTAAATATGAATAAAGTGCCGAGTTGCTGAGTTGCTGAAGCGACAAATCTTGCAGGCATATATTGATTTTTTGATTTGATTTAAATTACAAATTTTCTATAAATAGCAATGTGTCCTCTGTGTTAATTCAATTGAAACTTATATGCCTTTTGTATTTCTCTGCTCGACTTTATACACACACACATATGTATATTAATATGCTCATATTTATTGCTTTTAGCTGGAGCACTTTGTTGTTGCTTTTTTGTTTGGCTTGTTTTCAATAACAAGAGCATCCTTTATCTCTGGTCTCCATCTTTCATATTCACTTGCCGTCGATTTCAATATCCGCCTTTATTGTCGGCTCTTGGCTATCTTTATTGCTCCGGCTGGCAGGCTTCAGTTTTACGGATCGAGCGTTTAACGTTCGCCTTGGGCACGCTTAATAAATTCACAATAAAACGCTTTTGAATCAGTCCCCACCCAACACACAATAACAACATTCTCCATCTCACTTTCACCCACTCCTGCTCTCTCTCTCTCACTCTCGCGCAGAGCCTGTGAAGCTTTTGGTAAATTTCACTCAAATTGCCGCATTACCAAGTCTGTCTGTCTGTCTCTGCTGTGTGTGTTTGTGTTGTGCCCCGTGCACTGATTGAATTATAAAATTTGCAGCTGAACAAATGTGACCAGCCATATCAAATGGTTATACACACACACACACACAGGCCACACTTCCTCTCCACATCCCCTTGCCCCAACTGCCAAAATGGACAGGCTCTTTGGCAGCGACGCTAAACTAATCAACTAATTTGCAATGAACTTTGCGGTCCGCACAAATTAGAGCGCCATTCCATGGGACAGGCCAGCGCCTGGGTCGGAACAGAACCAACGAGGGACAAGGAGCTGAGGAGGAGGAGGAGGAGAGCAAGACCAGGCCAAATAACCCAGCCAGCCATAGCATTAACATTAATTATTTTCTGCTTCATGAGCATTTTAGATGAGACGGGAACTTTGCTGCTGCTGCTTCTGCTGCTTTTGCTGCTGCTCCTCCATTCAATGCTAACCGGAGAGCTTTCATCTTTAATTAATTAATAAAAATGATTGCCCCTTTTGAACTCTGCGGCTGTCAACTATTTTTCAAATATGCAACAGAAATATTTGATGTTCGCTTTGGCTGACTCCCTCTATCTCACTCTCTCTCTCTCTCTCTCTCTCTCTCTTTCTCTCTTTCTGACCGCAGCCCGACCAAAAAAACTGTTGTTTTTAAAAATTTAAAGTATTTTGCGGCCAGGGCAATTAGTTGATTTAAGTCTGGCATTTAATTTTCAAGTCACAACTTAAATGCAAACATATTTAGTCAATAACTAAATGCACACAAACACTAAAGCATAAATAATACATTTTAATACCCATGCCAAATACGCTCGTAAACCTCCAAAAATTATTTATATATCTCGCTAAAAAAAAATACGTGTACATAAAAGCTAAACAACACTTTTAAAACCAAATTTAACAGCATTCGGAAGAGCTGAAAAAATAACAACAACGCAAACTATATAAATCCATACAGATATTGTTGTGTTGTGTTGAATTTCGTTGCTCATATAATAAAATACACAGGGAACTGTAATAGATTTGATGATTTTATGACTATAAGCCACTCAACAAAACATTCGTTGCTTTATACGTTTGTCCGGTTTTGTTGTCAAGCCCCACTTTTTGTTGTTGTTTGTTGTTGCTGTCACCGATGCGTCGGTTGAAGATCTCCAACACCCACACAGCCCGCAGGGACGAGGGGGATGGAAATGTATTTTTTTTTATTTTTAAAAATTGACAAATTTTATTAGTCATAAATTTTGGGCAAGCATAAAAATCATGGGCAACACCTAGAGGGCCGAGAACCGAGAACCGACCAACAGAAAGTACAAAACATAACGCTACGTCGGCAGTCTATGAAAATAAATTAGTCAGTGAAAGAGAAGAAAGTTAGGCCAATAGAGCAATGCGGAAGAAGCGCCAGCGCCTTAAGATATGCAACAGAATATTATTTAGCGTGCTCGTAAAACTTGGGTGGGTGTTTGTCTGCAAATGGGCAAAGTTTGCGCCGCTACTTCAACTTCCTCTGCTTATTGTTCTTATATTTTGCGGCAGGCAAATTAATTTTTTTTTCCTTTTCAGTTAAGTACAGCAAAGCTTTGGCGAGGGTTGCCATTGGGTCTTTAATGCGCTGAGTTTTTGTGACTAAGCCAAGACACCCACACACTGAGACAACCCACAGCAGCCTAGGGTATTTGCATAAGAGATCTTTAAAGACAAATGGTACAGCTAGCTGGCCAGCGACTCATAAAGAAATCAAAATCGAACATTTAGCAAAACCAGTTCAAGTGCCACTAACTAACAGAGCCGTCGCCACAAACAACCTACATACGTGCCTCCAATACGGGTTTTATGAATGGCAGCCGCCATATGAATGGCTTACAAAGACTTACAGACGACAAAGACGTGTGGGCCGGCAGAAACAAGCGGACAGACGGACGGACGGACGGACGGACAGACGGACGGACGGACAATCTCCTACGTTGTTGGCGTTTATTAAACTGAATTTCAATTCCAACTGGCCTTAGTCATATCTATAGCCATAGTAGCTATAGTTTGTTCGCGCTCTTGGGCACTCGGAGCACGCAGCTGGCTGCTTTTTTTCTGCTTCTTCAGCTGCTGCCCGGCTTAGTTTAATACGCTCGGCGAATTGGCGGATCGCCGGATCGACAGCACAGCTCAAGACAATTCAGCTCAGCTCTGGCAGCGATCGACGGCTGCGGCTGCACTTGTCGCTTGCCACAAATGCCACGACACGAAGCCATTGCATGCCACACTTGACTGTTTCTTGCCGCCGTTACTATTGCCGTTGTTGTTGTTGCTGTTGTTGCCGCTGGCTGGTGTATGTGGCAGCTGCATAATTATAATGTCTGGGGCCCACTGGCTTGGTATTATGCATTTTTTTCTTACTTTTTTCTTGTCTTGTCTTTGGCTGTCCGTCTGTCTCGCCAAAAGGTCAAACTACATCTTTTTGCTGTTTTTATTGACGCGCTGAACTTTAGAGACGGGCTAAGTGTGAGACTAAGAAATTAACTGGAAAACTAAACTATACAACACATACACAACTTCAATTGGCATTCAAATGCAATTAAAAAACCACTCTTTTGCTCTATTTAGTCATAAATTATAATGCGCACCAAATAAAGTTGCGACAAAAAATAAAAACAATTTGAACATCCATAAATAAGCAACATTTATAAACTGTATAGGAAACGGCTTAATATACATAAAATATAAAAAGAGCTTTGTGCATAAAATGTGCGATTTGAAAACACACAAAACAAGCTAAAATATATATAGAAATATTCGAATCATAAATTCAAAGCTGACAGCTTATTTAAGTGATAAAAAATGTTTGGTTGATAAAAGCATATTGTTATTAGCAAGTCTCTAATACTCGGGAATTACTTGATTAGCAAATGGCTTTAAGATTCGCTCAATGAATATACATAAGTCTTAATTCATTGAGCGATTCGGAAATATCTCTTCAAGCCATTAAAAATACGTTTTTTTACAAGTATAAATATTTATTATATATGCAAATATTATGTATGCAATTCCATTTGATTGTTTTATGCGTATATATGTATTATACATTTTATTTTTTTATTTGTATTGCCTTGTACCCGCACATCTCACGTAGTATCCATGAATGAGTTTTGCAGGTCTGTTGAAAAGTTTTGTAGTTTATTTTGCGTGAGTATTGTGTTTGCCTTTTTGTTTCACATTATTTATGTATGCAGATTTTAACTGTGGGATTGTGTGTGCTCGGGTTTTTTGAAGCCAGCTCGTTTGTTTTTTAAAAGTTTAATAGCCGCTTGATTGCGGACCAAAAACAAAATAATAAAAAGATGCTCATATTACCTATTTATATTTTCAAGGATATGTGTTCATTAAGTTTTGAGACTTGTGCGTGTGAACAAATGCGGGTAATGTCCACAGATTTTATTATATTTGTGTTCAGTTTACCAAGGCTGGGGAGGGGGGGCCAACACATTAAAAACATTTCATTTTGCACTTTAGTCCCAAAAACACAAGCTGGGTCTAAGAACTGAAAAGCGAGTCAAGCGCGTCGGGCCTGAAATTCAAGTTATCTGACGGCACTTTGGTAACTGCTCGAGCATAACAACTGTCTACGGGCCAAAAACTTAGATAATCAAGCGACACCATGGCCAAAAGATACTACTACTACAGCTGCTGCTGCTGCTGCTGCACAAACGCGAAACACGGCCACACTGGTCAGATTAATGGCTTCAAGCTGATTAGTTAGAGGCCAAGACAAGGGAGTCAAAGACAAAGGCCAGTCAGCATAGATGGAAGCCATAATTAAGCAAAAGCCGCCGCAGTCCGCAGTCTGTGGTCCGAATTTGAAAATTATAGACGAGTCGGGGCGGGAATTTTGCTCCACATGGCCAGCAACCAAAATGTTCATTTGTCAAAATTAACACGCAGCCAAAAAGCCAAGAGCTATCTGAATGTTGTTGTTATTGCTATTGTTATTGTTAATCCGCTTGTTGCTAATGTTAAACAGTTACTAACCCATAAAAGATAGTTTCCGTCACGAAGCGTAGGAGCAGTCAGTTATTAATTATTTTTGGCATACACATAAAGATCTTCCAATATATTATTAGAATACCCTTTAAACTGTAGACATATATTTATCCGAGTATCTTTAAGTTCCCAGAGAACTTAACTTAACGTAGCTTTAACTTTATAATTTTAATATTTTAAATATTATTTATATTTTGTAATTACTTTATAATTTAAGTTTAATTTTCTGAATCGACTGTCACTAAATTGTATTTTATACATTTTCTGTATTCATTTATCTTAAAATATTCTACAGAAATACTAAAATATACAAAATAAGTAAAGTTCAGTCATAAAACATGTATTTTTTATTTACTCAGTTTTTATTAAAGCTTTCTGAAAAGTTGTCCACATTAATAGTTGTTTTTCAACTGAACTATAAATACGTTTTTAGATTTCCCACACCAATCAATCATGATTCTTAATAAATTTTTAATAATTATCGAATTTGACCCAATATTGGACTTATTGCTTATTATTCTTGTTGCTGTTGTAGTTATTCTTGGTAATTGCAAACGTAAATTGAAAACGAACAACGTTTAACAATTTTCACATTGTCGCGACTCGTTAATTCAATTTTTTATTTATCTTGTATATATTTTTGTTGCTGTTTTTATGTGTGTGTCTTTTGGGCCACAATTACCGTACACTTTTGTGGGTTTTCGGTTTTTGGCCAAGACTGTGGCTGAGTTTAATTGAGGCAGCGCAGAGGGGGTACAAAAGACACTCGACAACTGCTGTTGTCCAAAACCGGCTTAGGCGCGTCGCACAACATACACACACAACCACACACGCACACACACACACAAAAGACTTGAAACACACGCACAGACAACAAACTCATAGCCATTCATCATTATGAAATTGTCCGAGTGTGTGTGTGCGAGTGTGTTTGTGTGTTTGTGTGTGGTTGTGTGAGTGTGTGAGTTGAAGTATCAGTGAGCTGCACCTGCTCGCATTTAGCTCTGGCCTGGGAAGCCCAACTGAATGCTAAAGCAGTCGAGGAGGCCTCCTCCTTCATTGATAGTTTAGTTCCTTTCAGACTCGACTCGACTCGCTCTCAACTTTCGCATGCGCAAAGCTGTCGGACAACATATGTACGCTGACTGACCAGCCAGCTATCAGCTACCAGCTACCAGCTCCCCATCCTACTGCAGCTTCTTCGCTCCCATTCAAGCGAAGATCTGTGCAGAGCTGTGTAGCTTGGAACTGGCCCAGCTGGCTCGCTTCTGCTTCTGTTTTTGCTGTGATTCTTCGGGTCTGGGGCGCGTTTTTTTGTTTTTGGTTTTTGTGCGCCCAACGTAAGTTAATATGACTTGTAGCACGATGATTGCTTCCTGTGACTCGACTCGACTCGACTCGACTCGCTTAGGCGCTGACAGCGACGCTGACGCTTCATCAGCTTTTGTTGGCCAACTTTTGCGAGCTGACTTCTTTTTATGAATGAAAAATCGCTGCTGTTGCTGGCGGAAGTAATAAATTAATTGAGTAAATATCGATTCGCACTGCTGGCAGGGCTGCCTTGTTAATTGGCAGCACTTGAACAACACACACACACACACTCACACACAAACGAGCATTCAACTTACATTTATCTGCTTTTTGCTATTTTGCATAGCCAAATTGGCTTGTTTAAGGGTACAGGGTATAAGGTATAGGGTATAGGGAGTGGTAGTGGTATCTGGCTAAATTGTGTTAGCGACTGTTTGCCAAATGAATTCAGTCAACAAGCGCAGCTCGTCAACATCAACGTTTGTCGCCCTCGTCCTGGCTGTCGTCCTTGTTGTTGTCCTTGTCGTCCTCTGCAGATTAATGACCATTGATAGCGCATTTTCAAGTGCGCATCGAGCGTATTAATGCAGCTTGATAATTTATTGAAAGCGCTTCTAATGAATTTTTATGCTTGCCTTAAAGTGTGCACACAGTATGTTGCTCTCAGCGAGAGAGAGAGAGAGAGCGAGCGAGCGCTAGAGTGACAGAGATGGAGTTACTTTGGATACTTTGGGTGCTCCTAAAGCGCTACTAAGTGCCTTTTAACGGCTGCTTCCGCCAGCGTTTGAAGAGTTTGCCGCATTTGACTTGTAATTTGGTACGTTAAGCATTTTTTATGGCAGCTTTTACAGCAGCATACGCCAACAAGCTGCCCCACGGTGCGTACTAAACTTAATTAATTGGCCAACAGCGTTGTTTTTCGCAATTATTTTCTCTAGTACGTTCAATTTTAATTGGCAGCACTCTTTTTTTATATTTTTTTTATTTTTGTGCAAAAAACAAATGTAGTCTAAACATTAATTCATATTTTATTGTGCGAAAAGTATATAAAAAAATGATCGTTCATTGATTCAATAACATTTCTAAGAAGCCATTCAAATTGTTCGTTAGCCTGGCTTACTGTTTTATTCTTATGAATGCTGTCTAGCCCTAGGACATTGAGTTTTGAGCAGCAGGAGGTGTCTCAAGAAGCTTTAAACTGGCCAAGGCGTGAGATTATAATAAATCTTCACAGAATAGAACTAACACTCAAATAAATGCATAAAGATTTATTTAATGTTGCTTGTACTTATAAAATAGCCAGTCTTAAGTTGCAGCCATATTTGTTGAACATAAAACTTAATTTCATTTATTTAGTTTTATTTTATGCAATATAATATCAAAGGTATTTGCTGTGCCCACTCTTCTGCTTAATTTGACATATATACATATATACAACTTTATTTTCTTGCAATAATTATGCGCTCTGAAGTGATCATCAGCTATTACAGAATGCCCACGCATCTTGGCTTTAATTGCAGTTCCACTTGCTCTTGCCATAACCGCTAAAAGCCGCTAGTCAAAGACTGCGCAAATAAAAAGAGAATCAACAACAAAAAAACCAACCAACTTCACACGTCTTTAACCCAATATTTTACAGAAAAGTGTATTTGGCGCTTTTTTTGGAGCTGTTGCTGTCGCTCTCTCTTGAATGTTGCTGATGTTGTTGCTGCTTTATCGCATCGATCTGAGCGTCATGCATAATTGCATATATCAGATGCAAACACCTAACTGTACACATGTAGTATATATATATATATATTCATACCTATATGCTCGTTACGAAGCGGCCCGTCATAAACAGCGACAGCAACAACAGCAACAGCAACAACAACTGCAACTGTTGCAACTTGTTTGCTCTTGCTGCTGCTGCTGCTGCTGCTGCTGCTCGCCACCCAACTGTCAACTTTCTTTTTTCGCCAGCGCACATAATTACAGGCAGCACTGTGTGTGTGTGTGTGTGATTTGTGCGGTGTATTAAGTTTTACTTGCATGCAATTAGCATAAAAAATATCAACAGCGCTTGCATTTATATAACGCTACAAATTATGCATCATTGAAGCTGCCACAGAGGCAGCAGCAGCAGCAGCATCAGCAGCAGCGCCAAATTGCAATGACGTTGAATAATGACCGAAAATGCAATGGCAAACGGCAAACGGCAAACGGCAAACGGCAGTTGCAACTGCAACCCCAAGCAGCTACCAAAAGTGGCAGTGGCAGTGGCAGCCACGAGCCGCCAGTTGCCACCGCAGCCCCAACTTCAGTTTCAGCTGACGACAGACAAGCGACGATGATGGAGTTGGAGTTGGAGTTGAAGTCGCCGACTGCATGTAGGAGTCGCCCGCAGAGGTGCCGTGCCACTGGCACCTCACGCACGCCCACCTCACCTAACATGCCCCCATGCCCCCCCCTCCCTCCCCCACACACTCCTCAAATGCTGCTGCATTGGCTGCAAATCTGCAATTGAAAACATTCACCCCCACATTGCGCTTGAGACGCGCGTTTAGAGATGGCATTATGCATATAAAATGATATAAAATGTACAGGAAAAACATTAATTAAATGTCATAAAAGTTAATGAATTGTTTGCAAGCAATAAAACTAATATCGCTATTAAAAAATTCAATTTAGTTCATTTGCCACATAAAAAGCAAATGTTGCTAGTTAAGAAAAATGAAGTTTACAAATTGAAAAGCTGTGCCATAAAAAAAAACTAGACTCAAGACAGGCTTGTTGATATTGCTAATAAGTTTGTGTCAGGCCTTAATATGCAGATATTTACTTTTGATTTATAACAATACTCAATGCCAAATAAAAAGCTAAACTGGGGCAAAAAACTGTTTGTATAAATTTCCTCTATATAAAAACGCAAACGGAAATCGTTTAAGTGATGTTGTTTTTTTCAACATTTTGTAAGTGTCGAAGACGAAAAGCGTGTGTGAAAAGCCGCTAAAAGACATCAAAGTAAGGTCGCATAATAACAATATATCGATGACTCGAACGTGCTCATCTCTAATTCACACAGACATATGTATGTAAACAGAGGCATGCATATATGCATACGTATGTATGTGTTGCATTGCAAATAGGCTCGGTTTTGGGTGATTGGGGGGCAGATTGGGGGGCAGATTGGGGGGCAGATTGGGAGGAAGGCCCCGGCACGCATGAATGGAGAGGCATAGACAGCTCGACGCTTTGAAAGCGCATTCGTCGCTCGGGTTTTCCCTCACTTGACGCTCGGTGTTGGAAAGTGCTGCAAAATAAGCGCAGCACTGGGCGCACATAAAGCACACATATAAACGTGTGTACACATGTGTGTGTGTGAGTGTGTGGAAAAAGACAAACAAAATGAAAGCGTAAAACACAAAAAACAACAAGGAGAAAAGTTACATAAAAACAAGTGGAGAAGGATTATCTTCGGCGTGCCGAAGATTAAATACTCTTTTCGAACCTTAAAGCAATTTTTACTATTTTTCCGTGACTGCTTATTTAATTCGCAGATATTAATGTCGCATACATATACCCCTACATATAAAATAAAATATATAAAGGTATTCATGTAAACAGGGACGTTTCACTATCCGCAGCTCGTGGACGCGTCCCTTAGCATTCATAAGTGCTACCGAATTGAACAATATACAAGTTTCAGTTTTTCCAAAAAGTCAGAACTTACATTACATATGTATACTACAATATACATACCAAATTTTGTGCCTGTTGCTCTTATACCTTTCAAGGCCGCTGTCGGAAATTGAATTGTCATAAAACTTAATCTGAACATACGAGAGCTTATATTCAGAATTTGAGATCCATATTTTTTTTCGCGTGTCATTGGTTTTGCCAATGAATTTAAATTTTTCTTTTGAATTATTCTATTAAAGCTACTTTATGTATGAAAAAAAAAATTAGAAACAATTTAGGAAATTGAAAATAAATGAATTTGACTACAGCTATTATATATTTGAAAAGAAGAATAAGAAAAAATGAAAATAAATGACCAGTCGCCGCTGGTTTCGAACCCGGGTCCTCTCGCTCACCAGTTCGCAACTTTACCCACTACGCCACAAGCCGTTTTGATGATCGCTGACAAAATCCCTTGAAGAGCAGACTGTCAAAAGCTTTCTTGTTTTGCTTTGTACTGCTTACACCAAGCAGTTTTAAGAATCGCTAACAAACTCGATTTATACTGAGCTTTTGTTTTTTCGCGTGGCATTGTTTTTGTTCTAAGCCATTGAAAGCAAATGAATTTGATTACAGTTATTATATATTTGAAAAGAAGAATAAGAAAAAATGAAAATAAATGACCAGTCGCCGCTGGTTTCGAACCCGGGTCCTCTCGCTCACCAGTTCGCAACTTTACCCACTACGCCACAAGCCGTTTCGATGATCGCTGACAAAATTGCTTGAAGAGCCGACTGTTACAAATTTCCTTCTTTTGTTTTCCTGCAACCTGCAACTCGCGTTTGTCAGCATTTGTTTTTTCGCGTGGCATTGTTTTTGTTCTAAGCTATTGGAAGCAAATTAATTTGATTACAGTTATATATTTGGAAGGAAGAAAAAGAAAAAAGTATTAAATTAACAATCAGTCGCCGCCGAGGCTCGAACTTGAACTTGCGAAACATGCGTTCGTTAGCGCGGCTCTTTACGCCATACGCCACAAACCGTTTTGATGATCGGTGGCAAAATACCTTGAAGAGCAGACTATCAAAAGCTTTCTTGCGCTTGACTTTGTTTGCTCAGACTATCAAAAGCTTTCTTGCGCTTGACTTTGTTTGCTCATATGCACCTGTTTTTTCAAAATATTTAATGACGCATATCTTCGCTGTTTATGACTCAATCGATTTGCGATTTTACCCATCGATGAGTTATATGGATGTTCAAGTGTACAAGGAAATTTAAGGCAATTGCTTTGAAAACATCGGATTTATGGCCAAAACCGACTTTGAGGTGTATGGCAGCTATAAGATATAGTGGTCCGATCCGGCCGGCTCCGACCAATGTGCTGTCCCCTTGAATAATAAGTGTCTGTGCAAAGTTGCATCGCGATAGCTCAAAAACTGAGGGACTAGTTTGCATACATACAGACAGACAGACAGACAGACAGACAGACAGACAGACAGACAGACAGACAGACGGACATGGCTAGATCAATTTGTTTTGTTTTTATAAGCATATTGGCAGTAACTTTTGGGGGTCTCAGACGCTTCCTTCTATGCGTTACAAACTTCAGGACAAACTTAATATACTATTTTCTTCGAAAAGAGTATAAACACAAAAAATTGGTTCAATTTAGCACAAAGACAACACACACACAGACAGAGAGCAAGAGGAGGTATGAGATGGTGTAAGGGGGGGCGGGATGGGATGCAGGGGGCACAGCAGCACATCAAGCCACATTGGCAGCATCGGTTCATGATGGGCATGGGCCTATTTGAAGCTTCAGTTCAGTTCAGCTCGGTTTTCTTTATTTCATGCTGTTGTTTTTTGTTCGTCTTTCGTTTTTTCGTTTTTTTGCCTTATTTTTATATGCAGTCCAAACGAGCGACGACAACTCGTTAGCACAAATTTGCTATGTGGGGTGGCTCAATGGGGGAGGGGTGGCAGTCCGGGGGGTGGATTTGGGTTCTCACTGCTGTCAACGCCTTTTAAATGGGCAGCTACGAAAAAGCTTTTCACAATAGCATCAAAATCGCAAGCAGAACGCGTTCCCAAAGCCGACGCCAAAAACAGGAAAAGTCACTTCACTTTGTTGTTGCTGTTGCTGTTGTTGTTCTGCTTGATGTTGATGTTGCTGTTGATATTTTGGCAAATTTTCATAAACTGTTATTTATTTTTATTGCACAAAGAAAATATAAGCAAAAGCAACAACAAACAGCAAAAGACACAGTTGCCAAAGTTGCCAGCAATTTTCAGCTGCTTTTCGTTATTATTATTTTTTTTATAATTTTTTTTTCGTGTTAATTTTTTGTTGTAGCTGGCAAAAGTCTGTGGCGGAAGTGAATTTGCGAAAAAGACAACAACAAGACAAGCACAAACACACAGGAGTGCGACAACACCAACAAAAAAGAAGGAAAAAGCTGTGCGCTTTTGACCAGCCCCCAGAAAATGTTTGCAAAACACACAGCAACAACAACAACTACAACATACATATATATATATATATAGTTTATATTGTACAAAAAGAGTGTCAGACTGAGCGACTCGTTGAGTAGAGGCAAATATGCATAAGGCAACAACAACTATAGCAACAACAACAACTATAGCAATAACAACTTGGAAGCGCATTTTATTTACATAAAAACAAATGACCAGCATTTTGTGCGGGGTCTCCAAGTTGTTGTTGTTGTTGGTGTTGTTGGTGTTGTTGGTGTTTGTTTGCTGGATAGCATCGGGTGTAGTCAAAGTCAAAGCCGGGAGTGAGTTGTACAAATGGACAAGCAGCAAGAAACACAGAAAACTCACAGAGAACGAAAAAAGGAAGTTAAGACAGGGGTTGTAATTATCCCAGCAGTAGTGTAAAGTAAAGATGGGGGCAGCAGATGAAACCCTCAACAGAGTTGCACACGTTGGTGGGTCTATTAGGCTATTAAGTGCCTCATGCCTCATGCCTCAACATGGGCTGAGGGTACTCTTCCCTCTGTGCCCGAGCGCTTTGGAATTTGCTGGGAAAGCTTCTGTTGGCATGAGCTGGCAAATACTTACATATGAGACAGAGAGAGAGACAGAGAGACAGAGAGAGAGAGAGAGAGAGAGATTGTGAAAGGATGGCGACAGCATAATCTGTAGATGGCTTTTACTCAGAAGTGGCACACAAGGTACAGAGAATAGCAACTATATACCAAACAGCAAATACAGACAGATAACAGTGAGCAACTTTAATAAATGTCGACTGAGTTTGTGTTTTTCCAGCAGCGATGAGCTAATGCTAATGTACTATAATTAATGTTGTCACTGCTATACTATAATTAATGTTTGTACCGCATGCTGATCGTAAATTGCTTAAATTCGAAATTTATTTAGAACATCTATTTTATTTTGTATTTATTTAGTGACTGCATCATTTTAATATAATATTTATACATATACATTCAAATACAATTTAAACAGTAAATAACATACTCAATATATATAATATATATGAATTAATTTAGAAAGCTATTTTAATACAATTTAAAGAATTTATTTAACTCATTTAAATAAAGCTATAAACAATTTTATGCAATTATTTGGAATTCGAAAAGCAAAATCTCGATGCAGGGGTCTTATATTTGTTTATTTAACGTCAACTTAAATCAGACGACACAGAAAAATTATTTTAATATTAATATAACAGAAAATTAAGTTTAAAATTATAAAATGTAAAGACAAATTAAAAAATTTTAATTGACTAGGAGTAATTTACTTGAAAAGTTTTTACAACATTTGTTGCTAGCATTGAGGAATTATGATACAATCTGTTCCAAAGATCGTATTTAATTGATATACAAGTATTCTAAGACAATTTCAATGTTGGCCATATCAAAATGGCATATTCACAGCATAATTAAGCAACTCTTAGCCAAGTATCGCTCAAGAGCTAGTACATAAGAATATTACACAAAAGTTTTTGTGCCAGTTCCAAGTGGAGCAGCTCTTATATGTGATGTGGGCTGCTCCCCTCCCCCTCTGAACTAAACCCCTCTTGCCAACAGCAACCTGTTCAACATAATTCGCAGCAGTTTTTAATCAGAGCAAGTGGCTTACTGGACAAGTACTCATAGTAGTCGGAGTTGGAGTCGGACGCTTAGCAGCTGCTGGCTGCTTCTACTGCCCACCGATTAGCCAGTCCAGCCACTAAGCCCAGAGCCAGTTCAATGCACTGCAAAGTGGTTGCGTATTAACCCACACACACACACAGGCACACACACACACACCAGGCAATTTCGAGTAGTGGCAAGTTTTAGACAAGCGCGTCAAAAGTTTTGTGCCAACAACACATGGATTTTAGGTAGGGCTTTAAGCCAAATCGGTGCTAAGCTATATCTAAAGCCGAGCGACGTCTGTTTTGGCCGGGGTTTTAGCTTTAATTCAATTTGCCTAGGCTAAATCGCTGCGGATTATATGGCAAAGTCGGACGTATACGTATGCGCAATATATATGATATATGTACATATGTGTAATCTATTCACAGCAGCGCATAAACCTACATATTTGGCTTAAAGCCCCACTCGATACCCCTCCCCACTTGCCCCATTTACCAGCGTGTAGGCAAAAGAGATTTGTAAATTCTACACTTCTTCTTCTTTTGGCTCAACCGAACTTCACTCGCTTCCCGCCTTCTTCTTTCAGCGCTTAACCACATCCTCAATTTTTCTAGTTGTGCTCAAAAAAAAAGTGTGCAAGAGAGAAGCTGCAAAAAAAGCGTAATCATAATTTTTGTGTGCCGCCTTTTGTGGCTGGCTGTTTGGTTTGGCAAAAGCTTTTGCAACACATGCTGCAAGAATTTGACTGCTTCCAAAACTGGGGCTGCTTTTTGGGCAGGTGTATTTCATTTTAACTGGCCTGGCCGCCAGTCTTTTCACTACTTTGTGTATTTTTTTGCATTTTTTGCCCCGTCCTCAACTTGTTTGCCTTTTGCAGTTTTCAGCTTGCGAACGCGTGCAAATGGAGTTGATAGCAGCAGCTGCTCCTGCTCCTGCTCCGGCTCCTGCTCCTCATGTCCACCATCATCACCATCACCATCACCACAGCCATAAAAATATCCCTGGGCGTGCGCCAAACTCACAGACAGAAAGACCGACTGACCGACAGAGCAAAACTGCAGCTGGAGCCGCATGTGGTAATAATGATGATAGCCGGGAAACTGGAACCCAAAGCCAAACCCAAACCCAAACCTGAACTGAAACTGGGTCCCTCTTAAGTGATGGTAGCAAATTAAATGGGGTACCACTAATTTTTAAGCAATTTAGCCAAGTAGTATATAAATTGCACATAATAAATATGTACGCAAATCGTTTATTAATTTGTGCGCAATTCCTTTAAAATTCGTTTTCATACTTGTTTCTGAGCAAATAAGTTATTTGCTATAAGAAGCAGTGAAAGCCGAAATTAATTTAATTATAAATTAAAAAAATATATACTGTAAAATGTATTTAACAACCTTTCATGATTATTTTATATTTAGCAGGGAAAGCAAAAATGCATTTAAATATTTTTGTAACAGTAAAAAAATAAATTCATACATTTAAATATAAAAAGAAAAATACTCTAAAATGTAATTCATATCTTTTCTTGCTTATTTTATATTTAGCGGAGAAAGCAGAACTGTATTTAAATATATATATGATGCTCGTAAGAAATTGTTATAAAAACATAAATACTGTAAAATGTATTTAAAAACCATTCTTGCTTATTTCATATTTAGCTGAGATAACAAAAATGCTTTGAAATATTTTTGAAAAATACTTAAAATGTCTTGCTTATTTTATTTTGAAAGTTATTATGCAGAATGAAACATTAAAAGTGTTGTTGTTTCTGAAAATTATTGTGCACATAAGATAACAGCTTTTATTATATACACAAATTTAACTTAATTCTGCAACAATTTTGCTGCAAACTATTCAACTTTGAAAACAAATCTCACTTCTTAATATATTTTACAATCTCTAATCTGCTCTTGGCTTAATTGCTAAAAATAATATTTTTTCAAGGCAGAATACCTTTTTTTCTATTAAAAACCATTAGCCCATAATTCCGTTTAAATGTACTTCTAAATTGTTTTTATTTTTTGGTCTATGCCGCGCCAGAAATCATAAATGCAAATAAGCGCTCTATTATTAGCTGTGTGTTAATTAAAGATTTCCAATGCTCACTAATAAATTCGTCATGTGGTGTAAAATGATTAAAACTGTGTTAACTGAAAACAAAATCGAAACGAATTCGAATTCTTAATTCAACTTGCAAACACACACATTTTGCCCCTTTTTCATTAGCATTGTTCATCAAAGTTTGTTCAATTTGTGATACAAATTTGCGTTGGCAAGAGTTGTTAAATATTTGGCATTTTGTATGCAAATAGTTTTCAATTAGCAGTCAAACAAACTATGGCCAACAAAAGCGACTAACTTGGCAATAAAAATGCAAAATGGCAAATAATTAAAAGCAGGAGTGCAGCAAGCAGCCAGGATAACAACAACAACAACAAAGTGCGATGGCAGAAATTAAATTATGTGTGCCACAAAGTTCGCCTCGAATTATGTCGCATAAATCAAATAAACAGCAGCAGTGGCAAAAAAGCGGCGACTATAAGAGGAAGAAGCGGCAGCAGAGAAGTTGAGGCTGCAAAAATTTGAGTTGAGAAAAAATTTATACGAAAAACTTTTGCATTTAAAGTGAACCCGTGGGCAAGTGCAAGGGGCAAGGCAGTGAGGCAGTGGGGGTGGGGCAGCTGGGGGTTGGTGCGACGGGGTGGGGCAAGTGTTCCGTGTGTTAGCGCAACACTTGGCCAACAAAAACAACAAGCGAAACAGCAACAAAAAGACAGCAGCAGCAGCACATTTTTATACGCTGTGGAGTAGAAACCACAGTCGCAGTCAGCAGTCAGCGAACAGCGAGTAAAAACAAGTGTTTAAATGTCAACAGCAAAAACACAAGAAAAACCAGCAGCAGCAGACAAAAGGAGTTATGTGTGTGTGTGTGTGTGTGTGTGTGTGTGTGCGAGTGTATCTGCTGCAGTCTGCCTTCATATGGAAAGATAAGTCTGGCGCTCATCTTCTATTTTAGTATATTTTCCACATTTTTTGTTGTTTTTGCTGGCTGTATGTGTTTTGTTGGTTGCCAGTCAAATGTCATGAACTTTTCTGGTCAGAGCAGCAGCGTAGCTTGTATCTATGAGATACATTTGGCCGGCTTGGCTGGCTGGCAAAACGCGTCGCGTCGCTTCACTTAATAACTTACCCGAAAGCAATGCAAATGTCAAAGTTATCCAAAACTGCATCTTGATGTGTATATATGTATTTCGTTGTCGTTGTCGTTGTTGTTGTTGTGATTGTTAACTTTTTTGTATATTTTTGATTGCTGGTTTGTTGCTCAACACGTGGAATTTGTGGCTGTTTACAGTTTGCAGATACTTTTGTATCTTAGCTGGTGTTTAATTGCAAGCGGCTGCTGCTGCTGCTGCTGCTGGCAGCTTTAGGCTTGGCCAGGCACTTGAGCCAAGCACTCGAGCAAACATATTTGCGCAATCGACACGAAACACACACACTCCCACACACACACACACACACAGATACACAGATACACACATGCACATGCACAATTGCACTGAAAGCGTTCAGCTTGTTTTGTTTGATTCTAACTGCTGGGCCAGATTCATTGATATCAACTCATTTGGGTTTTGGACTCGACTTTGTGTGTTTACGCGACACTGTTGCACTTTCTGACTACTGTGCGGAGGAGACACGCGAATTTACATGATCAACGCGCCGCAGACCGTTGAAGACTAAACGCAGCTGCAAGTGCCGACTGCGTAGCTACTTGCAAACAACAAAACAGGTCCAACCTGAAGCGCGGCTCGAGCCAACTCGAACTTGCGACGGCAGTCAGGTGGCTTGCAACGCGCAACTCCAACTCAAACACGCACTTATACCAGGCGAAACGGTTTGAGTCATTGCTAAGCCAGCTCATGCGACCAAAAAAAACTCAATGCATGTTGCAAGTGAATTTGTATGCCTTTAAAAATTAAGTTTTAATTTTTCCTATAGCTTATAATTCAACAACTTGCCTATTTACTATAAAATACTACTTTAATAACTTTTGACACAGCTCTGTGTATCTCTCGGCATAGCTAAAAACGATTTGTCTGCTTTTTAGTACAGCGAGTTCGGCTTTGTAGCTGTGACACGACTCTCTGCGTCTGCGCCCAGCTGCCGTCGAAGAGGTGCGCAACTCTGCTCCGACTTTCGAACTGTGCAGACGCACTCTTATACGGCACTCTGCTACGCAGGCAACGGCTATAGCTGAATATAATTTCGAACTGCTGTAGCAGAGAACGTAGCCAGTTATAAGAGCTGTGGGCGGCGTTGTGTGGTATAAGTGTGCGTAGCAGACTTGCATTCGAAGAGAGGCGGCAACATGTCTGAAGCGTAATTCGGACTTCGGTTTTTTTTTTTTGTCTTTGGTTATGAAAGTAAAAGTCTGCGTTTGTCCGTCTAACGGTCTAGCTGTCTAACCGTCTAACGGTCCAACGGTCCAACGGTCTAACGGTCTAACAGTCTATCTGGCAACGCACATAAGTGCAAAAACATGGCCAAAAACTTCTTCGAAAACGCAGGCGGGGCCACCAACAACAACAACAACAACAACTTTTAGCGCTAAAGCAAAAGATTCTCAAAACTTTTCCACACACAACACACACAGAAAAGTAAAAGTGAAAGTGGAAGTCAATTTGGGTGCAAAGAATATAATACTTATGCTTATATATATATACATATATATTGAAAGATGGATTATGTGCAGAAGTTGGCCAAGTTAAAGCCAAAGCCGCAGCCAGCAGCTAAGCATATTCTTCAGTGTGCGATTACTTTTGCCACTCAGTGTATGCGCATTTATTTCCATTCCAAAGAATCAAATCCAATTTCATAAATTTGCAAGCAATTCAAGCAATTATTTTAGATCTTAAGTTATTTTTCCTAAATTTTAAGATCAACAAAAAAATCTATGATATTTAATAAGACCTAAGCAGTTTGGAATCTGTAAATATTCTTTCTTAAGACTTATCTCTATAAAATTACTTTAATTTCACAGATAACAATTGAAATTTCCATCGTATTTCAACACACAGCTAAAATAGGTAATATATACTTTATGTCTAATAAGGGTTAGAGAAAATAAGAGGCTCAACTTGAGTTGCTGTATTTTATACAGAATATTAATCGGCTTTGTTGATTAAATAATGAATTCCAGCAAACTCGCCGCCTTTAGAAAAACCCACAAGAAAATGAATTCGTGTGAATTTATGACTTAGATACACATCATTATTTCTCTCCCCTGCTTCTATCAGCAGCAATGAAAATGATAAGAGAAAACAACCTATTTTAATATTAAATTAAAAAAAAAATTAAAAATAAAAAGTGATGTAATTTTATGTGCCGATAAGCATATATTTAATAAATAAATTAGATAATTACTATTCGAATATATTTGAATTTAAAATAACTTTCAATCTAATATCACTTAATTAATAAGAACAACACTCAACTTGAACCAAATCAATAACAACAAGTAAGAGTGCTCTAGTCGGGAGTGCCCGACTACGAGATACCCTGAACCCAGTCCTTACAATCATTCATATTAATCTAAACACACACATGCTGCAGTACAAGCAGTACAAGCAGTGCAAGCGGTCTAAGCAGTTAGCTTGCTTTTCGCTGAGCCCCACATAATGGAAAGTTAAATCTTAAATAACTTCTGTGTTTATCGTCCGATCTTATTGAAATTTTTGGGGCAAACAATTGTCAATAATATGTGTGACCAAACCAAATTGCAAGGTCGTACCTTCAAAAATGCGTTTTTTTAACTTTTGGGGGGTTTGGGGGGTGGTATCCAAAAAGTGAAAAATTTGTTCATGTGTATGCTATTCGAGATTATACATGTCAAATTGGGGCCTCTAGCTCTTATAACTTGTAAGTTATATCCAAAAAACGCTGGTCTAAAATCGAAATTTATCGATAACTTTTGAACGGGACGAGCTATCGATAAATTTTAATAAACTTGATCTGTCCCGGGATTAGGAGAACTTATGTTCCAAATATGAAGTCTCTAGCTCTTGTAGTCTCTGATATCTGTGTGTTCATACAGACAGACAGACGGACAGACGGACAGACGGACAGACGGACAGACGGACAGACGGACAGACAGACGGACATGGCCAGATCGACTCGGCTATTGATACTGATCAATAATATATATACTTTATATGGTCGGAGATGCTTCCTTATGCCTGTTACATACATTTGCACAAACCCATAATACCCTTTTTACCCATTTTTAATGGGTTCAGGGTATAAAAATTCTTAAAGTTCATTCGCGTATATGAAATTGCATAAAAACGATATAATCACTTGAAAATGATTATGCGAAATCATTTTTCAAATTAATTGAATTGCATTTTTTTTTTGGTAAACAAACACAAACAAAAAATGTGAATGTTGACTTTTGCTTCTGCATTTGCCTCTGCCCAATGATAAACTGCAATGAAAGTCAGCAGCAAAACTAAAAAAAATATATGCGAAAAAGAGAAATGCGCGTTAAAAGCAACAAAAAACACTACCAAAAACTGAATCTGTAGCCATCTGTAGCAGACATTTGGGCGCATCAACCACGTGGTTGACTTTCGGGGGTGGGGGTGGGGCTGGGTGCTGGGGGATACGGCTCAGACAGATAGTTATATATACATTTATACCTCGATGTGAGCTAGTTTGCTTCGGCCAGTAGTCCAACAGGCAGGCAGGCTGGCTTTATTAATGGCTCATAATGACTTAAGTGAAATTACTGAAGCATTGCCAGCTACCCTGTCTTTCACACCCCCCACCCCCCTCTTCACCACGCCTCTGTGCCAGTGTCTGTGGCATTTCCCCTTTGCCTTGTGCGGTTGGAAAACTCAGCTGCAGCCATAAACAGCGAGAATTCCCACGCGGCATTTAATATTCTGTTGCCCAAGTAAATATTCTGCTGCTGCTCACATGTTGCTGCCTGCGTCTGCCTTTTACAATATCTACAGGTCTTCCTGCTCTTCATATACAACAAAAGGGGTATATCACATTGTTAGCCAAGTCAAATATTGATAGCAATTTAATTAGACGAAATATCTCTGGTTTTACATTCAATTGAGCTATATATTATGAGAAATATAATATTAAATTATTGCTTTGCTTTGCTTTGCTGTTAGCGATAAATTGTAAATACAATCCTTTATCTTTTATCTAAATACAGGGCATCTCATAGCTACACACTTACTTAACATACAATCCCTACTTTTCGCTATGCTCTAGAGGGTATTTTAGTTTAGCCATCAAATCTAAACTAAGTTTGTAAAAAAGATGCAAAATAAAATTTAATAAAATACTAATAATAAGAATCTTTAATAATAGAATGTGTAAAGATCATTTTGATTTAAACTTGCCATTTACATATAGTATAACAGAGATGTTTATCAATGAAAATTAAATACTGAAATAAAAAATAAATAAAAATAAAACACTTTTAATGAAGAGCTAAACAATTAAAGCACTTATACGTTATTTTGGGTCGAAGGCTTACTTAGCTTATATTATTTATAAATATACATACTATATAAAATATAAATTATTCATTTATTTTATTAATATTACTGAAAGTATATATTATATTTATATATTGTGTTTCTTACTTTCTTTTCCTTTTTTAACTTTTTATATAAATATTTTTTTAAAAATAATAATATATATTTATTTGGATTAAAAACATTAAACACATAATTTTGTAAGTATATAACGCGCCTTTAAAAATTATTAATTCTGTTGTTGCTATTAATTTGTATATATTAGATCTCATTAAATCCGCTCACTGTTATTTAATAAGCTTCGATTACTAAATTCCCCGCAAGGGTATTTAATCTTTGGCACTCCAAAAGATACTTTGTGCTTTCTTGTTTTACTTATATATTGTTTTTGTTGTTGCTGTTGTTGTTGCTGCTGCTGCCGTGCGAGCAAGTAGTTAAGGTCAGTTCATATTAATATATGCTTTGCCTGGCAAAAGGTGCCATAAGTCTATGAGTATATATATGTGTACATACATATATATATATATATATATGTTGTGTGTGTGTGTGTGTGTGTGTGTGTGTGTGTGTGTTTGTGTGTGAGTTAGTTTAGTTTTGTGCTGGGTAGCTGGGCGCTCTTATTTATTTGTGCCTGTCTGCCGCAGTCGGCTGGCAACTGTTGCCTACTTTTGTGCGTCTCTGATGTCTGCCTGCTAATTAAGCGAAATTTTGCGTAATAAGCTTGTCTGTAATTTGCGCTATCTGTGCGCCTTTTGTTTTTGCCTTCGCTGTTGTTGTAGTAGTTGGCTGTGTTTTGTTATTGTCCTTGTATAGTGCTGCTGCTGCTGCTGATGCTTTGTGTGTGTGTTGACTTTGTTCACTGTCATCAAGGTGTTCATTGGCTTTGTTATTACGCCTCAATGAATTTTCGGGTGTGTCTATCTGCACAAATTGTGCGCCATTCAAGTGATATATGCGTGTAATTTTTCATATACGGCAGCAGCAGCTCGATGCGATAGTTACAGGACCAAGGATTGGCATAGGACGCGCTCCTGCTGCTGCTTACAGCTGAGAGCCTCAGTAAATCATGTTGAGACATGAACTGAACCAACTGATACACACTCAGAGAGAGAGATAGGAGAAGGGGGAAAGGCCACCAAGAGGTCAACCAATGGGAAAATTGAGCGCAAACTTAATGGAGTACATAAATTTATTATGTTTAATTTGGCTTTTGGAAAATGCAACGACGATTTAGATAAATGCGGCGACTAATCTAATGTATATTCCGTTTTTAATAAGCTAGCAACATATTAATTATCCATTGTATTCGTTTCAGTTTTAATAATCCAGTAATCGATACTTTATACTGTGCATAATTCAAGTGCGAAACGCATTCAAGCAAATTCTATGGTCTGACTGATAAGGAGCATTATTAACGCAACGTCAAGTTCAGGCTACGCATATAATTATCCATAAAGTGTATATACACAAAGTGTATACATATATATATCATATTTTATATATATTTCATCGTATTTTTGCACCTGCTGCTCATGTTTCACTTTTTGTTTTTACAACGCTTTTTTTCTGTCACGCAGCAGATCAGGCCGGATAATAACAACATTATTCACACAGACACCAAAGAGCACACGCACACACACAGCATGGTGGCATTTTAAACACATGTAAACAAAACCGTTGAATTAAACCGAAAATTAGCATCGATTAAAGTCAAGAAGCGGCGACAGTGGCGCCACCCTGCCCCGCCCCCTGCACCCCTTTAGCCACGCACCACCTTATCAGTAGCAAAGCCAACACGCGTTTATCTTTCGGGCTCCCCCACACGCTTTAAACAAATTTTAACATAATTTAAGCATGTGTGGAAGGCGCACACGCTGCGTATGCTTAATCCCGCTTAATCCGTTTTTAGGCGCGCCAGCAAACGTAACATAACCTCAACAACAAGAGCGAGGACTAACGCAAGCTAATCTAACCTGCACAACAACAGCAACAGCAACAACAACAACAACAACAAAGTGCAGCAGCAGCTGATAAGGCAGCTACTCGACTGCTCCTGCTGACGTCCTTGAGGGTGCCAGCATAAATAAATAATAGGGTGTATAAGTAACTCGGTGTGTGTGCTTATGTGTGTGTGCGGGTGTGTGTGTGTGTGTTGAGGTGTTTGCAAAACTGCAAAAATATTAGTGCGCTGGCGGGCTTTAGCTCAGACTCGGCCTACACACACACACACACACACACACACACACACACACACACACACACACACACACACACACACACACACACACACACACACACACACACACACACAGTATATGAAGAGCGAGTCCTTGCCACACATGGTGTCCTTTAGGGGGGGGGGGGAATAGGAGCTCCAGTTTAGTGCGACTCTTTATCGTATGCAAATGTTTCGAAATGTTTGTGCTCATAAATTCCGACAAGATGCGCGCATGAAAAGTGTTTGTTAGCAGCAGCCCCAACCCCAAACCCACCTCCTCCCCCACCCCCCCCCCACTCTCTTGTAGCCCCACTCTTACGAGGGTGGGGCAATCCACAAGTTCAACAGACTGTTTGTCTTCTGTCGCGTCATAAATTCATTAGTGTGCCTTTTTGCGAGGCTATTGCCAGGCCGTAAGTAAAAGTAAAAGTATCTAACTTAACGCGCTTTCTTTTTATATTCCACATCAAGCTGCATAATTTAACAAGCAGCTGACCAGTGGCAACAAATATAATTCCCAATTGCATATATGTACTACAACAATTTTAATAGGGCATCAGCATTCGCACACCAAACTTATAAATAATTTAAATATACATTTTCGGCGAATTAACGTTTGTTGTTTTTATCCATTGAAAATTCACTTTGTATTATTATAATTCAGCTTCATTATGTGCATTTTCAATTAGTTCAACAGCTCATTAACTAACTTATTTGATTCTGTATGCATGTGTGTCCATTTCTGCTAATTGACTTAATTCGCAGCAGTCTCAGACGAATATATTTGCGTTAAACAAAAATTAAACCAACCAAAAGTGAAGGTCAAGTTGTGTTTAAGTGATGGCATTTATCATATAAACATGGTTTTAATCAAATTTAATATTTAATTGAACTGCAAATTGATTTGATCAAAGAACAAAAAGAACAACTAAAGTGCTTCTTGTGCTCCTTTGAATACCTTAAGCTTCCATAACTTTACTCTTAGTTTATTGTTATTTATGTATAATGCATTTAATTCTTACACGCCTTTTAAAATTTAATTTTGTTTACTTTCTAATTTTTTAAGTACCTTTTTTCAAAATTGTTTATTGACTGTTTTTTTATTGATTGAAAGCAAATGAAAACCTATTCTGAAGAGGTTAAAGTTTCAGCCTAATAATAAATCAATATCTACAACAAATTTTGCTTATAAAGTGCTCCTTTTCAGCGCCTAGAAATTTCCTTGCCAAACTTCAAATTCCCACAACTTTGCCAAAACTTATTCAATTTTTAGTCCCAATGCCATTTTAGTTATGGCTTGACATCCAGCATAATTCTGCATAACTAAAGCTAAGATACGAAAAATTGTCGCAATTTCTCGACATATTTCTTGAATAAATTGAATTGAGCAGCTGGAAATGTTGCTAGTGCTTTAAAGCTGACATTAACATTTTATTATGGCTATAAATAGTTTGGCGATTAAGTCAGGCGATAAGTTGACTAAGAAGTTACTTTAAATTTGGAGCTTTCGGGCCTTCTGCTGGGCAATTAATGTGCAATGTGTTGCAATGTGCTGCTATTTGTGGCATCAGCATGTGGCACTCAATCCGGGCAATTGTTTAGCTGCTGATGGTGCCTCATCTCACAATTCGCATCTGTTTGAAGCACTCTCGAGTTTTGTAGTTTTCCAGCAGTTTTGCATCCATGTCCATCTTCCATCTTCCATCTTCAATTGGCCTGGCAAACTGAGTCATTTTTCAAGCAGCACACTTTTTATGCAACTTTTTGACGCGCTGCTTTCTTCTTAGTAGTAATTGTTGTTGTTTTTAGCCTTAGCTGCTTTCTGCATGGCAAATGTAATTTATACAAAATTAATTTACGTCATAAAAGGACATTTGTGCCTCGACAGGGGGCGAGGGGGCGTGGCTGGCTGCGACTGTGAACTGTTGATGTCATAAATGTTGCATGGCACAAACACAAAACACAAGGCACACACACACACACTCAAACACACACACACACACACACAAAGAGAGAGAGCAACAAATATGCATCGAAATAAAATAAAATATAAGCCAAAAAGTAGTAAAACCCAAAGCCCTGGCCAAAAGGCCCAAAAGCTGTGCACAATTTATGCATGAACACGCCCCCTCCACCATCCGCCCGCCCCCTTTTTCAATGCTGGCAACATTTTGTTGCACTACCCACAGAACGGGGCACTTGCCTTGCCTATTGTGAATGCAGCTTAGAGTTTGTTGCAAATAAACTGAAATGGCAACGGGCTGTGCTACCAAATTCACACACACACACACACACACACATACAGTGAAAGGGGAGTGTGGGGTAAGAAAGCCAGCAAGGCAGAGCAGCAGCAGCAGCAACAAAAAATTGGCAATTTAACATTTGACGTTTTCTACGAGACTTGTTCAAACAATATACTTGGGAATTTGTTTTAATGCTCAGGCGAGGCAAGAGCTCTTCGGCGGAGTTGACGGGCGTCTGGCTTAAGCTCCACACGAGCTATAACGACATGGAACAGGACGAGCACTAAGACGGAAGAAATGGGCGAAGGGGGCGGGGCAACAAGGGGCAACTGGCAATAATGGCTTTAAATTTTTATTAGATGACGACGCTTATGCGCCTTAGTTGCCTTCTATGCGGCAGCGGCACGTTGCAAGCTGCTTCAAATGTTGAAATGCTGTTGAAAATGCGCTGCACTTGATGTTGTTGTTGTTGTTGTTGCAACAGTTGTTGTTACACTCGTTTCGTGAGCACTTCTCTCTATGTGTATGTGAATTAGTGAGGTAAAAATGTGCCAGTTAGCTGCACACACACACAAAAACACACACAAAACACACACAGTTCATATCAAGCTGCTCATGTAGAAATAAGTATAAGCACTAATTACCAAAAATAAAATAAATAGTAGCATGTTGCACGCGCAAAGCCAGAGCATATGGGCTGCCCGAGCAAAGCCGAAGCTTAAATACGCTACGTTACATATATATACATATATATATATACACATATTGTACTGCCATTTTGTGTTAGTAGTTACTTTGATTTAACAAAATTTAATAATACTTATAGTAAATTTTGGTGGTTATTGGCACTGTTTCTAGTGAAGCTATCTATCTAGTCTAGAGAATTTAATTAGAATTATAAAACAGTATTATTAATATTATTAACAAAGTATTAATAATATTTTGAATATTTTATTTTAGCAATATAAAGATTACTAGTTTTTGGAAACAATTTTCAAAAGAGCTAGAAAAAACAGCAAGTTAAAGTTTTAGTTATGTAAAGTTATGTTTTGAAGGTATTAACAAAATACAAGTTGATCCAACATTTGCTGCAAGGATTGAGCCAAAGCCCAGAAAACCCCAATTAAACAAAACAAACAATTAAAAGTTTTAGTACTTTTGTGTCTTCTTGAGTAACTTGCTATTATTGGTCATATCTTTATTTATATGACTTCTGTGATAACTTTAATTTAGATATATTTTAGGATATTCCCAAAAAAAAGTTAAGGCACCTTTATGCAAATACTTAATAATTATTACAATGCAGAAAATGAATATATATGCAGGCATAAATATTGGAAAATTCCATAGTTCTTAAATCCCATCCCATATTGCAATTGGGAATGCTGCAATTGTAATCAGTTGATATATATGCATCGAATTATGCCAGCTTGTTGAAATTTGGTACAGTTGAGTATTACAGTCTCATCATAGTCCTAACTTACCTAAATATGTATTCTGTCCAATCTTAAGCTGCCTAAACTGTTATCTTAATAGAACAGCCTGCCTAAATACGCGCCATAAGCATGCAAGTATCTACACAATATTAACAACAATAACCAAAATGCCAAATGTGCACCATGTGTGCACTTGTATGCGTATGTGTGTGTGTGTGTGTGTGTGTGTGTGTTAGTGTGTGTGTTAGTGTTTAGCTAGTTGCCCCTGAGCGTATGCTACACTTTATTGTATGTGGCTGCTGTCGCCTAATTCGCATAATTACGCGCTTATTATTTTTGCAAACCTTCGCTGCCATCTCACATATACACATGTATAATTGTATTTGCATGCATGTGTGTGCGTAATTGTATTTCGCTTTGCGTGTATCCTGTAATTGTATTATTTGCTTGATTTCATTATTTTCTACAGCGACGCAACGCGGCCATAATTAACCAAATAAATAAAACAGTCGAAAACTGTCCAGCAGATATAACGCCATTATACAAGCAGCGGCCTAAAGGGAAACGGAAGCGTTAGAGGTCCAACAACAACAACAATAACTAAATACAGATAGCCAAACAGACACACACATGTGCAATAATATTATTGAGTAGTGTCTGTGCCCCGTGGGTTAGATTTGGGCTTTTTGTTCATTGCCGCCATGACAGCAGCAAATTAAATGGCTGCCATTTCGCTTTTTTGCATATACCCTATAGTAGCGGGGCAATTAGGCCACTGGCAGACCTTGGCCACATCAATTGTAATTATCAGTTAATAAACACTTAAATGGCTAAAGATAATGAGCCATAACTAAATATTCCAATTTAAAGGTCAGAGGCTGATTGTGCAAGTTGTTATTTGGCTTTGTATTTAAATATTTAAAATAATTTGATAAGTGCATAACAAAATATATATATTTTTATTGTATTGTTCATGTTTATTGTAAAGTTAATGGTGTATATCGCAGAGCATAAATTCTCATATTTATTGTAACTGAACTCTCCAACGTCAATTGGTTGGCAACGCACCAACGATGAGTTGGCAACGCGGCGAAAACGAGTAAAAATCAATATGACGATTGCAAATGATAAAAATGGATAGCAATTAATTAATATGAATACACATTGATGCAGTTTGAACTTATTTCAAACACTCTGTTTACATTCCAAAAGAAAAACCAGATATTTTTAGTATTAGTATTTTGAAGGGCATTTGTTAGTCAAATAACCTTTTTCATCTGTGTTTTTTTGTTCGCTCTATTGTGCCTGGGATTCGTAGTTTGTTTGTTGGATTACTTATTGGCTGTTTTGCAAATTCGGTATTACTGTTTGTCTGTTTGGCTTTGCATTATGAAGTTGTGAGCATAACTAATTGAAAAGTTTTTTGTCGCATTTGGCGCTTTGGTTTGCTTGGTTAGCGGATTTGCAACCAACAACTGGCAACTGGCAACTGGCAACTGCAACAATGAGCCATGAATTTATCAGCAATGTTTTTTGTGCGATTAGCTGCTTATGATCGGAGCAAAAACTGTTTACAAGAGCTTAGCTAACTGAATCGATAGATGACAAGAGAACACAGGCCAATAACTCACTCGTACTTATGCAGGCCAATAAACTTAATACACTTTCCATAAATTCATGGCAATCGTATTTGCAAGTTTTGTGTGCATTTATAAATAAACGTCTGCTAAAATTCATTTAGAAGTTTGCCAAGCAACCGTTTTAATCCTGAAATTGTTTGGGAACATTTTCCGAGAATTTTTGCGGCAAGCATTTCACAGTTTCTGGGAATATTTTTATTTGACTGGCACATTTTATTTGCCCACATCTTAACTCAGCTAAGCTATTGTTGTGCTTTTCTTTTCGTCTTATATACTCTTGCGAAAGGATAATTTAATTTTGACACGAAATGTGCAACACATTCAAGGCCACAGCTTCGATCCTTGTGAGTTTATTTGTTCTTGATTAGGATAACAAGCTAAGTCGATTAGGCTGTCGATTGCTTTGCTTCCCAATGTTGACAGTGAGTAACAACACTTCAATCCATTTGTTCTTGGACACAGGAGAAGTATTTGCATTAGCAAGATTTTCTAAACTGGATTTGAATAATACATGAACATTTTTGAATGCAATTAATGTCTGATTCGGATAAGGTAGTAAAGGAACAATCACTTAAGATATGATTACTGAAACGCTTAACTACAATATGCTTACAAGAGTATTTTATCTTTGACTTGCCAAATCGAACTTACTTTTAATATCTTATTTTCTTTCGCAACAAGAAAATTGCAAGAAATCTACGCCCATATTTTCCAAAAACGAAACTTATTTTATTGTATTACACATACTGCAACTAAATCTCAGACAGTGAAGAAAATATTATATATATCTATTTCTAATCTGTGCTTTAAGTGTATATAAAATCACAAAAGTGCTTAAAACATAAGCTTTAAGTCTCAATTTCAGCAATGTTTCTAATAGGAAGACCTCATTTTTCATTTCAGTCTGGATTTAGTTAAGAGTGCTGTAGAGGACAACTTACTTACACTGCGACTAAATCAGTTATGCTGCTGCCTGCTAACTAATATTATTATTATTACAGCACACAACTACAATCTGATCGATAATGAAGTTTACTATAAAGTTAATTTGATTGTTTATTGATTGTTTATTAAATGCCCACTCTAAACTTGTAACGTGAGCGTGCTTCCGCTTCCGCTGTGACAAACACACACAGAGAGAGAGTGAGAGAGAGAGAGAGAGGGGCTGCTTCTGTGTGTGTGTGCAATTCAATAGCCTTTTACCGGCAGCCTGTTCCTGTTCATGAGCTTCTGGCTCACCGCCGCCAATAACCACACAAATTACATTTATTTAAGTTCCGTCACATGAAACGTTTACGACACACACACAGAGAGAGAGATAGACAGATAGAGAGAGAGAGAGAGAGAGAGTCCTTTGCTGCCACCTCTGCTTTGCCTCATAACTCAGCGTCTCCATGCAACAATTGCCCATCTAATTCACTCAACTGCTCACCTGTTGGCTGCTTTTGGCCTGTTTTTGGCGTCTTCAATGTCTTCAATGTCTCCAACGTTTCCAACGTTTCCATCGCCCATCATCAGCGTCATCATCAACGTTGCCTTGGCTGCCGTCGTCACAGTTAATGTTGTCTGATTTCATTAGCGCCCCCACTGTCCCACCCCTCCCCCTCCCACCCCCTCTCTCTCACTCTCTCTGTCTCTCTTTCAGTCACCCACTTGGCAGCAAAACGTAAACGCGTATTGACAGTTTTTGTTGGCAGCGCCAACCTTCAAGATACACGCGTAATTTATCTCTACACGTTTTCTCGACTGCTTCGCACGCCAATTAGACGAGCCCCACCCCCAGTCCCCCCCTCCGCCCCACTCCGCCCCCATCTAAGGCATTTTACATGAACTTGAATGAGCTTATTATTGGTTTCCCTTTTGTCGGCTGGCCTGTCAATATTATTATTGTTAACACCCCGCCCCCTGCTGCTCCTCCTCCCCCATCATACTAAACGTATTTATACGAGTATGTTGCTCTCTCTCTCTCTTTATAGGCTTGGATTTGCTTCCCACCAGGCTAAGCCGCTGACTGTTGACTGCCCCCACCCCCCTTCAAACCCCACCCCCTCTCACGATTGTTGTGGCTAATTTGCTTTTATTATTCGCATTAAATTTTATGCTTATGTTTATGTTATTCTTTTTTCTCTCCCTCTCTCTCTCTCTCGCCGATAGAAATTGAGACATTGTTGGCCGTGCGAATTAGCCAGAAGTGTTTCTTTTGCCCTTGTTCGCTTCGTTGCTGTGCATTTTAATGGCCAGTTTAGACCAACAGTTGACTGCAGCTGCTGTTTGCCTCTTTTCTTGGCCCCAAAAACGCAATGATTAGAAATTGCCGCCAAGTGTTATTAACATTTGCGACATGTGATGCGCATACAGTTGACAGCCCTACAAATGAAAGGACAGCAAACAGGACGAACAAGATTTGCTTGCTCTGAGCCTGAACAGCTTAAAGCTTAAATTCAAAGTTTCAAATTTCAATTGATAATTTTAACCAATATCAGTTTGTTAAGGCTGAAAATAGCATTCAAATTAATTTGAATTTCAATGGCGATGTCAAGAAAATGGATAAGAATTCAGAATATAACAATATATTTTTGAAAATATTCTTACAATCGATTTAAATGCTTTAATCTACTGGATAAATCCTAAAAAAAAGATTTCACTTTTAACTTGAATAAAAGCTAAGTTTGCCTTATTTCTTCTTTTTGTCGAATTCAAGCGTATTACTAGATTAGCTTGCTCTGAAGTTAAACAGCTTAAAGCCTAAAGACAAAGTTACTAATTTCTTGTGATTATTTTAAAATTTGAGCGAATTTTAACCAAGTCAAAGGCTCAGTTTGTTAAAGTTTTAAAATATCATTCAAATTAATTTGAATTTGAATTGCGTTGTCAAGAAAATGGATAAGAATTCAGAATATAATATTATATTTATTTAAATCATCTTACAATTGATTTAAATGCTTTAGTCTACTTGATAAATCTTAAAAGATTACACTTTTAACTTGAATAAAACCCAAGTTTGCCTTATTTCTTTTTTAACATATTTTAGTGAAGCTGCTTGGCGATTTATTGAAGCGAAATAGCCAAATAGCAATTAGCCGCATTTGATCAATTTGCTAAACAACAAACAAATTATGCGACTCACCGCATGAATTTTAATGTTATTAGACTCGACTATTTGGCAAATCGTAATAATCGGCTTTAGTCAATCCCACATTTTGATTAAAAATAACTGTGGGCGATAATAGCACATTTTGGTTTACCTAGCTGCTTTAATCTCTAGCTGTTTATCAAATCAGAAAGGGGGGCGCCCCCTTATATTTCGCTTTTGTGTTGCATGCATATATTTAACGCATATACCTTTAGTATGGAGCCCTAAACCAGCTTAATTAAAATCTCGCTGGCTGGCAAATTTCAATTATATTTTGTGACCTATGAGAAACAACAGTAAACAAGGAGCTAACCCCTATCTCGCTTTCTGGCTGCCCCAAACAGTCGTCCGCTTGTTTGTTATGATATTCGCATATAGGTAAAGCTGCCCCCTTCCCTTGCCGGCATATGTGTCATAAAAACAGGCAGCGCATAACTCTACCCCCACCCCCACACCCCACTCTTGACTCACCCCCACTTGGCCCTTATGTTGTTTTGTTTTTTATGCCACACCTCGATGCAAATCATTGCCACATCTGACGCACATGTGGCACGTAACAGACACACAGGGAGACAAGCTCGTTGCTGGATTTGTCAACGGCTGGCGCTCCAAATACCCCCTTACTCCTACCCCCCTCACTCCAGCTGCTGCTCCTCCTCTGCTGTCTGTCTGCTGTGACATTTTGTAGGCGCTATGGCGTGCGAAATTGTAAATTTTTCGTCTCTCTCCCAAGGTCCAGACCCAATCCCACTCCGACTGGCCCTGCTCCCTCGCTCCAGCTGCTGTTGCTGCTGTCCACGCTATGCTTTGTTGTTTTTTTGGGATGTAGGGAGTATGTATGCATTATTAAGAATATACTCAGCTGTCAACAAGTCAGCGTCTGGTGCACAGCAGCAGCAGCAGCAGCAGCAGCTTCTGCTTTTTGCCCAGCGAGCGAGAGTCTGGACGAAAAGATTTGCATTTTGCGTGTCTGCTTTTATGTTGTGTGTTTGTTTGTTTGTTGTTGTTGGTGGTGGGGGTGGGGCTACTCTCATATACAGCTAGCTAGCTGAACTAATCTCTGGTTAACAGCGCTGCTTAACCACAGCACTAACAACTAACTAACTGCTTTAACGACTTTAACTGACCCGCTTTCCATTTTGCTGCTGCTAATGATTGCAGCTATTGAACTCGCTACTGACATGCACCCCCCAACCCCCCAACCCCCATCCACCCCACCCCCCTCAATTGTGCCCCCCAATGAATCATGAGCACGTGCTGAAAGTTTTACTTTTGGCTTTTTGGCCAAAGTTGACTCGGGCTTGACCTGCACCAATAATGCTGCTCCTTTTTGTTCGCAGTTGTGCTTAGAACATTTATTTCATATTTCTGCTGACAAAATGGGAACAGTGCAAAAAGGGGGTTGGGTGGAGAGGCGGCTGCTGGGCACACAGGCAAGAACTGCAGCTGAGCTGTTCACTTTTCTATTTACTTTTCATTTATTAGAAAAAAGCGCGGCTGTTGCAGTTACACGACCTGTACCCCATTGCCCCCCCCCCTTTACTAACCCCCCCACTTTTAGCTCGTCACTTTTGCTCATTGGACACGTGTTCACAAATATTTGTGCTACGTGGCTGCACACACCTTTCCGCTTGCCCCCACTCCACCCCCCCCCACTCGCTCTCTCTCTCTCTCTCTCTGTGTTCATTTGCACCTTTGTGTACCCTGGACTCTTTGTGCATGCAATATATACATATATACAACATACTGATTATGTTTGATTTTGTTTAATAACCAACAAGCAAAAGTGAATAAATATATCATCATTTGAATTAAAATCTTGTTTTGTGACAGCTTTATTGACTAACATATGTCTATTTATATAAAACTATCTCCCAGGCAAGACAACTTTTCCTAACGTAACTATTTTCGAGTCCCCAAGCTAAACTCTTTTCTATCTTTAAGTCAAACTGTTTTTCTATCAGCCATAAGTGTCGTATTCTTTATCAAACTTGAGTTGTAGTCAGAGAACATAGAGAATATTCAAAAAATATATCTAATGACTTTATAATGCTATTAGAAAATTAAATTTTTATTGAAAATAAAATATAAACGCAAAGAAATCCATTAATTTGAGCTGATATATAGCAAGATATTTGTGCATTAGGACAATTCTAATATACCCACTCGTATTAGCTACAGGGTAGCAAAAGAGCATAGAGCATCGCATATAGTTGACTAACGGTACATCCAAAAACGTGCAAACTTTTTGTCCGTTATGTGAATTGAAAATTATTTCATGCGATAGTTTTAACAATCTGTCGATTTGTTCGCAAGGCGATTATTTACACAGCACGGCGTATACAAAAAAAAAAACGTAAAGCGGAAGCAAAGAAAACCGAACAACGACAAATTTGCCGGACGCACATATTTCCCGCTGTTGTTTTCCCGCCGCGTCGATTTTTCTTCTATGTGACACTGATTTTCAATAAACACGGAAGCGAAACACGAGACTCGAAACCGGACTCGGAATCGGACTACGGCTCCAAACGAGAGGATGGATTGTTGATGGGGGATGGGGGGGATTCTAAAATCATTTGCCGGTCGCTTGGCAGCTGATCATTTTTCGATTTTCATTTGTGGCCGTTGCAATTTAATTTTTGTTTAGCGGCAATTTAGGCGCCCGACACAGTCCATGTGTGTGTGCCTGAGTGTGCGTGTGTGTGTGTGTGTGTATTTACCGGGCCATGGAGCAATTTAATTTCGAGGTGAAACTGTAAACCATCGGCGTGGTTAGCACTTTAAGCCGTGTGTCCGTGGAAAGGTTTGACTCTTGTTTATTGTTTGCATTGGATTCGGTGGCGATTGCTGTCCTTTATTGTTGCCTACTTTTCAAATAAATATTTGCCATTGCCTGCTGGCCTGCTGCTGGCTGCTGGCTGCGTTTTTGGGGCAGCTCATCGCTTATGGGCGGATTGCAATTTGGTCGCCAGCGACTATTTGCAATTGTCTGTGTTTCACTGTGTGCGGTTTGCTTATTGCTGTCTACGCTCGACTTTTTTGGTCAATTATTTGCCACAAGCGTTTATTGATGCCAGCGCCCCTGCCACGCCCCCTTCTATTGCAAATATTTCAAATATGTACCAGTTGCAAAGACTTTTTTCGGTTTCTAATAACCGAATGCTGATGAAGCGCATTTTGCTTCAAATTTGTTGCATACTTGTTGGCTTTTAAGCAATTGCTTTCAATTGTGTGCGAAAAGTTTTGCTAGCCAACAAACATTCCAGTTCATTTGTTCTTTACAACTCGACACTTTGTTGCATAGTATATATATGGTATATATGTATATGTATATTGATTAAAGCCTGGCTGAAAGACTGACCCATTTATAATTCACATTTACAGCCATTCAACGGCTGCCATTTGCAATTGCTGTTGCTTTTTGCTGCATACTTTTAAGCTGTCAATTTATTAGAGCCATCATTAGAGCACCAACGGCTGTTGCTATTGCATGATATCTGCTTTTTGGGGGATCTGGGCCCATTTATTATTGATATGGCAATAGGCAACACTTTAAGCGCACACTTTATGCCACAGAATGGCCTCAAATGTTATCTGAATTGCCAGCCTGTGTGTGTGTGTGTCCTGTGGCCAGTTGACTTACCTTACTGGCCTTGGCATCAACAGCAGCAGTGTCTGGGGTACACGCAAATAAGATACAGATGCACAGATACGCCAGCCACACACACAGATAGTTAGATAGATAGATACATGTGAAATTCAATTGCAAAATGTCGAAGACGCTGGGGCAAAACTTAGCCGCTGTAACTTTTCGACTATTTGCACTGACTGCACACTGACATGCAAAGTAGCAGAAAAATGGTCTGGCAAAGTTGCCAGCCAGCCAGCTCTAAGTAGAAAACCAAATCCAAACCCCCAGCTGCCAACAACTTTTGCAGGCATACGCATAAAGTAGCTCAGGCTGCTGCTGCTGCTGTATCTGTATCTGTATCTTGTAGCTTGCTGCTAAAGCTTTCCTTTCTTAAAGATTTTTGAACAGAGCACACAGACAGAGAGAGAAGCGGCAGCAAACTTGTCGAAAATACTCGCATATATACGAAAATTGTTTAACAAGTTGAATGCTGCCAACGTTGAGTTTAGCAGAGAACAAAAAAAAACACACCAATACCAAGTTTTCACCTGTTTTTCGGGTGGGGTTGGGGCAGGCAAAGTTTTCACACCGGGTCCATAAGTTTCTGGCGCTGTGTCGTTCGCTTTTTAGCCAACTGCAAATTCCAGCAGACGCTGCAGCTGCAGTTTCAGCTTCAGACTCGGCTTTAGTTTCAGTTTCAGTTTGCAGCTTCAGTTTCTCAGCTTTTAATTAAATAATTTCTGCTAACAATGACAGCAGCCGGGGCAATAAAATGTGTGTGTTCATTTTTGTAGTTTTGTTTGCCGTTCGCTTTTCATATTTGATTTGGCTTTTACGTACAGCTGTGCAATTATTTCGGCTGGCAAAATATTTAACTGCATTTCCTATTGATTTTAGTGCTTTGTAATCAACTTGGCTACCTGCAGGCGAACAGGCAGTCAGCCAGGCAGCCAGGCAGCCAGACAGTCAGGAAATTGACGATCTCCTGCAATTGTGATGCCTTACCAAAGTCCAAAGTGGAAGCTGAAGCTGAAGCTAGAAAGCCATTCCCATTCCCATTGCCATAGTCATAGTCATAGTCATAGTCATAGCCAGCAGTCATCCAGGAAGTGAGCGCAGCTGGATTTGTCTATTTTTCTTCATTCCTCTTTACACACTCACCCACCTACACACACACACCCACCTACACACACACACACACAGCATTGTGTGTGTGGGCAGCGTTACAGCAATTTTCCCTGACTTTTGCTGCATTGTTTGCTCTGGCTCAATAAATGAGCGTAATATTAAGACATTGATTCGAAATGGCTAAAACGACATTGGTCAGTCAGGTGGAGCAGAAAAATGCATTGCAATGTTTTCCGTTAACTCTGATTCGCATGGTCAATAGGAAACGCAGTCAGCCTAAGGGCATCTCCTGCTTTCTGCTTTTCATCCAACTAGCAAATGATTTTTAAGATTCGTAAATAAGAAACTTAACTAAATACTGCACAACAAGTAAACAGTAGTGAATATATTGACCAGAAACGGTATCACTTTGCTTTTGCAGTTTGTTTTTTCGTTATTATTGTCAAATGTTAATACTATTTATTTGAGCTAGTCAATAAAGTAATAAATAAACAACTGCAATACAAATATCAAGTAAAATACATAAAAACTATGCATTTTTATTCGGGAATCGTTTGTATTCTAAACGATCTCTTGTTGGGGTACTTTGCACTTGACATAGCAATGATTTCAGTGGAATTCAATAATAATTATTCAAAAATATTGACAGTTTGCAATATACCAACAAATCTTTCTATTACTACTAGAAATATAAATATGCGTTCATAATAGACTTAGGAAATCAAAGTTGTGATCTACTTTCTTTGGAGTAGTATATCAAATTGGCATAACATAGATAATCACAAAAACAAAACGTCTGCAACGCCTGAAAGTTATCAAATAAAACATAAATATAATATGTGTGATATGAAACAGCTTGATAAATAAATACATTGTCTGTTATAGTCGACTAGATTGTGTGCTATCAATGAACATGAATCCATTGCCTGTAGCAGGAAGTCTGTAGCAGCCACTCGGATATCCTGCGCTCGAAAACTTTCATAACTTCAATTGACATTATTGCGTAGTGCTCAGGTTTGAAGCTGGCAACAATATTTTGCAGCTCAGTGGCAAGATGCTCCACTAAATGACAGCACAAGTGTATGCTATGGTTTTTAAAAAGTCAACTAACCAAACTCGCACGACAACACACACACACATGCATACACATGCACATACATACACACACATACATACATAGTACATGGAATTTGCGACAAAGCTGCAGCTGCCTGCGAGCATGCAGCACTTTGACATGCGAGTGTGTGTGTGCGAGTGTGCGTGTGTGTGTGTGTGCTTGTGGCAAGGTGGCACTTTGGCCAGCGTGCAGCGCAGCGAGCCAAAGGCTAATTCAAAGTCAGGACTCGCACAGAATGTCGCGTAGCCGCCCCGCGTCCCGCTTTTGTATTGTATTATGACAGCAGCTGCACCTGAAAGTATGCAGTGATTTTTCCACATGCGCCCTTTTTTTCTTGCCGTCCCTTCACCGACAAGGACTGTAAACAGAATGCCGCAACAATGGCTAGCTGGCAATAGTTGACAACGACGCTGTGGCATTCCAAGTGTTCATTGTCCAGAGGCAGTCGCCGCTCATAAACGAAACACGCACCAGTTAGTGTATAAATGTGTCTGTGTGTGTGTCTGTGTGTGTTTCCTTGTGTGTATCTCCAAGCAGTTGGCATATCAACTGGTCCGGACATGGTGTAAACACGTTTAATGCTCTTGCCCCCTACGTTGCATGGGTGCAGTTGCTCCGGCATTGGACTCGGCACTGCACTGTTGCTGCGTTTCATTTAATCTACTAGTCGAGCTGCTACCTTGACATGCGACACCTTACAAAAACACGCATACACACAAACACTCGAAAAAATTGATGATCCAAGAAAATGCCAGCTAGTCTCAAATTTAGACTCACAGTTTCTCAAATGGAGCACATTTTATGTGTACATGTAAAAGTGACTTTTCAAGCATAGCAACATTGATTCTGATTTTCATTTAAAACTCTAAAAGTAGCAGGAATATTTTTAAAAAATATAGAACTCTTAAGAATCTAAAATATAACTAAATAGCATATTAAGAGTATCTATTAGAGAGCAAGCGTTTTCTAATTTTTATAAATATCTTTCGTAAACATAGGAATTGTTTCAAAAAACCAAATGATTTATGCTTTGGAAGACATATGTTTTTCTCAGTGCAGACAGACACAGATACGCAATATAGCTTATAACTAGTGCAAGTGCATGCGGCTCTGTCTCTGTATCTGTATCTGTGTGTGTGTGTGTGTTTGTGTGTTTGTGTGTGTGTTGGCTGCTTGAGTGCACCGCAAGTCCATTTAACTTAACTTTGGCCGTCCATGCACTGGCATTGGTTGGTCCTTTTCGGCCCTCACTGGCCTGCCCCTCTTCAGCACTCTTGCCCCTTTGTGTTGCCTGTCTCACTGCATCACTCAAACGCACGGCCAAATGGTGACAGGACTGCGTGTCCATGCCCATATGTGTATATGTATGAGTGTGCGTGTCTCCCTCCCCCCGCATACCTCTCTGTGTGTGTCTGCGGGCAACGTAATTTACATGGTCAGCATGCAACGGCAGCAGATGGGCCTGAGGGCTGTGGATGGGCACACTGGGAAGCAGAGGCCCAGGTCCTTGCTTAATTGCATGGCACAGCATTGGCAACTTCATGCTACCGAAATGCAATTGCTGATGCCAAAAAGAGTGGCCCACTTTTCGGCCATGTAACGTTGGCATCAACGTTTTCTTAGTGTCACTACTTAAACATGCATATTAGCCTTTGTTTTTCAGCAAAACAACTTTTAAGCATAAAGAACAACTTGAGTAACTTGATGACCAGTTTATTATATAGGAGCAGAGATTTTCTGGAGGCATGCTTGTGTGTGTGTGTGTGTATGTGTGTGTGTATGTGTGTTCATCCGACACATGTGCCGCTCGTTTTACGGGTAACAGCCAACCAATTGGCAAACAAACACAAAAAAAAGACCTTTCATTGCACAAGTGCCGCGACACGCAAAACATTAAAGCGATTTTTTCGCGCTTGTGTTTGTTGGTACATCGCGGAGTCAGGGAATTAAAATCATACCATATACATATGTACGAAGTATGACAAGGGTTGCGTGAAAAAAACTGCAAACAAATGGTGCGGCATTTGCTGCAGCTTGTTGTTTGTCTTCTTTTTTTGTTTTTTGTTAAGCTATCGTACGAATCATTTGCAAACGATTTAATTTCAATTGCATGGGCGTTAATCAAATGCAACAAAAGCCAATGCATAGAAAAAGACAACAACAAAAATGAGCAAGCCAGACAACTTAATTGTTGAAAAAGTTGAAAAACAAGCAAACCGAATGTGTCCCACAAACATTTGAATGTGCGCCACGACCACTTGCAAACGCAGCACGCTTACCAACACTGCTTTTAAGACAGTTGTCTATCGAACGTATATCGAACCAACTGTCACTGTATCGGCATGCCACCACAAATTATTACTGCAACCAGAAGGCATTAATTCCCAAAACTATTTAATAGAGTTAAAAAATATACAAGCGTTAGATAAATAACTGTCAGCATGAACTGAGATTGAAGACGACAATGTGCATGTAAATGTAGGTATGGAAATAGATTTGAGCACAAGATTGCATAAATAACTAATCGTCTTATTATTAAATTGTGTACTTTCGTAAAAATATAAAAAACTCACAGAATATTTAAATGAAAGAAACGACAAGCAATTAACACACACAGTTATGAGCATCTAAAAAAACAGCTGAAACGACAATAGACAACATATATTAGTGAATTATCTGAATTTGTTGGTGACCAGTAATTAACAAAACATACCAAAACAAACAAATGAACGGAAGTCGTAAATTTAAATCGCTGCGTCTAGTGCGCTTTGGCGACGTGCTCTACGATCAGCAGAGGCGCCTGATAATGCTCTGTCGCTCCTGCCAGCGTCACTATCTATCGTTGGACGCATTCCAGACGCACCTGAACAAATGCAGTGCCGTCAAGCACATTGTGACCTCGATTGATGAGCTGCACTACGACGAGGACAAACGAGAGAGAAGACTTATCAATGGCAAACAGGAGGTGGGTAGGATTTGTAGTTATCTAAATGAAATGTTATTAAATGTGCCTGCACTGACAGATGTTAATTTACGAGCCGGGTGCCGTGCGCCATGGCGATGACTGCAACATTGATTGGGAAGCTGAGCTGGAGGATCCGCGCTGGTATACACCCGAAGACAACGCCACCCAGTCGCCCACCAATGCCAAAGAGAATGTGAACAAAATACGCTTACGGCGCCAGTCGGTCAGGGAGCAGGACAAGGATAAGCAGCAGCAGCCGATAGTCATGCACTCGCCAGCCAAACGTATGTGCCATTCCACGCCCAAGCGCACCATTCTCACCAATCAGCAGCAGCACAAGACCACTGTGGATCTGACCAGCCCATCGAAAACTGAAGTTTACATTGTGCAGCATATTGTCGAGGATCTGCGGCGTCTGGATTCGAGCAATGCTGCGCGCACATCCAGCACAACAACAACAGCAGTAGCAGCAGCAGCAGCAGCAGTAGAAGTAGCACCACAGCCGCCAACAATAACAATAACACCAACCACTCCGCCCATGGTCGCCATACCCACTTCCAATCTACACAGCGGCGACACACAGCAGATATTAAACAAATTACGCGCCTGTGGCGTCGAAGTCAAGCGACGCAATACGCGCGAAGGTCTGGACCCGTGCGCCTTGTCCGATACGGCGGCATCGACCAAAAAGCAGCAGGCTCTGGATATAATGCGTAAATTGCAATCGAATGGCATCAAGTGCACCAAAGTCAACAATAGCAAACCACAAAACTAGCAAATCCCACAGCCCATTCCTGCATACATCAATAGAAATGCCTAGCTCTATTTTAGTGCTCGGAACATTGAACTTTCTATAGCATTGCATGTCCAGAACGCCTTTCACCTACAACTACAACTATTATTTCTCGAAAATATGTATTATCTTTTGCTAAAAGATTGGTCTATTAAATTGGTTTGGCTGGTACTACTCAGCTTTAAACTGAACCGATTTTTAATCTATAGGCCATTTTATTCATTGTTTGTCCTCGGATTGAATTATGTCCTTTCAAGAACTGCTGCTATTTAAGTGGTAACAAATCCATAGAGTAACAGCTGTTTTCTTATCGCACTGTTAAGAGTCTGGAGATAAAATCATTTGCAGCCAGTTAGCAGCTGTTAAAATTAACTTAAGGCTTCATTTGTAGTTTTCCCTTTAAACTAAACTCCTCAGCACACAAGTTGGTCCTTTCTAACATTTTAGGATATTTGGCCAAGCGAAATAACCAGATAACAGCAACAAATTAGTGCGCGCTGTTAAGCACATTTGAGTAAATGTTAAAGCTTGGGGTGACCACAGCGTTAGCTGTTAGTGAAACATTCAATAGTCGCACGCGTGCGTTTCAAGTCGAAAGAAATTTAGTTAAAAATTGGCTGGCAGCAGTGCCCTTCAGTTTGTTTATATTTTATAGGAATTTCTAACACAAGCCCACCAATTTCGACCGTCGCGTGTGACTAACAAACTGGGGAGGCACAGAAACAGGTGAGAGCGCCGACACTAATTGAGCTTACATAATTTGCGAGGCTCTTGCGGGCCAAATTTGGTTTTGCATTGTTTAGAATTGTGTCAAAATGCAGGCACATAAATGACATCATGCTTAGTTATAGTTTTCTCAATCGCCCAAAAGCTGTGACAACTATTGCAATGCATTTGACGCTTTGCCGCAACTTACAGCAAAGATTACATGAAGGGCTTGTTTATATAGAGAGGGCAGAGGAAATTCAAAATCTAAAAGCCGGGCATTCATTTTGCTGATTAAGAATCATTTCACTCTGTATCCCATTGAAAGAAGTTCGATTAAAATGTAAATTTTTATTTTGGAATTTTAAATTGTAATTTTAACTACACAGAAATACTTGATGTGCCTGTTCTTTGCACTGTTTTAACCTCATACATTCATTTAACGCGCATCCCTCGCAATATTTGAGAATTTCGCTTAAATGGCTAATTTAATTCGTTTTTATTTGATTTTTTTGCATTTCTCATTTCAAACGAGTGCCCTTTTTCATTTGTTTTCTCTCTTTGTTTTATTGTGTTATTTTAGGCTAAACTATTTAGTGCATGTGCCCAATTTTCATTTATCTTTAATTAGTAGGTTGCGTTCTTTTTTTTTTTATTTTCGTATTTAATTTGTTTTAAACATTAACTTAAAGCTGCTTATGGTTTAGTGCCTGTTTGTATTTTGCAAATTTGCACACAAATTACAATTTTCAATAGCTTGCAATCACATAAAAGGACATCAAAGTGGTGTTTTTTTGTTGTATTAACAATAACGCAGGACACGCTCGAACATTACTCAACATTTATGATATTTGTTTAATATATACGAAAATAGATGTAGATACTATATATGATAGGGCATTGTGTGCTCAATTATTCGGCGAGTGAGCTTAAATGCTGTCACATGTTTTGTTTTTCTCACGTTTTACAATTCATTTAATATAAACAAACTTTTAATTTGATATTTTAGAGTTCTTAGAGAGTTGTTGTTGTTGTTGTATTAGACTTATATGCTGCTGCTATTCGAGGGAGCGTCGGCGCAGCTGCCTGCGAACGCTGCCCATGGCGGCGCTGCTGCGATCGAGCAGCTCGTTGGAGAGTCGCGCCAGCAGCGGCAGCTCACGCATGGAAACATTCACCGATGGCAGCGGCGCCAGCTGCTGCTGTAGCTTCTTAATGTCATTGGGCAGCGGCGGCGGCTGCTGCTGCAGCTGCAGCTGCAGATGATGCGGCGTTACGGGCAGGCTGTGTGCAACTGAGACGGCGGCACTGATCTTGATGACCACATCCCGCGCATCCACCTGATCCGCGTCGGTGTGTCGCTTTAGCGCTTCGGCACCCAGCGAATCAGGTCGCAATTCGCGTACCTTGGCCTCCTTGAGCATCATGAGATGATCCAGTTTGTCGACGGTGGCCTTCAGCTCGTGCTCCCACACATCGTTCTGCTGCTGGCCGTCGCCGCCCTCGATGGGTCGCACTGCGAGTGATTTGACCTTCTGGCGCAGCGCCTCCAGCTGGCGTTCGTCGACAACGCCGCGCAGATCGTTGCCCAGCGCCGACTCATCGTAGTCGCAGACGTTGTCCTCCTCTTCCAGCTCATCCTCCGTTTCCACGGCCGAGGGTGTCGCCGCAGTGGAGGCAGCGCCGCCCAGCGACATTTGACTGCCCGCTATCGATGGAAAGTCGCACTTCTCCAGCTCCAGCTGAAAGTCGGGCAGCGATGGCAACGCACTGGAGGTGGGTGTATTCAGTTCGGCGCCGACGCCCGGCTCACGGGGTCCAGGCGGCGGTGGTGAGCCGCTCAAGGCCGGATAGTCCCCACGCTGCCTGTGTATGTCCTCGCTGATGCGCTCGAGATTACGCAGAGCTGTGGAATATGTCGACTTGGCGCAGCCCACCTGCTGCTGCAGCTCCTGGATGCGATTCTTTTGTGTCTGCAGCTGATCCTGGCACACCTGCTTCTCCTCAAAGTACGGCCGCGACTTGTTAATGCTGCGCCGGAAGCGATCCTCCAGCTGCTGCAGCTTCTGCTCGGCACTGTGAAAGAGTCGCGTGCGTCGCTGATGTTCCGCATGGCAGTCGGCCTTCTGCTTCTCCGCGTCCATGACCTTCTGGGTGGCATGGTTCAGCATCTCCTGCCAGGCATTGTCGAACTGCCATTCGTGTGAATTGGACATAAAACGCTGCTCGGCCAGCGCCACAGTTTCCTTGGCTGCCGCATGGATTTCTGCAGGCAGAGATTGCTTTAGCAGCTGCTCATTTTGATTGGAATTTCTCCGGCACACTCACCATTGGCTCGCTGGAACTTAACTGCCGCCTGCTGGCATTCGATTTGCGCCTCGCGCGCCTTGTCCAGCGCCTCGTAGTAGGGACGCGCCTTCTCAATGCAGTTGCCCAGCTTCTTGGAGGAGAGCTTCAAGCGGCGCGTCGACTCATTCAGCAGTATGCGAAACGTTGAGTTGGCCTCCTGTTTGTACAAGTAGAAGAGCGTTAGTGGAGGATAGTTAAGGGAGACGGTAGTTGCACTTTAGTTACCTCCAATTCAATTTCCAGCTTATTAATCTCATCTGTAGCGCTGTTGAGATTCTCCAGTTCAATCTGCACAACAAAAGGATAGGTTTATTTTAAGCGAGCTATAATCGTATAGTATATTTAATATTTAAATATATTTATTTCACTTGCAGTTATTGCCAACCAACCAAGAAGAACGACAGCTACACCCGCCCCTCTAGTTAAACACAAACGAAACACACACAAAAATGTCCAAATCACCGAACGTCGGTGGCATGCCGAAGAATCCGAACAGCAAATACGATCTGAGCAAGATCTCAGCCCGTGTGGATCGGGTGAATGTGAGCGGTTTGCTGCGCACCCACAACGACTATGTGCAGCGGGCCGCCGAGGGGCTGTTCAAGGCGGACAACTTCCAGGAGATGATGATAGAGGCGATGTCGGCCAAATCGTATCTGCACGAGCTGGGCATCTTCAAGGATGTGACCGTGCACATTGATATCAGTCGTGGCGCCGATGCCACGCCCCAGGGCTACGAGGTGACCCTCAAGGGCAACGAGTACACGCGCATCATGGGCTCGGCGGGCACAGAGATTGGCCAGAACGAGGGCTCCCTGCGCACCGAGCTGACCATACCGAATGTCCTGGGCCGTGGTGAGAGCATTTCGCTGCAGGGCAGCTACAGCAGCACCAGAGCGAACGATCTGCAGCTCAAGTTCTGGAAGCCATTCTTTCACACACGCTTTCGCGAGAATCGACCAGAGTAAGCAACTAAATTTTGATTGTAGTTAGTGTTGTAACTCAAGTACATTGTTTGTTTTACAGAGTATCGTTCAGTGTGTTTCGACAAACGGATCGCTACGACATCAGCTCGTTTCAGACCACAAACCTGGGCTACCTGCTCGACTTTAGCGCACATACTATGCTGGGCGTCGATGTAAGTTCAAATGGGCTGCAGCATTTAGTAACTTAAGAAGAAAACTGAAAACAAGTTCTAGTTGGTTTTTCTTCCCTAGTTATGTTGCAATGCGGTTTTAAAAGCAGCTGCTAGTTAGTTGCAAACTCTTGTAATAACAAAACCTTATACTAAAACTAAGTCTTTTTCTTTCACACACAGCTCACACACTCGCTGCAGTATGAGAATTCGATACGGGACCTGGGTTTGCTGAACAAATCGGTGCCGATGGCCATACGCGACCACAGTGGACCCAAACTGGCATCGCTGCTGCGCTATTCGCTGGTCTTCGATAGTCGCGATAGTCCCGTGTTTCCCACGAGTGGCATTGTGCTGAAGTCCGTCAACGAGTACTGTGGTCTAGGAGGCAACATTGCCTACACCAGCAGCACGGCGCATGGGGAGGTGAATGTGCCGCTGTTTGCGGGCTTGGTGGCCCAGTTCTGTGCTCGGGTCGGTGTCATGAAGGAGACCAAGAAGACGACAGTGCTGCCGATTAACAATCTCTTCTATTGCGGTGGTCCACTGACGCTGCGTGGCTTTAAGTACGGCGGAGCTGGGCCCGTCATCGAGGGTACGCCCATTGGGGCACAGACATTTTGGTGCACGGGCGCCCATCTGTGGACACCTTTGCCATTTGCAGGCGTCTTCAAGGGATTGGCTAGTCACTTCCGTATGCACTTCTTTTACAATATGGGCAACAGCAATGCTTTTAATACAGGTATGCATTCAGTTCATCCAAATTGATCTTGTCTAATCGATGCTTACACACTTTACAGATAACATGCGAAGCGCTTATGGCATGGGATTGGCTATCAAACTGGCGGAGCGTGCCCGCATCGAGCTGAACTACTGCATCCCGTTGCGGCGACAGAGCACGGACAAGGTGCTAAATGGCTTCCAGTTTGGCATTGGCTACGAGTTCGTCTAGATCTATCTAGCAGTTAAATATCGAAATGTACTTAGCGTTTATAGCAGAAGCCCCCTCAGAGTCAGAGAAGTTCCCACGCAGTGATGCAACAATAGCTGCCCCCCAAACAAATAGTCACTGTTTATTTTTAATCTATGATACTTATTTCGTTGTATTTCGTTGTCGATGCATTTTTTTCATCCTAAAAATTTATCTGTAAAACAAAAAGCACCTATTAAGTCTAGTTTGTAAGACGTGTATATACAAAGACAAAAAAAGAAAGGTTGAGCCAATAAAATAATACAAAAACTAAAACACTGGAAGTACAAATTCGAAAACTACTAGCCCTGGCTGTAACAAGTTTTTTTTTTGACACAGGACTCTTCAAAGTTAATAAATGTGTATTAAATTACTACAAATAATGCAATAAAAAAGTAGTAATGAAACAAAGTGCATCTTAAATAACTAAATAAATTGAATAATTAAAAAAAATAAGTAATGTCGTTTATAGCTTTAGTGAAGAGCTCCGCTAAACAATGAAGTATACGCGTACCCTCCGTGGAGTGAACAAAACGTGTTACTATCGCCCCATGTGAGAATGAAATTGCTTTTTAAGCAGCGAATTCCAAGAGCAAAACTAGGGGCACACACACATACAAAACTCTATTCCAAAGATACAATTCCCGCTGCGAGAATCGAACCCGCGACTACAAGATACATAGCGCAAGGCAGGGCAACTCAACGCACAGCGCCATGGCAATATCAACGAACGAGACAGCAAAGCGGTTATTTAGCATAGCAGCGGACGGCATGTTAATTAACATTTCATGTGTGCTACGGCAATGCCCTTAACAGCGAGATAAACGCTGGGAAATGTAAAGAAGTGACAGAGCATCAAAATTGCATAAATGTATCGTTGCAGTTGGCTTTTATTTCTTACTGTTGTTATTCACTTGCTGATAATTCGTTTTCAAAATTCCCATATGTGCTTAATGTGAAGCCGGCGGGCGTACACCAGCTACATATGTACATCCACATCCATTGTTACGGATCGCTGAACTGCATGCAGTTACAGTTTTTGGTTTTTTTGTTATTTTGTTTTGTTGTGGTCGAAAAAAAACGAAACAAAACTGGTTTTAATTATCATATTTTCAGTCGAGACGAGTTGGTATGTGTATGTTTTTTTTGTTTTTATAGCAGCTTTTATTAAGCTTGTCCCAGTTTGATTTTGATCGTTTGGTCGTTTTGGGCATTTCTTCACATGCCGGATATGCGCAAGGGGCATGTTAAAGGTATGTATGGGTTCGGGTATATGTTTGTGGAACGAAGCAGAGCATCGCTGGGCAGAGCAGTCTGGAGGCTGATTGATTTAAAGGCCGAGACGAACTAGCGAACGAACGAGCGAGGGAGCCGTTTAGTTTTGGACCGGTTTGCCCGTCTACCTTTTTGGCTCTGGCCCCTAAGAACCAGTTTTTGGTATACTCTACTACGCTGCAGCAGAAATTTCAACAGTTGAACTTTCCAGGAATTTCATTTCAGCTGGCAGTCAGGAGAGCTTGTGCTGGCATTTTGCCTTTGTGCCAAGTGCTTGTTAATTAAAACTTTTGCCTCGCATTTGTTTTTCAAGCTTATTACACAGCAATTTTCATGTGCAACATGCAAGCAAAGCAAAGCAAACAAAACAATATAATTTATATATAGTTAGTTAGCAACAGTTATAAGCTAGTTGGCACAAACGCGCCCCCTAGCGGCACACACGACGCACTAATTAATGACGTCGTGTGCAGCGGCCCTAAAAGAGCCAAAGACCTTTTAAGCATATACAAATATATGCAGTCGTCAATCTCCAGCGGTCAATGAAGATTGACGACATCACAAACATCAACAAAAAACAAGTGGGGAAGGATTATCTTCGGCGTGCCGAAGATTTTATACTCTTTTCGAACCTATAGGCAATTTTCACTATGCCAACTGCACCACTGAAATTTCATAAGCTGTACAAAATCGTTTTGTCGCGTAACATTTTTTTTTGTTCTAAGAATATTTAATTCATTGCCAGTTGTATAGCAGCTATAAGATATAGTGATCCGATCCGGCCGGCTCCAACCAATGTGATGTCTCTTTGCATAATAAGTATCAGTGCAAAGTTTCATCGCGATAGATTCAAAAACATGGGATATATGGCCAAAACCGACTTCGAGTTGTATGGCAGCTATAAGATATAGTGATCCGATCCGGCCGGCTCCGACCAATGTGCTGTCCCCTGGAATAATAAGTGTTTGTGCAAAGTTTTATCGCGATAGCTCAAAAACTGAGGGACTAGTTTGCATACATACAGACAGACAGACGGACGGACAGACGGACATGGCTAGATCAATTTGTTTTGTCATTCTAAGCATACTGGCAGTAACTTTTGGGGGTCTCCGACGCTTCCTTCTATGCGTTACAAACTTCAGGACAAACTTAACATACTATTTTCTTCGAAAAGAGTATAAAAACAAACTTTATGACATTGCAATTGGAATTGTGAAAACACCCATATGGTAAATTATTTACCAAGCTGTGGCAGCCAGTACTTATGCATATTTGAGTACGCAAAAATGTTTGATTATCTCAAGAGCAGCTAGCAAATAATTACTTAGTGTAGCCCAACTGAGTTGACGGCATGACGTCTCAGAATTATACCTATAAATAAATATTTGCGCAACTTTTACGTATGTGTGTTTATCAATTACTTTTCTGCTCAATGTACAACAAGTCGACAGAAAGAGAAACAAAATGAGATACAATTGTTGGGGCACTTCAAGTAACGTGCAGCTAGGAATGTCCAAGAGATTTATATTCGTTTGCTTGAATTTGTTTATTATTTTGCTTTCTTTTATCAGGCTTTGTTCTAGAGAGCTTACATTTTTTAAAGTTAAACTGATTGTTGGAATTACGACTCACAATTTGTTTTTCTCTTTACGTCTTTTCGTGTTCTTGAAACTGGAATTTAACAGCAACTAGATTCTTGTAATTTAATGAGAATTAGCAAACTCTATTCATCATATTCTTATGGACTATCTAGGTCTTATTTTGGCTTGTGTTTAGTAGAAAATCGAAAATTCAAAATAGCTTAAGACTTAAATGCAGAATTATTATGGATGAACTACCCCAGAATCGGTTTTCAAGTGAATTTGTATATTAATTGTGACATCCACAATCGATTAAAAAGAAAATTTCGCGATTCTATTTTTTGAAATAAAATTATTTTCGAAAAACAGTTTTGATATATTTTTCAAAAAATTTCAAAAAACTTAAATTAGTGAAAATGGATGAAACGTAAATGCAGAATTATTTTAGATGCCAAACCATGATCAAAAATGCGTCGGGAACGAAAATCGGATCAGTTTTGGCAAAGTTATGGGAGTTTTTGGTGCTTCAAAGTCATTCTTTATACAAATTCTACATCTCTTTCAAAGCTTACCGTCTAGAATTTCGAATTCACAATTTACCAACTAAGCTGAGTTATTGATTAGCTGATATCGACGTCGGCAGTTGAAATGTTAAAGCGTCTCTCCCACTAACAGGGTCAAAATCACCTGAAACGTTAGCGAATCACGCGATTTGCTGCTGACGTTTTTTTCTTTTGCATTCGTCAAAGCTGAAAGGTGAAATCAGCTAAAGGGCGGCTAGGGAGGAATAAGGGGCAGTTTGGGCTGACTCACAGACTATATAAATCAAATGCAAAAGGTTAGAAGCAAAGCGAAGCACGTCTAAGACTTAAATTATCCAAAGTAAAAGGCATTTGCAGATGACGTGTTCTTTCTTCTCAAGTAAGCAGCAATTTGGCAGACAAATGGGCGCCCTACAGAAGAGCGAGCAAGAAGGCAATAAACTTGATTACGACATTTACCATTTGCCATTTGCTATTTAGAAAGATGATAGACAGCTCTGGGGACCAATTGAGTTGTGTAAACTTGAGCGAATTATGGTTACTGTGAGCTATGGTGACTCTTGCCATGTCCTTTTGGCAGGAATGTGAAAGTTTTGCTGAACTGGAAAAGTAAAAGATGCACAAGTGTGGAAATGAACATGTGAAAAGAACTTCTTAAATCGCAAAGGTATAAGAGTGAATATAAAGCTAGTGAGATAGAAAGAGCGGTTTAATAGCTTTGGCTTAAAAGTCTTGCTTACAATTCAACTTACTATTTACTAGATTTACTCTAAACTGATTATGGAATTTAAATATCTGTATCTAGTTGAAATAAAACAAGTGGGGAAGAGTTAACTTCGGCGTGCCGAAGACTTTATACTCTTTTCGAGCCTTTAGGCAATTTTCACTCTGCCAACTGCACCACCGAAATATTTAATGACGCATATCTTTGCTAATTATAGCTGAATCGATTTGAAATTTTAAACATTAATGAGTTATAAAGATGTTCTAGTGTACAAGGAAATTTAGGGCGATAGCTTTGCAAATATCGGATATATGCCCAAAACCGACTTCCAGTTGTATGGCAGGTATAAGATATAGTGGTCCGATCCGGCCGGTTCCGACCAATGTGCTGTCCCTTTGAATAATAAGTCTCTGTGCAAAATTTTATCACGATAGCTCAAAAACTGAGGGACTAGTTTGCATACATACAGACAGGCAGACAGACGGACATGACTAGATCAATTTGTTTTGTCATTCTAAGCATACTGGCAGTAACTTTTGAGGGTCTTCGACGCTTCGTTCTATGCGTTACAAACTTCAGCACAAACTTAATATACTATTTTCTTCTAAAAGTGTATAATAAATATCCAACATGTATATGTATATATAAATAATCCACGCGACAAACAAGAAGCTCAGTTACTATTATTATGAATTTCATCAATATAACTTTAAGAGTTAAAGCCTAAAAAAACAGAAGGAAACATATATGTTTATATATATCATTAGCTTATTAGCTAAGCCGCAGCCTGGAAACCGTTAAGGACACACCCCAAAGGCAAAAGCGGAATGACGCCAGCAAAAGGCAGCAGTAAAAGCAAAAGGCAGCAGCAGCAGCAGTTACTATCAAGTGGCGTGATGCCTTGTCGCGAAAGACTGGCCCAGCCTAATACTATACAGCCTGACCTGACCTGACCTACTTGTGGTGTCCTCGTACCCGTAGTCGACCCTCTGTACCTTGCCACGCCCCCCCAGCGCCCCGCCCGCCCGCCTGCGCAAACAGTTGCGGAAAACGGAAGGAAATGCGAAACGTAATGGAAACCTTATTCATCGATTTGTTTTTAGCGACTTGTGTAATACAAAAAGCAGCAGGAGGTGTAAAAGCAGGCAAAGGAACAAAAGGACATTCAACTCAATGAGTGCTGCTTCTGCGTCATTTGTACGCAAATATATACCTATATATATATACATATATGCATATAATGTATACAATATTGAGGGCAGCCAATTAAAGCAGATTTGAGCTATGCGACTAATAGAAAGCTAGCTCTGCCTCAAGTGGGCTAAGTGTAGGGCTAAAATGTTGTAGCCAAAACTAAACTAGCACAAGTGTTGTTATTGTTATTGTTACTGTTGTTGTTGTTGAGAGGGTACTGAGAAAGTGCTGTTATATAAAAGGGTACGGCACACAGCGCCTCTGGCAGCCAGAGCCCCGAACCAAGACAAAACAAGTCAGCGTAGCTTGACTCAAAACCCAATTGACCGCAACAATTTTAATTAGTCCAACAAAAAGCAAAAACAAAAACAACTCACTTGAACCCCAAAAGCAGGGACCCAAAAACGTTATGTCAACAAAGACAAGGAGAAAAATCTGATAATGAAAAATTATTTATGTATCTGAAGCAGCAAGAGTTGACAGGCTTTCTAATAGATTAACTCTGGGGCTTTGCAAGTCCAACAAAAGGAGATAAGATACATTCTTTTTGTTATTGCTTGTATATATATTTATATTTAAAGCACATTAGAAAGCTTCTCAAATTGAAAGCGAGCAAAACTGAGAGCTTAAATATATGTATACGAGTTATATATAATAGTTAGCTAGGAAGTTAAGAAACTTTGAATTCTTTAAAAATACTCAAACTTTAAGATAATTTCATTTAATGATGGCAGCATTTTAAGCACTCTTCTTCTTCGAAACAGATTAAGTGACCTTTAAAACTAAGTAAAGCTATTAAGAAAATGCATTTTACAAAAGTATCCATCATTAAGCTATTGCACAAGTCCATTTTCAACTTGAAACAAATGAACTTTGAATGGCTTTTGAAATAAGTTAATGACATTGTTGATTGATAAGATTAACTATTGATATGGCTGGTGCATATGCTGGAAAATATATAGGTACATATATGATAGATAAAGATACATATTTTGCAGAGCGGAAATAGCAATTTGTTAGTTGTTATATATAAAGCAGACGAAAAACTAACGTAACAAAAATTGTTTGGGCGCATTGCTGGCGGCAATAGAAATTAATTAATTAAAGCATAATACGCCAACAAGAAAATGCAAATTTTTGTGCGGTAACCGACGCCAAAATCTTTTGCGGCTTTTGCCACCGATTTTTTTTTAGTTATGCACCATTGAAAAAGCAACTGCTGCTGCTGCTGCTGATGATGATTGTGTTGATTATAATGATAATGATGATGATAATGATGAGGGCGCCTACGAGACCTCGTGCCGTCAAATAAACAAATACGACAAACAATTTGCGCACAGACAACAAAAAAGCGGCACAAAAAAAAAATAAGAAAATGATTTTTTAAATCGCACTGAGTATACACCACAAAACAAAAGCTAGTTGGGTACAAATGTACTCAAAAAAAATAAAATATATACACAATAAACAAGAGAGACATTTAACAATGAACAAAAACAAATATTTTATATAAAAATGTCAAAGACAGCTGATAAATAAACAGGTATATAGTGTGATAGTATGCTTTATATGCCCAACAAGCAAACAACATATAAATAATAAACACAGTTAGATCATCTTGCTTATGAAATTTGTAAATTGTCGTTGCACTCAAGAGCGAGCGAGACAGAAGCATTCGTTCAGGTTTCAAATGCAATTGACGCGATTGTGCGACTGTGATAAGAAATGCAGGCGAGGGTGAGAAAAAAAAGTACAGACTTGTGGGCGTCATTCGTTGTTGCAGCAACTGCAACTGCAAAAGTAAGCAATACAAATGTTTCCCTTGTTTGCCCATGTAAATAGTAAATAATTCAGTTTCAAAAGGCTTCCTACAATCGACGACTATAAATAGTCGAGCACAGTGTGGCAAGAAATGTAGATGAGACATGTTTTTATGCAGCGATCCATCGCCGGGTAGCGTGGCCGAGCGGTCTAAGGCGCTGGTTTAAGGCACCAGTCTCCTCGGAGGCGTGGGTTCGAATCCCACCGCTGCCAACTGGATTTTTTTCTTTTTTCTTCTATTATTCTATTATAACTCTCAACTAGGTAATTAAGTCCTTCGTTTCTAGACTCTACGTGAATTTTTGTATTAATCACCTTGTTTTGGTGATAAGTTTACAACAATCTTTGAGTCATTAGTATACCTAATAAGTACATATACGATTTGCTGAGCACGATTAATGTGATTCATAGGTGTTTTTGTCGTGTTCTCTTTAGAGCGTCTCACCTTGCTGACAAATAAGGCGTCCCGATATCGCATTTTATTAGTCATTAGCATAATTTTTGTTAATTGCTAGGTGTAAAGTTTTCTTTGATAATCAACTTATCAAGTGGAACAAGGTAACATGCTGATATTGCAGAAGAACTCAATTTCAAAAGAAATTAAATACGAGCTATTATAAAAATAAAATCCATGCATAATCGATTCTGCAATTCGATGTGGCTTTTGTGCATATTTTTTAAGTCATCTAATCAACAAAATGTATATAACTTTTTTTAAGTTTTATTTTTAGTAACCAACTAATGCTGCTTTGATATTTTATCGCTATAGATTGATTATAGCAACTATTATCGTATCAGCGATAAGTGCCGTCTAATTACACAACTCACGATATAGAAAGTTTTAATGCCAAAAACAAAACAACAAAACAAACAAACCAAAAACTCCCCCACAAAAATGACTAAACTTTGACGCGTGTGTGGAGGCAGGCAGACTTAAAAAACAAATTCAGTTCAGCGCAAACAAAAGACGAAAAAAAAAACAATTAAACAGCTGTCCAAAGCGCAGATAAAGAAAGATGAAGCCTTTACATTTGTATTGTCTTGTCTTCTGTGCTTTCTTTGTTGTTGTACGTCATCGAGTATTTTGCCCTCTATCTATACACATGTTTACTCATTCTGCCAGACCGCTCTCTTCTCTCCTCTTCTCTCGCTCTGTCTCTGGCTATTGACGTGTGGGCGACAGCTTTGATAAGAAAACGCGAAACGAAATTGCACGAGCTAAATAAATTTCATTGATAAACAAAACTGAGCAAGAGCAACAACAATAATACAAAGCAATAAACCGGTGGCCAAATAAGAGGAAGTGGTGCATAAAGCATAGAGAAGCCAAGAAACCAAATAAATATTTATAAACGTTATTTTACAGCACATGCTCATTTGAGTTTGCATGAGTGAATTGTTTTTATTTAACGCTTATTTAGCAATATTTTGTTTTCGCAATATGTGGTATGCAGAAGAACGAGTTTTTTATTTCCCATTTTGGCCATTTGCTTGTTTGGCAAAAATATACACATTTTTTGTTTTGAAAAAACTCAAATTCTGTTTGTATTGCAAATTATTGAATTCTCTTCTCTCTTTATTTGCTTTTGCAAACATATTCTCACACACACACACACACACACACACCAATGCATTTTCAGGCATTACGAACATTCCAATCAAATCACATGTCTCTCTACATACGTTTTTTGTTCATTTTCTTACGCAGCGTGGGATCTTTTATTTGGTTTTTTTTCTACGCTCTCCCACTGTGTGTTGTATAAAAATAGACAAATGGCGGCCGTGTGTGAAATTATTAATACTTGTTGAGATTTTTATTTATTTAGTGGATTTAAATTTAGTTTTTGTATTTCTTATGCACCAAATCATATCTAATAAAGCACACAGCTCATTTCGCCAAGTCAGTAAACACATAAGGAACGACAAATAAAACAAAACCAAACAAATAAAACAAAACAAAAGCCAACTTAATTTATGCAAACTGCGCACGGGGCTCACAAACTTGACAACGAAAACAAAACAGAAAAAAAAACCCGAATCGTTTGTATTGCTTCAGGCAACAATTTTGCGCATTTGTTTTCATCTGCTTGCGTCGGCGTTTCGGCATTTCCCTAACTCTTATTAATGTTATGCATGCCATTGCCTATTCCGCACATGCCAATGCGAGTTTGGCAGCGCTCCCACTCGCACTGCCTGCCGCACCTAAGGCAGTCTTGCTTGCACTGCAATTGAGTTTGGATTCGGTCAAACAAAAATAATGGCCACACACATACATAGGCAGGCGTACACAAGTGTGTAAATGAAATATGCATGAATGTGCGTTCCACATTACGCACAAAGAGCAGAGCAGAGCAGAGCATAATAAAATGCAATTACTTGGAAGAGGCAGCAAGACAAAAGCACTTGACAAGGACATGGACAGTTGACATTGTGCGGGCGAAGAGGAGATAAAGAGGGAGAGAGCAAGAGAGAGGGCATGTGCAGAGACAGCTGTTTTGTCAAGTGCTCACATGAATATTTAACAGTTGCATTAAAAAGGAAGCGCACAATTTGTTTAATTGAGAGGCAAAATGACATGGAAATTGATGTGAGACGACAAAATGTAGCCAAGTGTAAAGAAGTCGCATGCAATAATGTTAATAGAAATGTAAATGAATAATGAACGCTGCCTTCCTGTAAAAGCCTTTTCACAACTGTCAAACTAATTAATAGTAAAAAGAGAGTAGCAGACATAAACAAAGAGAGCGCCACACAGCAAAAACAACAACTAGTAAAACAGAGGAAAAAAAACTGCAATACAACGAGCCAAGGCAACAACAGCTGAGCATTTTACTGTTGTTGTTTTGTTTGTACTGCGCTTGTCACTGCCTGACACCAGTGTGGCCAAGGGTGCGGGTGTAGACGAGGGATACGCACACACACACACACGTGCATTCTGTATGTTTTTCTCACCTGAATTTGCGGGTCCAGCTCGCTGTCTTCAGTGTTTGACATTTTGCACTACGAACAATTTGTTGTTTGCCAATTCAAAAAATATGTATGTATATTTGCGACAGCGTTTCAATTGAAATCTACTTTTCACTTTTGTCTCCAGTGACTGCTTGCTGCTCGGTTTGCGCCCTTTTTCAATTAGTTTGCATTTGCAATTGCATTTTCACTTGCATTTATTATTGGCTAGCGTAACGATTTGTTGTTTCTTTGCTAATTGTGTGGTAGAATTTAATTAAGCAATAATCACATGTGTGTGTGTATATGCTGAGAGGATTATGCAAATACTTTTCACATTGGCAATTTAGTGTATCGAACAAAAAAAAATAATAGTATTTGTTTTACTACGTTGATTGTTGAAAGAGAGAGAGAGAGACGGAGGAGAGACGCAAACGAATTCAATCACGATTACAATAATATATTAATCACAAATATAAATAATTGTAGACACACACACTTTTATTATTGTTGCTATTTTTATTTGTTATTATTTGCGTTATAAATGCTAGCGACTATCTTAAAATTATTGGAGCGTCCGAACGCGGTGTAAGTGAAAAGCAGACTCAGTGTGGTCGCGAGAGGCCAACTCGCTAGTGCTGCAAATGGTTGCGATTATCGGTACCTATCGATATAAATAACATTACTCTGTTAAATGTGGAGTAAGTTCGTTTACATGTTGAGTACAGAATGGCAACAGAACTTCTAGCATGTGTGGAGTAATAATGTTAACTGCAGAGTAGCGCTGTAATGCGTGGTATTATGTTGTGAAAAATATCACTGTGTCCACACTACTTTGAAACTAACCCAGGAACAGCATTAATTGAAAAAAGTGTGTCCACATTATTTAAAATAACTGACTAATATTTTTGAATGCGGTTTCAATTTAAATATTCTGTTTAGCTTTCAATAAAAACATTTTATCCATTTTTACTATGAAATTTTATTTAATTTGTTTGGGTTTTGTTTTTGTTATCATTTTTGTTTTGTCCATTATGTGCTTTACATGTTGTGTGATTTCCTTTTGCTTTTGTTAATATATGTATGTATATGCATATATGTATACGTATATGTATATTTCCAATTTCAATTACTAATGATATGCGCACAAAAACAAATCAACTTAGCGCAAAAATTTGCTTTACAACTGAAAATGTTAAGTAAGGGAAACGAAAAACAATTTGTCTTCACTAAAAAACGTTTATTTAAGTAAATTATAAAGAAAGGCAATAGAAGTGTATACCACGGAATTTCTATACGTTATTTAGCATTGATGCCCGTATTTGCTTGCTTAATGTAACGCTAATATATATTTAAATATATATATAATTTTTATATTTAATATAATGAATTTTTTATAGTTTATATGGAATAACACTTAATTATACATTCATTCATATAGATTTTGCTTGTTTTTTGCATTGTATTGTTGTTTTGTATACATATTTAAAATATATATAAAACACAAGTGTCACTTGAAATAAATTGCTTAAACAACTGAATTTGTAGTTTGATTTCACGTTCTAGTTGTAACAACAAAATAGAAAAAAAAACAGAATACAATTGTTGGTAAATGAAAAAATAGACAAATGCATTTGTAGCTCTTTTAGTAGAAAAGTTTTGCTAAATAGTTTTCATTTTGTTGCTTTTGTTTTGTTTTGTTTTGTGTTTGTGTTTACTGTTTCTTGTATGTGTGCTTTGCAGTTTCTTTTAATTTTCCTCTCATTATTTCATCTTGTATAGTATCAAACCACTAAATACTTGCCATATAAATGATTTTCTTGTTTAAATATTTGTTAAATGTATACATATATATATTTTATGCTATATATTAACTATGCAAGTGTTGCATATATGCAATTTGCGCTTACTTTTCATCATCTTTAGATATTTTGCTTTCTTGTATTTAATTTTTATCTGTTGTGTGTTTTTTTTCTTTTTGCTTGTTAACATTCATAGGGAAAGTACAAAAGTATACGTGTTTCAAAAGCTTTTCTGTTCTGTAGTTCTTCAAGTTACATTTATCATACACTCTAATGTTGTGTATTTAAATCATAAATAAACATAAAACTGGCCACGTCAATTGTCACAATCTCAAAACTTATACATGCACCAATTGGCTTAATTATGTTATAGCTTAGTAAGTCGCAAAATTAAAAAAACAATTGATTTTTGGAATGTCTTGTAGATTGCAGCAATAGTTGATTGTTAATAACAAAGTTAAATGCAATGTATAAATAATAAGAATACAATTACTTGCTGTTTCGTTTTAGATATACAAATATTGCAAATTTGCTTTTGCATACTATAACATACATAAATAGACCAATTATTTCCAAGCTTTTCTTACGTGTAGTTGTTGCTAGCACTTGTAACACATACTACTCTGCTTAAACCATAAAATTATAGATAGTACATACAAACATTTAAGAACTAAACATTGAAAACGGAAAACGGAAAACTGAAATATTGACGCAGACTGAAAACAACTACGATTACAAACAAAAATTCAGCTACACTACGTGAATGTTCTCGACGACTTGTGGGTTTTAGTTTAGCTTAAGGAAACTTTGCTTTCGGGATTGTTGTTGTTGTTGTTGTTGTTCTTGGTGTTGTTGCGTTTCTGCTGGGCTACTCTTCTTGCTTCTTGCTTCTTGCTTTACTCACTGTCAATGTTGAGACCCACACGTTTCTCCTCCTCCAGCATGGCATCGAGCTCATCGGTCAGATTGGCCAGCATATTGCCAATATCGTTCAGCACATTGACCGATACTTTTGGCGCACCTGTGCTGACAACAGTCACCGGCGGAGCAGTGATCGTTGGTTCGGGCGATGGTGCCGTCTCCACACCGGCGACCACATCCAGCGTGGGTGAGCGCAAGTGGAGGGCACTGCTGCCGGCGCTGGCTGTGCTGTTCATGCTGTCGCTGCGGGCCAGCGTTGCGTCGTGCAGCGAACTGGAAGATTTCAGCGAGTGGAACGAGTGCGCGATGTTGGCAATGGTGTTCGTCGACGATGAGCTGGAACTGGAGCTGGAGGAATGCAGATGCGTGCCGGCCGCATGGTGTCCAGCACTCGCTGATCCTGATCCAGATCCTGATCCTCCGCCCGACTGCAGCTCCTGACGATTGAGCAGACGCTGCTTGATGGTGCCGGTGTTCTCATTGGCAAATGGTATCGTGTCAATCGAATCGATGCTGGAATTTGACTTATTGTCGTGATACTTCTCGCAGTGTATCTCGGCCGTTGTCTGCTGTATGGTTGCATAGTTGGCATAGATGGGTTGCTGCTGCTGCTGCTGCGAGTTGACGCCGCCGCCGGCTTGCTGCTGCTGCCAGTGCTGCGCCGTGTGGCCATAGAACATGAGCTGCGACTGCTGCTGCTGCTGCTGCGACTGTTGCTGCTGCGCATTGCTGGCTCCAGCCTGCTGCGTCGCATCAACGCTCAGTTGACGCGAGTTGCGTATGCTGCAGTGTCGACGCGGCGGCTCAGGCGCTATCTTCTTGCCCGTCAATGGACTGCCGCCGCCCAGAAAAGCCTGCAAGTGAGTAAATTGATTAGCAATGTGATTGAAAGTATTGGGTAGCTATGACGAGACAAGATATTGGCTACAGTCAGGCACTGCAGTAGCTTGAAAAATGGTATGTTTTGATTGCACTGGTGATTCTAATTCACAACTAGTTATAGCTACTCAAAGTACTGATTGATTAAAGTGTTTTCACATAATTCTGTCTGTAAACGAAAGATATAAAACCGTATAAACGATATCTCCCAGCTGGACAGTCTGGAGTGCAGTTCTCTCACTGTTTTACGACCGAATACTCTAGTCTCTCGTCTGCAACTGGATACTCACTTGTGCCCCATCCGCACCGCCTGCCGTCACATACTCCGCAGCTGCTGCCGCATTCATGTAGTGATGATGCTCCAGTGGCGGCATTGTGTTCAGCACAGCTCGCTGCAGGATGCCGCGTTGCTGGCGTGGCAGAGTGCCGCCGCCCTCCTCGTAGAGCAGCTCGCGCGTGGCATCGTTGGTGGGTGTAATGTCGCCATCGTCGTAGGAACGTCGCCAGGCCATCGCTGCCGCATTGCTGCCCAGCAGACGAGCTGCCGCCGCCTGCTGCTGCTGCTGCTGTTGTTGCTGCTGCTGCTGGTGCTGGTGTTGTTGCTGCAGCAGCTGATGGTGCTGCTGCTGTTGGAGTGTGGCTGCAGCAGCCATTGCTGCGGCCGCCGCTGCTGTTGTGGGCGGCCCAAAGTGTCCATAGTCAGTGGTGGTGTAGTGGCTAAAGGTCAAATGGCTGCGCGTGCTATTATCGTGTATATCCTCCAGCGATTCGAGGCTCTTGCCGCGCGGCTGACGCACCTGCAAAAGGAGAGAGAGAGAGAGAGAGTGGGAGAGCAGTGCATTAGTTGCGAACTGACATGCGCCACTTAAAGTTCAAGGACGACTGACATTTGTCGAGCACACCCACATGCCACCCACAAACACACACCCACCTTAATGAGGACCACATCGTTGCCGTTGCAACACTCGTGATTGCTGCCCGTGCAATAGTAGGCATCCCCCCGCTAGTCATATTTAGACCATGCCCATTGGCCATGATGATACTATTCGCACTCGCATTCGCACTCGTCGCATAGATCTTGGTGTCGTCCCAGGAGACGCGCGTCGTTGGCACATAAGTTGGTGTGCTCGGTATGGGCACGTTGAATTGCCAAGGCTTCCGCTGGTATTCCTAACGGAATGCGGCCCCCATCGAAATAATCAAATTATTGTGTAAGAAAAGAAGAGAAGAAGAAATTGATGTGACGAAATTAGAAAATTATAACGAAATTAAATTGCACTTAATTAGATCAAAAAGAAGTCAAGACAAAAATTGAAAGGAAATTTAAATAATAACTGTAAAGCATATGCATACTAAAAGTTAACTAAATAGAAAAATGTTTTAACTTAAATATAATTATAAAATAACTATAAATTTCAAATATGATTTTCTTGTCAGTTTAAAATTTGAACATACCCTGTAGCTATTCTATACTGGTTTAGTTGCAACAGCTGCACAGATATGCCCTATACTATTAAATGAAATCATAGCTAAACTCAAGACATGTTAAAAGCACACAATAACTCAAAAGAAATCAAACAAATCTTGAAAATATTCCGTTTGACGTCATTATTTGAAGTCACGCCTATACCATATAAATCCGAGTCTATTTAACTATGACTACACCTTATATATCATAGCATAGATATATTTGTTTGGCCTTTACCTGTTGCTGATAGGCATTGGCACCGCCCGGATTCCATTTGCCACTGATAATGTCCTTGACCCGCTTGATGGCCAGCAGTATTTTCTTCTGGTGGCCCAACTTGACAATGCCAATGTCCTCGAGATCCTCCCAAGTCACTTGGGTGACATCGCGCACCGTCTTGTAGTTCTGCTCCAGCAGCGGCTGAATGTACTCCTCCAAGCGCAACAGCTGCAGCCATTCCTCAATCGAGCCCTGGAAATAAACAATAATATTGTTATTAATTATGCTCGATCACTTGCTATATACATAAACCACTATATATATATATATATATATCAATCGCATTTGATTAGCTGCAACCCCATCGGAGCAGCCACAATTTGTCCATGAACTAATTCCAGGCCAAATCACTGATACCACACACATGTAATCAGGGGAAAGGAGGGAATGGGAGGGGGTGGGGCTTGGGGGCAAGCAGAGCTAAAGAGTCGCTTCTGAGTACTGGGTATACTGCTATAGCTGCCTCTGCCTCTGCTGATGATGAGCTCGTCGCGGCTCTAATCAGTTGTAATTGATAAGATATGACATAAATCGCGTCAAAGCACAAACATAAAGAAACGGGTAAAGAGACAAAACTCGTCGTCGCCGCTGTCATTGCTGCCTGTCTGCCATTAAACGGTAGCCAAAGTCTCCACACACAACATACACACAGCACACACACACACACACACACACACACGCAACGCATTCAAAAACCATCAACATCAGCGATTTTATATGCCCTGTAATCATAAATTGAGCAGCAAACAGTGGCAGGCATCGATAATGTCATAAAACACTAACAAATTTAAAATATTTTAAATTTTGAATATTTACACCATATATTTGTTGTATCCTGAATTCCATAAAGAACTCAAAGCACTTGTTCTGCCCCTGTCTACAGGGTAGCACCCAGTCGAGTGTTTTTCAATTCAAGCGTTTCACTTCTTGTTTATTTTTTTTTTCGTCTGACGTGTTAATAACTTTTGAAGCTATTGCTCTTTTGCTAGCTGTCTAAATTGCCGTTGATTTCTATTTAATTAAGCGAATGTGAATGCTGTTCGTTCAGTTCGTTCAGTCGTTCGTTAACTTTTGATACTGATTTGCTAGGAGTTGTGTAGACTTTTCAAGGGCGCTACCATAAACTGACAGATTCCATTAGACACTGCAGTTATCGCTTATACATTTATACATAAGATTTGATGGTTTATAAAAACTCTACACAGCTAATGATGCTTTACATCTCTACACAAATTATTACCAATTGAGAAAAGGCTCATTTTCAAAAGTCTCCACAAGTATCGATTTATATTTCTAAGCAGACACTTTTCATGATATTATTAGATAGCCATTAAAGTCAACATAAGACTCTACAATTCTCTTTTGCAGTCTCCAATAGCTAATTTTGTATATTTTGTAGACTTCAGTTGCTCATCTGCAGGTGTTTTTTAGTCAACCCCATAAACTCTACAAATCTTCATCTAAAGTCTCCAATAACTAAAGTGCCATATGTCTTAGTTATTTAACGCAATTTAGCATACAAATTCTTCTTAAGTCGCCAATGACTTATTTACTATAGTTGCCAATCTCTCTCCAGCTTCTTCAATCTAACCCAAACTCTACACTACTCTTTAATCACTAACTAATGACAGCTGGCTGCGCAAACCGAAGTTGCTAATCACATTATCATATTTGTAGAGAGCATCTCGCTTGGGCACGACACATATACCATATATTTTTCTTTCCACTAAAACTTGAGCTTTAGAAAAAATATTTATTTAACGTCATTCAGAGACATGGCGGAGTTATATGTACCTATATATTTTGTTTTCTACTTTGAAACTCATTAGCAGGTAGCATATGGTATGACACCAAACACAGACCCGCATACAGCAGCCAATAGCCAACAGGCAACAAGCAACAACAACAACAACAACGAACAACCAACAACAACGATGGTCAACATTAGTGCGAGCAACGAAAATAAAAAACTGGTTTATCAGCCAAACTGTACGTACCGAAAAGAAAAAATATATATCTATAGTTAAGCATGAGTACGTCAGGCCGAAAACTAAATACCATTTGAGTGTCTAATAACGGCAACAACAACAACAACACCAAACACTTTGGCTATAGACCTCAAGGTCGTTGCTTGATTGCGGTTTTTGTATGTGAGTGTGTGTGTGTTTTTTTTTGCCTGTGTGGAAAGGTTTAAAGCCGGGCCAACAACAACAACAACAACAAATGCCAGCCAGCAACATGTCGTTGACGATGTGCGAGATGTTTAATAACTTATTTTTCCTTCTCTCTTGGCTCTGAGGTATTCTGCTTTATTTCCTTTTTCGCCAGATAAAAAGCATAAAGAAAGTGCCGGTTGGGCATCGCAAGAGCGTATTTTGTTTTTATCGTTTTTTTTCTTTTAGAATGTCAGCTAATGAGGAGGGTGCCCCGCACACAATTTTTGCATGCACTCGCAGAAAACTTTCATTTCCAGCCATATATCTTATATATATGTATGGATGTATATAGGGGCATATGATGTAAGTGGAGTTGAGTTGGAGCCACGCCCAGGGCGACGTTGTCGCTCCAAGATCAATAGGCGTCTACAGAGAGCGATAAGAGTCACAACTCAGAGACTTGCGAAAACAGTCACGGCGCGTTAAACAAACAGCAAAAATAAATATAAATAAAACAGAAAATAACACAAGAACAAATTCTATACAGCTAGTCAATAATTGTGGCGCATTTTTCAACTGAAATACAAAACCCGAGTCGTAACCAATTTTTGAAAAAACAAAACAAAAGCTGAGGTCATTTTGCGACTTGAAAAATTGCACAGCTCCAAAAAAGCGTCACAAATCGGTATATATATGAATAAATACGCTTGGTTATTAAACAAAAGATCACCATTGGCAGATAATGAAACAAAAAAGAAAAACAAAAACTAACCGTAGGTTATAATTTGAAACAAGCAATTAAGAGTAACGAGTAACTATGGAATGCGGTTCAAGTTTTTGAGTCTGAGATAGAGATACATAGAGAGATATGCGATAAATGATATTTCACACACACATACATACACACATATGCATTTTGTAAGCGCATTCGTGGCATGCAGTCAGGTGGGCAGCTGACAACAACAACAACAACACAACAGACAGGTGGGTGGAGGGGTTTCAGTTTGAGTTTTGAGTTTGAGTTCGAGTTGCTCGCTGACGAAATCAATGAATCAGCCAAACTTCGAAATGCAGTTAAAAAGCTGTGAGATTAATGTTGCCAGTTGCATTGTGTGTTTGTGAATAGTATTTTGTCATATTCACAAAGCAAGTATTCAAAGCGGCGGCTTTAGAGTGTTGAATGCATGAGGTTGGCGTATGATTTATCGAAAGGCTCAGCTCAATATTTATATATAGCTAACTTAAGCACTCTTTCTTATTTCTCTTTCTTAGCAATACGATAATTATCGATAAGTGTCGAACGATAATTATCGAAAATATCGAAAGCAGCTCGAAAATCAATGAAAGCTCAAATTTATAACTATTATATATCCTTTTATAGTTCTCTTACTTCCTAGATCGATAGTTGCAGTTCAATTGTTATCGATATCAGCTATATATTATATTTTTATTTTGTTTATCAGTTCAAGCATAAATAATGTTTGTACATTCTTTCCTAGTTACTTTGGAGTTTTTATAAGGAAGTTTCTTTATGCAACTGACACGTATAGCGATTATTATTATTATTGTTATTGCTTACGTTGAATTACTTTTATTGTAATGCACTGTGGTTGCTGGCTGCTTTAAATGGTGTTTTAAGAGGGCTTGGGCACCACATTTGGTTATGAGAAACTTGTGTCGAGGGCTTGTTTCGGGTGCACGTGAATTGCATATCGATAAGAGAATCGCACTGCACTTCATTATGTCACGTATTTGATCGGATATTGTTGCACATAACAAAAAACTGGCGTTGATGGATACGAGTTGGATAAGTCAACGTTGTGAGTATTTGTAGCGGAAACTTTTATTTCGGAGCGTGTCTGAATCAAATCAAAGTTACGAATTTAGATAAGATTATTATGTAATGTTTAAAGTTAAATGGAATTGATATTGATCTTGCTCTTGATTATATATATAGGCAATATATACGATAGTTGGCACAAATAACTCAAGTAATCTATCCAGTGACATTGTAGTACACAAACTGGATTTATAAAATGATTTAATAATCCGTTTGGACTTAATTGAGACTTGTTATCTTTCTATTCGCTCTTCAATCTCATAATCATACTCTTTTTCATAAAACCTTGCTCTAGCAATTAGTGTTGTAACCTGGTAAAACACGCTACATTTTAAACTGTCAGATCGTTGTTAACGAGCTCTCGAGATCTGTGCCCCAATTAGCCCCACTGCTCCCCTATTTTGTCCCCTACTTAATCTATCTTAATGTCACCTGCATAGGCGCCAGGTGAAACACGGCAGGTAAATTGGCAAACTTGAGCAGAACTTCAACTTTTCATTGTATTCCGTGTCTGTTTATATAGCCGAGTGTTTTTAATGAATTGTTGATGGGATTTAATGTGCGCATATTAAACGAAATTCTTTCATTAACAATAAAGAAATAAGCAAAAAAAAACAAGTGAGAACGTTGCAGTCGGGCGGAGCCGACTGCGTAATACTCTGATACCATTTTAAGAACAGCTGAAAGCAAGTGAACAGAACATTTTTGCTGGTGTTTGGGTGACCCGAAATCGGCCTTCCAAGTTTTTGGGGACTGGAGGGGCGTGGTCGATCTTAAGAGGGGGTGACCAGAAGTCTATTTTCCAAATTTTGTGATTTTAGCTTTAAAACTGTGGAAGATATACATTTTCGCGATTTTTGGGGGCGGGAGGGGGCGTGGCCCCAAATTTTTTCCGATCTTTAGAGGGGGTGACAAGAAGTCTATCTTCCAATTTTGGTGACTCTAGCTCTAAAACTGTGGAAGATATAAACTTTCGCGATTTTTGGGGGCGGGAGGAGGCGTGGCCCCAAAAATTTTTCCGATCTTTAGAGGGCGTGACAAGAAATCTATCTTATAAATTTGGTGACTCTAGCTCTAAAACTGTGGATGATATACATTTTCGCGATTTTTGGGGGCGGGAGGGGGCGTGGCCCCAAATTTTTTTGACGATCTTTGGGGGGGCTGACAATAAGTCTATCCTCCAATTTTGGTGACTCTAGCTCTAAAACCGTGGAAGATATACATTTTCGCGATTTTTGGGGGCGGGCGGGGGCGTGGCCCCAAAATTTTTTGTCCGATCTTTAGAGGACTTGGCCAGAAGTCTACCCTCAAAGTTTGGTGGCCCTAGCTCTTAAAATGTGCGAGATATAGGCTTCCGTGTTTCGTGGGGGCGGGGTGGCTGGGGGGCGTTCTAGTGGGCGTGGCCGGAAAATCCAGGACGCAATCTTTTGGGCTGGTCAGCCCTAGTCTAAATTCCAAATTTTGGGACTCTAGCTTCAAAATTGCGGGAAATATACACGTGTTATCGAATTGTGCATTCATGTATATCGATTTTCGCGATTACGGGGGCGGGAGTGGGCGTGGTCGAAATTTTGTTTCTGTAATCTGTAGAGGACGTCACCAGTAATATATATTCCAAATATGGTGACTTT